>JACJUM010003317.1:13128762-13217000 GCA_020976665.1 Heortia vitessoides
AACCGACAGATGGCGGTATATCCACCTAAAAAAAGAGTAGCTCAAATTAAATAGGGCAAGAGAGAAGAGAATTTAGGGTAGCACTAAGAAAGGATTTTTAAAAATTCACTCCGTAAGGGGGAAAGACGGGGGTGCAAAGTTAGTATGAAACAGCTGTTTTTAAAAGCATACGAACGAAATTAAAAATTAAAGTTTACACGTGTTAAGAATTTTTGCGTAAAATCAAAGTTAGTAAGAAAGTCTCTGGATTTCAAAGTTATTCCAATAGAATGTTGTATTCATCATAATCATCATTCTAGCTATTGGAAGCCTACTGTACATAAGCCTCCCCAAGAAAGAGGGAATTATGGCCGTAATTGCCGCGCTGGACAATCGTCTTGGCAATCGCAAAGCACAGCTCTCGCGACAGGAATGCTGCTACTCATCCGCCCCCGTCCTTTTTAGCTGCACTAGATCAGTCGCCTCTGACGACACCTGGTACAAGGTGGGAGGTACTATTCTACTCTGCAAATTAAAATTTTGTATTGCTACTTTTATTTTATATATTATTTTTACGGGACCCAGAATTACCGGGTTGAAGCCGCGGGGCGGTCCTAGTTATAAATAAAGCCTTACGCTTAAATATATTTGACATAAAAAATACGTAGTCTATCCGCTGGGAGCCATTTTGAAATTTGTCGGGCTAAAAAATACGCTTCGTCAATCTCCGTTGAAATATGCCCATGCTGACAACCACATCGATTTATTGCTGCGTCAGAAAAAGCGAGCGCGTTTATAATATTAAGCAGATGTTCATAAGTTTTCGTTAGCGGAATCGTATCTGAATTGAACTTGTGATTGAACTAATATAATATTTACTTATTCATTCATAATACATGATCTTCTACATGAGATTCTGCCAAATAGCTCCGGTTTAGGATGAGGCATTTCTGGTTATTGTGATATGATATCTTCAAGTCTCAAATTCGGCAATACTCCAGCGATATCCTTCTGATATTGCAATCGTCTATAGGCTGCGGTGCCGCTTACTATCACCCAGACTCTTGAGTATTTGTCAGTCTGGGTCTGGCAGTCATAATTATATTTCAACTTTATTATAGTTAGTAAAATATATGCAGTTACAGATCAATGCATATGTTTTTAGCAAAATTTGCAGCGGATATTTTATCAGATGCCATAAGATTACATTAGGGAGGTTATTGCGAACGGAGAGGGTGAGTGGGAGGGTAGGGATATATGGATCTGAGAAAGTAAATTCGTAAGATACTAAATTATTTACTGGTTTATTAAGTGTGGAATAATCTATAATAAATAATAAATTTAGTCCATCTACCAAATAATTAGGGCTCAAAAGGCCGGTTGACCCATATTAGGAAAAATCACGGAGGCGTGACTGTCAAGGGGAACAACTTAAAATTAATTCATCCACTAGCTATTACGTTATTCTCAGTAACTGCATTTTGTATTCAAGTTCACAAGCAAATTTCTAACTATTAAGAAAATATAAAGTAACAATAATATTTCCATGCATGGCAGTACTAAAACATCCGTTTGTAATATGTGCCTATAATATAATAGGACGCTGATAACCTCAGAGACCATAGAGTCACTTAATATGTAGACTAATATGTAGTCACTAAACAGTTGACCAAAGAGGTAAATAAATAATTTCACATCATCTGATACATCTAATACATTCTCCTGACTCCGAGACAAGTTACGTAAAGCACCCGTGTTACGGACATCAAACAACAGAGGAATCACAAATATAATACTTCAAATTCTACAAACAAGCCTAAAGACACATAACAAACACAAAATTACCCAAAAAATGTTTATGCTGGGTGTTGATCGAACCCAAACATACAAAAAATATCATTCAAATCGGTCCAGCCGTTTAGAAGTTAAGTTTAAAAAAATTTCATGAATTCTGTAAGTTGTCTGGTTTATGTTAGACAGGTAGACTCGTGTAAAATATTCTCTCTCTATAGGCGAATAAGCCTTTTAACTTAAAATAATCAATTCGTCATCGATTCTAGCGAGAGTGCGGGTAGTTTTTGTTCGTAATAACATCGGAACCCTCATTAATTATCGGTAAAGGTCTCATTATTATTTTCTTATACAAAATACATCTTATCTTCGTATCCATATTCCAATTCCTTTTGAAACTCAAACAAGGCTATTGAAAAGCTAACCAAGCAAGAAGTTTCAAAGCCCCACGCAAGGCTTACACTGGGGCTAATTGGGGCTCAAAGGGGCCCGCGCCCCAATCAGGGGCAATTGACGCTTCAGACGGCGCAAAGATTGTATATAGGGCAACGTACGGACTTAGGACGCGTTGTGAGAAATGCAAAATATGCACTTATAAATGTAATTTACAATTTTCTATGCAACACTTTTTAGAAATAAGGAGTAAACTGTTAATTTATAAGTAATTGTTTTTTATGTTCTTACATGTATCGAACCAAGTTTATTTATATCTAATGAGATTTCCTTAGACATAAATGG
This sequence comes from Heortia vitessoides, assembly GCA_020976665.1. NCBI lineage: Eukaryota > Metazoa > Arthropoda > Insecta > Lepidoptera > Crambidae > Heortia > Heortia vitessoides. The sequence continues at coordinate 13,131,271 of JACJUM010003317.1, forward strand.
ACTACGAACTAAAAAAAAACATAATGGTTAAACGAGAGTAATGAATAGAATTTACATTCAACAATAAATACATATACAAAAAAGATAAAGATACAGAAAAGCTTATTTATTTATTCTTCTATTGGACTAAATTTATATGTTTATTATAAAAAGAAATAAAAAATGGACACATACATTGTTTTAGCCATAAAAGCAAGGGTTTGTTTCATGTTGTAGAAGTTTTGGTATAATAGTTTCCACAAAATATTTGAAACAATAATTTTCGTCGTTTAATTTAATAGTATTTATGTGATATGATGTGTTATTTATATTATGTATGTAAGACATAATAGTCAACTCTAATGCTAAAAACAAAAATATATAAATCTATATATACAAAAACTTTTTATCACGATATTTGACCGGGATGAACTTCTAACTTTGCCGTGAGGTAGTGGCTGAGTAGAAAAGCATCTTCCTGTGTACCAGGTGTCGTGAGAGGCGATGCGCAGATGGCTAAGGTACCAGAACCGTCAACGAATCCAGTCCAGGCGGTATATTCATCCGGAACAGTATAGCTCAAATCCAAAGGGTGAGGATTGGCAGCAGTACCCTCGTGGCAAAAGCTGCGCCCTGCAATCGCCAACATGCTTGCCCAGCGCGGCAATTATGGGCAAAACTCCCCCTTACTTGGGAAAGCACTTCTAGTGGCTGTAATGATAATGATAACTCAACTTGTAGTCGCAATATTTTTTTATAATAAACAGAACAATATAGTAATGACAGAACAACTTCTTTCGGATTCGCTAGTAATAGAGTATTTATCGAATTCTTTTTATTTAAAAGAAACGTATTTGTTGTCTGAACAAGCAGGGATTTTGTCTAAAATATGCCTTAAAAAAGTTTGGTAAACATGTTCCGGACGAGGGTTCTATGTTGCCTCGCCAACGTTCGAACACTTCAGAAATAGGGTTTTCCTTGGCATGACCCCTTTTGCCAGTAATACTTGAATCGCTATTCAGCCTTTGAAAACCCAGTGATTTTCCAATACAGTTTCTTTATCAGGAAACAATTTTCTTTTTAAATTCCCTCGTGTGCAGGCGAGGCGGAGTTGTAATATTCGAGGCCTGCATTTTACGATGGCGTGTTACGAAGTGCTTTGCGATGTGGTGACCCACAATTGAAGTAAATAGTATAAAAAAATCCGAAAAATCCATTTAGTAATTTTGCATAAATACAGAAAAACCAAACTTTTGCGGATGGAAGCTATTGGTTTTAATATCCATCCGAAAAAGTGCAGCTCAAGCCCATAGTGCGGGGAGGCCCCCGTTGTGAAAACTGCGCTTTGCAAATGCCAACACGTATACCCAGCGCGGCAATTATTGGCAGGATTCCTTCTATCTTGGAGAGGCCTATGTCAAGCAGTGGACTTCCAACGGCTGGTATGCTTAATTAAAAAGTTTAATGCATTGAAAAAATCTGAACTTTTAATTGAAAGATAATATTTATTGGAAAAACATCAATATGCCCCACCTGAAGCTTAAGACGAGTTGATTTTTCTGATTAAAATTATTGGTTTTAATTTGTTTCATATTTCTACTGATCATCCGCATCAGACTCTTTCTACAATTCTACGTTTTCAAGGTGTATCTTCATCAACTTTTATTTTGTGCTATACCATATATATGTTATATTATCAGATTCACGGGTCGGGTTTGGTCCCCACCCAGGACAATATTTATATGACGAATACTTGAGTTTGTTTTGTTTCTCTGTGTCAAAATATGTAATAAAGTATACATTTGTGATTCCTCTGTTTTAAAACTTATCACGGTTTCAGGTCAAATGTTAGATGAATTCATTATAAACCCTCTATGTCTAAAGCGCTACATTCTTCTTTATATATAATTTATACAAATACAAAATTTTATCACAAAAACAAAATTCCTGGGTGGAAATGGAAGCTACGATATCTGTCGCATAAGTCTCGCTACCAACTACGTAATCGCGCCCGTCAATAATGAACTGGTAACAAATAATAAACGAACTAGTTTTAATGACGTAACAATTATGATTATTACTGTGACAACGCCATTATGACGCGCGCCGCTAACGAGCGCCCGTGACACGCTGTCGCGAGTCGAGTGAACCGAGACACGACGGACGATTAATTCTGCCGAATTATATTATTCTCCTAATATTTCGATTGAACGGTAACTAGCGGAAGTATTTCGATAATTCTTTTTTCGAATTTAATTGACATTTATTGGATTCGAAGTAGGTTTGACATTATTTTTTATCTAAAATGATGAAAAATATGAATATTTTGTAGGTTGTCATCTAAGCATATTTGATAGAAAATATACAGGCTTTTTATAGCGGCAGAGTAGAATAGTACCTCCCTCTATAACAGGTCAATCAGAGGCGACTACGGTATCAGAACCGACAGGTGGCGGTATATCCATCCGAAACAGTGCAAAGGCAGCAGCATCCCCGTCGCAAAAGCTGCGCTCTGAGATGGCCAACACGCGTGCCCAGCGCGGCAATTATGGGCAAAAAGTCTCTATTCTTGGAGAGGCCTATGTCCAGCAGTGGGCTTCCGATAATATGATGAATTGTCATTAATTCCATTCGAAGCAGGTTTGGCATTAATTGAATCATGAATATTTAGTAGGTTTACACTTAATTGCATATTTGACAGTAAATTCGATTTTCATTTTTATGTTTTGAACATAGTGTTTATTTAGTGAATTATGAATTTTTATAAATTTAACATTTAATTGTATATTTGATTATAAATAAACAGCCTTTGTATTAATAATATGGAGATAAAAGTTTATGTTATTTTCTGATAAGGTAATTTTCCATTATCAAGTATTTTTAAAATCGATCGCGTAGATTTTAAGTTTATTTGAATAGTTATAAAAAGTCATTAACAATAGGTTTTTTTTACAGGTAATACTTCTGTAACAGTTGCTGCTCATTTTAAGGTAAAACATATATATGAACTTCCTTGTATATAAAAGAGTAAATGAATTCGGTCTCCAATTAAAGTTATATTAGTCAGACACAGGATTTCCAAGGCTTAAGATATCATGGGAAGGGACCTCTTTAAGGGAATTGCGATGCTGTGGTTCTAGTCTAGGAACATCTGTTTACCTTGTATCGCTGGTCTCTATTCTATAGCATATATACACATATACATCACGCCCATATCCCATCTGGTTAAGCCGAAACAATGGATCTCCACTTGCTACGATCTTGGAATACCTCTCTTGCTACTTTAACAATATTAGTCCTTTCATACTAGCTTGTTTATTCTTAGTACTTCTGACTTGGCCTGGCATTTCACACGTACTAAATGTCGAGAAAATATAATACAAAAAAATCCTACAACATCTCATACATTGACCTGATTCCGTGATAAGTCGCTTAAACACTTGCTTGCGTTACAGGCATCAGAAAAAGAGGAATCACAAATATAGTACTTAAACACACATATTCAATACCCAGACATACTCGTATATCCTGTGCACCAAAGGTCTTATTTAGGTCCTCACCCATAATAATTATATGACAAATATTTGTATTTGTTCTGTGTCTGGATGTTATTTGTCTGTATCTAAGTATTGAATTTGTAATTCCTCTGTTCTCTCGGGATTAGTTCAACATATGAGATGTTGTAGGATTTATTATTTATTAAATCTATTTAAAACTGTTACGTGAAATAAATACTCCAATGGCTATTAATATTCCAATGACGGTGAGATACCGGTACAGTACAATCCCCTGTATCATGTGTCGTACGAAGTGACTAAGGTACCAGAATCGACAGATGTCTGTATACCCACCCGCAACAGTGTAGCTCAAATTCATAGGTCGGAAATGGGCAGCAGCATTTCCGTTGCAAAAGCTGCGATCTGCAATTGCCAATATGCTTGCCCAGTGCTCCAATTCTGGGCTAAATTCCCCCTTTTTTGGGCAGGCCTATGTCCAGCAGTGGACTTCCAATGGCTGTAATGATGATGATAATGATAATATTCCAGACATTGAAAATATAGTAGATTATAATGTAAGAACACAGCCAACGTATATATGCACATTAAAAAGAACCCTTTAAAAAGGTATGTGGACACAAATATATTAAAATGTGGGCTGTTTGCAAAACACATGAAAAGACCCGCATCTTGTGACCTTTGAGGCCTTTTAAAATGCCCACGCCGGCCTTTCCCCGGGCCCTGCTGGCCTTTATTACGAGTTACAATAACGTTTGTTGGCACGCAATCTACTGTAAGGGCGCTTGTACACATCATTTGTTTTTGTGTTATGTGGTTTGTATTGTTCATTATTTTACTATTAGGAGGCCACTTATACCTACAAGCAAAGTAATGGTAACTGCTCACATAGCTGGGGATATTTCCATTCTCTAAGCATTCGCCTCTCTCAACATTCACAATGGAATAAAGCAGTTTTGCTGCTTAGCGATAGGCAAAGAGGAGGAGTAAATAGAATTAACTTTATATTATTAAAATGTAGATATATAAATAAAAATAATAATAGCACCGGTCGGTACGGGCTGCAGTCTAGTGATTGATGATATATACCTACCATTTCTTCTATGATTTGAAATGTTTAATGTGTAACTTACACACATTAAACATTTCAAATGGGTATGTATAAACTTGATTAAGTGTATGGATGTATCTGCATATATATATATAAATATATATATGCGAATATATATATATATATATATATATTAAACGTCAATTATAACAAAACAAATCTAAACTCGCAGCGTATTGTGATAAACAAGATTATACCTAAAGGAAGTCGGGCCGGACCGTTACTTAAATAATACAAACGAAATTACCTCGAATAGTGCTGCCTATATTGGCTGATAAATATATTCTTTTTATAATTTATTAAATTTAATTTAATAAATTTGTCTATTTGTATAAAAATATAGATACATAATATATATCATATCCACATAAGCCTTACATGCTTTTATGTACAGCCAAAATCTGATAAAAAGGACACGACTGGCTGCTCATAGAGGTGTGTTGGCTCCAACACTGACATATTATAGTGATTGTTGGGTATGACAGAAAAAACACGTGAGTGGAATAAATGCTGTTAAAATGAGAGCACTTCGAAGTATGTATGGTGTGAGTTTGAGAGATAGATTAAAGAATAGTGTGATAAGAGATTGATGTGGCGTAAAATATGATATTGTGACAAAAATAGAAAGGAATATTGAGATGGTTTGGACTTGTAAATAGGGTAGATGAAAATAAAAAGACTGCACAAATTTATAGAACGAAAGTCAATGAAATAATTGGTGTAGGATACAGGTAAATAAACCTTCATAGGTGATGAATCAAAATTCATAGGTGAACATATCTTCACCAGGTAGATGAGGTATTATAAAATGGCCAGTTCAAAGTACTAAGAATAAACGAGCATGTGGACTAATGCGAGTAGGAGAAGCTAGAGAGGTATACCGTGTGGAGATAGCACAAGGCACAGGCATGAGGCATAAACTTGACTAAAGATCCCTCCGGTAAATTTAGTAAATTAACTTAACTAGTTTAAAAAGTATAGTTAACTTAACTTAGAAACTTAACTTGGTACAAATTTGGTTATATATGCCAATTGTATTTTATTAAAATACATTTTCAAGATTATCAACCAAATTGTCTTATCAGTCACTTGTCATACAGTTTGGAATTATTCTGTTCAATCATGAATAAGCCTTAGATAGACTATTGGGCACTTCGATGAGCAATCTATCTGATGGACATTTCTATCAATAAATAGATGAACAGAAACTTAGGTGTCAGCATTGTCTTTTGATTACGTTCTGTACGTTCGACGAACGATCTCAGCGGGACGTCATTCGATTACGATCGCAATTGGCTCCTTCTATTAGTTCAGCCTTTATTGCCGAGTTCGGATTGGCGTTTCAATGGAGTTAGTGTTGGGCTGGCGGCCCCCGGTCGATGAAAACTACGGACAAACGTATTACTTCTGGAGAAGAACTTGGACGTCAATACCATTATCTATGTTTACCGTTATTTCTGCTTAACAAATTTGAGTTGCATAATTAAAAATACTAATTGATAAATTCACAAATTATTTCCTAAATTTGTCTGAATTCACGAGAGAAGTAGCTTAAAGTACCTATTTTGTAAAGATCAGACGACAGAGGAATCACGAATACATGCATACATCACGCCTGTATCCTATCAAGGTAAGCAGAGACTCTGGATCTCCACTAGTTACGATCTTGGCATACCTTCCTTGCTTTCCTTACTCGCATTAGTCCTTTCATACACGCTCGATTATTATTGGTACTTCTGTCCTTGCCCTTCTTTAATGGTTAAGGTATGTTCACCTTGGTCGTCCTATACTAACTCTTTATCATCACAACATCTTCATTCACTTCTGTTCTACATATTTGTGCAGTCATTCTCCTTTCATCGCTCCTTTCTAAATGTCCAAATCATCTACACAACAACATATGTGCCGTAGGTCGTCCACTGCTAGACACTGGCTTCCTTAAAAATATCTAACAGTGGGGTTACATGTGGACTTCATCCAACGCTATAAAGTGGCTATAACCAGGCCTTCTATCTACGTTGAATCGGTGGACATCCAACGTTTCGCTAGATATAGCAAGAGAGATGTGAAGTGAAAGATGAAATTATTGTTAAAAGTGGTGTTTGAGGTCAAATCCTACGAGTTTGACTGTATTAAGAAAATTTATCAATAAGGCGAATACCTTATCTTATGAAGGCTTCCGCTGATCCTCATGAAAAAATCGTTTGATCAGGTCCATGGTCTACGTTCATCATATATATATATATATACAGACTATTGATTTCCATTTCCTCCAATTTCATACTTTTTACATATATTACATATGTACTGCTGAAGAAAGTATAAAAATATCTTGAGAACGATACCCGAAACGTTGAACAAAAAGAGTTGTTTTTTATGAGTACAAAAATATTGCATATAATTATATGTTTGGATTACCGACTGAGTAGAATATTACCTCCTTCTGTACGAAATATCGCAAGAAGCAGCTTGTGTACTGAAACCGATAGATGCCGGTAAATACATCTGAAACAGTTCAGCTTTAATAGTAGTATTGCCCATACTCACTGTAGAGTGAGGATGGGCAGCAGCATCCTCGTCGCGAAGTTGCGCTCTACGTCTGTCACTACCTCTTTCCAGCGCGGCAATTACGGGCAATCATCCTCCTATCTTGGGAAGGCCTATGTCTAGCAGGAGATTTTCTATGGCTGATATGATGATGATATGTTGGTAACTTCTTCATAAAATAAGCTGCGTCTTTCGCCCTTTTTTTCATAAATATTTCAGGCAACACATTCAAAATTTATTGATTTTGATCACACATTACGTAACATTCTAGTATAATAAATATTTTCCAAAACTCAACAGCTCTCTAAACCCACATTACTTCCATAAAGTCGGCGATGAATGGCGCTCCCGAGGGACGCACTTCAATGGCATGTCGCGGATCATCCGATAATTGCCGGCGTGTGGCCGCCGGATATTCCGCTTCACAACTCTATTGATTTATCGTCCTACGATGTATTAGCAGCAATACGTGTGAAGTGTTGGAGTTCAATGTTATTTTTAACTAGCAACGCTCGACGGTTTTACTCTTTCCTCTACGAATACAGGGATAAAACGTAGCCTATATTACTCGCTGATAAAATTTTAAATAAATGAACGAGATTTTGATAATAATCAGTTCATTTGTAACAAAAATACATTTATCTATTATTGGTGTCATCCCTGATAGTACCTCATTAATTACATACGCCATTGGAAGTCTACTGCTGAACAAAGGCCTCCCAAAGAAAGGGAGAATCTTGCGCACATAATTTTGGCAGTCGCAGAGCGCAACTTTCGCGACATAAGCTGCTGCCTATCGCCACCCTGTGCATTTGAGCTACACTATTTCGAATGGATATACCGCCACCTGCCAGTTATAGTACTTTAGGCGCCTCTTACGACACCTGGTACAAGGGGAGATACTTTTTTACTCTGCCGGTACCTCAAGGTAACAAACCTTAGAACCGTAGAAACCCGGTTTTAATAATTCACACACAATATACATTGATATGTTCTAATACCGAATGTTTTCGTCAAGTTAATGAGGAAATATCTCACGTCCTTATCCAGTTCATAAAAGCTTCTATTAATTGTGATAAATGGAATCTCGCATGAATGTGGTATCCTGAAATTTGTCCAGAGAATCCAGAGAATTAATCCGATATTTGCCGACGTGTGCTGCGGATGTCTATGTGTATTTTATACCATGCAATAATAGAAACAACTATGGCATATATATTGAATGATTTGCCAATATACAATATATATTAGAGCTAGCAGCACCACGCAGTTTCACTTGAGTTAAGTTCTAGGACTTGCATATTAATTTTGCACCCCCATTTAACTCCCTTAAGGGATAATTTTCAAATTAAAAAATTGAAAATTTAAAAAATGTTTCGTACTTTTTTAGCACCCCTGATTTACCCTTTAAGGAGGTGAATTTTCAAAAATTATTTCGAAATGGTTCCCTACGTTATAGAAGAAACTCCTGTTCAAAATTGCAAGGTTCTAGTCCTTATAGTTTAGGCCCTATGTCAGATAGTCAATCAGTTAGTCAGTTTCTCAGTTTCAATATATAGATCAAATGTTTAAAATGATAATGTGTAATGCATGATATACATTAGGTTTTTCCACTTCGTCGTAATATAAACTTGACTAAATGACATCAAATCTAGCTGCAATATTGCGATATCCAGCTCCAATCTTTTTAAATCACACGTATTTATATAACAGAGCGCTGTGTTGTCGTTTATAAATAAATAAATACACATACTTCAGTGGAATCGAATTCCAATATCGTGATATCGGTACTGATTAGGACTAATCCTACACAGCGTATTCCATACTCGTACGCTGAGAAGGTGGTTTAATTAATTCCCGCAAAATCATTTTAATAATTGGGGTTTATCCCAACCATTTTATTGTAAGAATAAATATTTATAAATAAGTTTGGTTGTTATGGTATTGAAAGAAGGTCTATCATCCATTATTCCACCACTTGTTATTTTTTTTTCTGTACTGGATGAACATGACAGTACTAGCTGCGCCCCGCGGGTCCACTGGTCTAAGGTACAAGAAGCGACTGATGGCGGTTTATCTATTAGAAGCAGTGTAGCTCAAATATACTGGGCGGGGATGGGCACCTGCATACCAGTCGTGATAACTGCCCTCTGCGATTGCCAACATGCTTGCCCAGCGTGGCAATTATGGGCAAAAAACCTCCGTTTTTGGAGAGGCTTATGTCCAGCAGTGGACTCCCAATGGCTGGTATGATGATGATAACAAATCTCAAACTAAAATATAATATAATAATTGAAAAATAAATTCAATATGGTAGTCAAATATTGTTGTATTTTGAATAAAGCAACAGTGACGTTAAAGCTAAAATGTAACTCCACTCCAATTCTAAGCCCGTTTGTAAAGAAGCCTTTTCTCACATATGGGTCAAGGGGACCGAGCACTCGCAGAAACAGCACAATTAACCCTCTGACGTCAAATGCTCAAAGAACGCGGTCTCTAAGACCGCCCCCTTTCTTGCCTTTTGAAGTTGTATTAAAATTGAAAAGGGGTTTTTGTGATTTATAACTTCGTGGCCCGGGATCAATTGATCGAGTTATTTTGTGGCCCATTGTTGTGATCTTTATGAATCTATTTTGGTTATTTCTTTTTAATATTATTGCGATAATATTTTTAATAATAGAAAAGATTCAGGAGTTCCATCTCAGGAGTCAGACGGGGATTGATCTTGTTCATGCCGGAGAACTACACTACCGTTGTGCCAATGAGACCTTAGCAGATTAGGAGGATTTTTTTAAAATCAAAAGTAAAGATGCCGTAAAGGACGACTAAGGTACCAGAATTGATAGAAGGTATCCATCATAATAAGTGTAGCTTAATGCACAAAACAGGGATGGGCAGCAGAATACCCATCGCGAAAGCTGCGATCTGCGATTGCTGACTCTGCCGGACACCGTGATTGGTATACATATGAATAAATATAATAGTTATTCAATTTTGTTGAAACATTTCAAGTGTATTACTGGTCAAAGCTAACAAGCAAAATAGCTTAAATATCTTGACCAAAAATCGAACCAGCGGACACATATTCTAAGTAATATAATGCATGTAACATATTTTGAGCAGGTCCAAACGCCTAACAGCACGGCGCCCCACTTTGCAAAATTAACTTCGTAAAGTGGTGCTTAATTGTCTCCGCCTTACCTTCTGAGGGTAAGGAGCGTACACTGCACCCGCCCGCGCTCCCAGCATACTAAAAGGCTCAGCATGAGCGACACACCCATTACCTTAATCCAGCATGCAGCGGGTGCATTAGAGTTAAGTAACACTCAATTTATGACGAAACTTGAAGGCTGTGTGTATCTAGCTAGGTTGGAGTAATGTCTAGGTTTAACTATGCCCCTTTATAGCTTATTTAGAGTGACAAATGTCGATGCTGTAGCGTCACACGAGTGGTACAAAGATTTGATATACACAAATAGATTCAAGCTATTTTCTACAAATCTACAAAAGTTAAATCCAATAAGTCTAAGCTATTACAATCAAGCCTGTATGTTTCCCATAGAATGGTTCCCATATACTGTTAGTGACGTCGGTACAATGGATAATCAAATTTACAATGTGACAGGGAAACTTAGCCGTATACAATCTAGGCTTATGTCCGGTAGTGACGTCGTACGGCTGATAGGAGAACATTCTTAATGTCATTTACGAAGACATAGAACCTTAATTGAATGGGAAATTGTTTATCAAAATCACTCTGTATATCTCATGGTTAGTCAAAATCTATAATTATATATAAATATTAATAATGATTTATTAATTCACACTTTTAAATGTTTTTTTGTAAATATAATGTGTTTCTAAATAATGAGGTTCTTTTCGGGTCATCAAGAGCATATTATTAAATAATAACATAATCTCTATTCTACATTAAAACCATAACCAATATAAATATTATTTTATGCGAAAAAATATAAATACTTTATTCAAAGAGTGACGTCCATTAAACAGGAAACTGGAAATTTTGTGAAGCAGGACGCTGTAGTGGTGTAGATATATCTCCATGCTGGATTAGGGTTATTAGATATAAACTTTATACTTTGCTATTAGGATCTCGGAGAAAGACATCATTTACATAAATTGAAAGTGTTCAAGAGAATTTAATAGAGTTTAATGATAAATACGGTTATGACATGGACGGGACGAATTAATTTGAAACGTTGACTACAGATTTAAGGAATCTGATAAAGAAATAAAACTAGTACAATTTTAATAATAAGATGGAAGATATTTTTTCAAAGGAATATAGATAAAATATAGATTTATTCTGCGGATGCCTCGTAAAGCTATCTGAGTTAGAAAACCAATTTCAGGAAGAACGTTTTTGGAAAAATATATTTATTTTATAGTCGAGTTATTTGAATGTTTAATAATTTAATTTATACTTATATAAACTAAAAGAAAACGTTGACTCGACTAAGGTACCAGAACCGACAGATAGCGGTATATCCATTCAAACAATGTAGCTCATATACACAGGGTGGGGATGGATAAATAGCAGCGTCCTCGTCACTGTGCTCTGCGATTGCCAACACGCTTGCCCAGCGCTGCAAATATGGGTAAAATTCCTCTTCCCTTAGGGAGGCCTATGTCCACAGTGGACTACCAATGGCTAATATGGCGGAGGTTATTTTTATAATAAGATACACTTTACAAAATACATACATATATAATGCCTGTGTCCTATTGGGGCAGGCAGAGACTATGGATCTCCACTAGCTACGATCTTGGCAAACCTCTCTTGCTTCTCTTACTTACATTAGTCTATTCATACACGCTTGTTTATTCTTGGTATTTCTGACTTGGCCCTTCTTTAATACCTCTTCAACCTGGTTGAGATATGTTCGCTTCGGTTGACATAACGACTCTACATAACAAAACTAATTAAACCTAAGCCGTTGTCGATATTGACATCTCACCGGTTTCAGAAAGGTAACCGAAACGTGGAACTAAAGATATAAAAATGTATATAAACCGTGTTTGGAAGTCTTTTAAATCTAATTGCTTGTCTTATTAGTACCGAACACGTAAATGTTTGAAGATGTTATAGACTTCACATGTTATTTTATACATATCTAGTAGATGGCAAGTCATTCAATCTCCGGCTGTTGGTAGACTTCGCGAGCGGCGCCTGAGTGCCGGTAATGTCTTTAGTAATTATCCATCTCGCTTAATTAAAATGCATAGCGTTATTATTAATTGGTTTACAGTCTGCGTAACATAGTCATGTCTTCATGCGTGTTACATACATATGAGTGTTTTGAACTCTATGAAAGTTTTTTTTATTAGACCTGTCGATAAACAAGCGCACAGTCCGCATGATAGTAAACGTCACAGCAGCTTGTAGAGGCTCATAATATCTCAAAGAAATCACTAAAGCGTTGACCATTTAGTGACTTGATGATATTATGCCACATTACCCAGTAAATTCATTGCCTCTCTCACCCTTCAGACAGAAACACAGCAATACGGACATTGCTATTTGGCGGTAGAAATAGATGAGAGTGAAGTACCAATGCACATCTTTTGTATATCTACTTGTTGTTGTTACTGTGTTTTAATCACAGAAAGTTTTAAAGGTAAAACCGACTCTATCAAAGGTCGTCTACTGTAGTACCTCACTTTATCCTATTTCTACTGGCACACAGCAGTGTCCACATTGCTGTGTTCTGGTTTGAACGGTGAAAAAGGTATTGAAATTACCAAGTAATTTGATATAATATCACAAGGTCAGCTACGCGTTAGTGATATCCTCGTGATAGCTTCCCCTACCCTGTGAATTTGAGCTGCACTGTTTCGAATGGATATACTCGTCACTTATCACATATCACTTCATCATTAGCTCTTATCAATACAACGCTGCTAATAAAGCTCAAAATATTTACTCCTTACCATTTCATAAATACAAGAAAAAACTCAGTAACAGGCAAATTATGGGCAAACTGAAGACATTCGGCGCGTTCAGACATCTCTTTTCCTTTACGTGTGCACACAGTTTTTTGTTTGGTATTTCGATCGTATTCTATGAAATAAGAATAAAGTCACTTCTTTTATGGTTGTATTTAATATTCATTTATTAGATTATGTCTGGATTATGGAATAATATTATTAATATTAGAATGTGTCATTGTATATATCAAGATACAGATAATCACATTGCTCCCGAGCGCCCGGAGCGGAGCCCTACATGTCTCCGGACATTAATTCGCTAAGCCTTGTCTAGGAAGTGTCACTGGGCGTCCGAATGTCAGTATGCAGTACCGTAAATGCTGATCTGCCAGGTTCTCCTGTTTTGTTTCTGTTACAATTCGTTATAGATTTATATATATAGAGGGGCCCGATGACGCAAATAGTAGTGCTCTTATCTTGTGCGCCAAGGGTCGTGGATTCGATTCCGGCTTGTTTTGCACCGCCTTGGGATCTTTTCTGCTTTGAATGCAACTTGGAATTTAATCTATATTTATATCAATTTTATACGTCCTAAAAGTTAATAAATAAAATAAATTGTAAGGTAATCTTTGATAGCAATTTTTTTGTTTTATTAGTTTATTTTTGGTATTTGATCGAGAAGCCGTATAAGCGTGATGTCTTTTTTAATACGCGATCGTTAAATTTTATGGGCTTTTATTTAAGTGTTATTTTAGTATAATGATCGGAACGCTTTTATTCATCCTGCACTTTATTCTTCTTCTCTAAAAGGTCTACTTTACAAGCTTTTTCAAATCATCAATCAAATAACAATAAATACATTATTATTTCAAAGAAGTTATTGAATGTGTATTTTAGTACAAACGAGACTGATGACTGCAGTGGTCATAAAAGTCATCCAGCACTTTGTTTATACCTTAACCTAAGCTCAGAGCACCAAACAGATCCTAAAATTAATTTGACTGCAAATCTCTAAGCCCTCCAAAAGTTCTCTCAAAAAAAATGGACCTGATAAAGGTTATATTAATACCCAGTGGTTAGTGTTAATTAAACTCATTTAAAACAAAGCATAGCTGTGAGGTGCTAGCAGAGTAGAATAGTACCTCCCCCTGTACCAGATGTTTTTAGAATCAACTGAGGTACCAAAGCCAATGGTGGTATATCAATCCAAAATTGTGCAGCTTAGATACACACGGCGGGGATGGACAGCAGCATCCCCGTCGTGACAGCAGCGCTCAGCGATTGCCATATGCTTACCCAGCGCGGTAATTATGAGCAAAATTTTCTCTTTCTTGGGGAAGCCTATGTCTAGCAGTGGACTTCCTGTATGGCTGAATGGCTGGAATAACACTAATGATAAAAACATATCATTGTCTTAAACCTAGCTACCTATAGCAAGACAAAAATAATGAAAAGAAGAATTTGCTACTAATACTATTGTACTTTGTTTCAGGTATGTGATGCGGTAACTCCATGAAACGCATGAGAAGTATTTGAAATTATAACAAACATGCAAGCCCTTGCAGCAAATACATTCCCTGAAACACATTTAAAATTCTTGTATTATCCATAGGCAGTGGCGCCGCCCTGGTGAGCGTCCGAGTAACTACTAATTGTATAAAATTGACATAATAATTTGATGCGACAATACAAAATGCATTACAATCAAAACGGAATCGTATTGAATCATTAAGCTTCAAATCGAAATTTTGATATGTACCGCAATATTCGTAATTAAATTCAAGCACTTATGACTAAGTGTCATCAATGGGAAACCAGAGCCGCGTATTGTAATTAGCGACTTAATTTCGGAATATCACCGAGGAGAATGAAATTACTATCGGACGAATACTCAATTGTAATGGCTGAAATATCATTAAATTCTCTTCCGTATATTTTATAACTATCAACTAGGTTTTATGAGAAAATCATTGAGTTATATTTGATCATACATTCCAATATCATACAACCAAGAAAGTCTAACCGAAAAGCAAAACAGAGTATTTAATGGAGAGTATAGAAGCGACTAAGGTACCGGAACCGACAGATTGCGGTATATACATCCGAGACAGTCCAGCTCAAACACATAGGGAGGTGATCGACAGCAGCATCCCAGCTCGCTTACTCAGCGCAGCAATTATGGGCAAAATTCCCTCTTTCTTGGGCAGGCATATGTCATACAGTGGACTTCCAAATGAATGCTGAGATTTATCAAATCAAGTTAACTGAACATGTGACATTAAATGACAGTTTCAGAATACCACGTAGCTCTTTGGATTATTATGGTTGTTTTTATATTTGTCCTCCTGGATCAGTTTTATGTTATATCTGAAATACAAAAAGTTTTTATAGTAAACAATTTACATCAACTATTTAAAAAGAAAAAATGTTGTATTGATTTTAAATTACATTTTTATGTTTATTAAGAGTTTTCGTGTGCTTCAGGAAAATACGAAAAAGAAACATTATTCTGAATTGGTCAAGCCGTTTTCAAGTTGTTTCATTCTCATTTATAAAACACTATGGCAACTTCTTTGTATCACATTTAATACCTGTGTTACTTTAGTTAAATTAAATTTTAATTAAATGACAGTATTATTTAATTTGTGATATAACTTTCTGAAGGAAGAATTTTGAATACACTTTTTAAGTGTGATATTTGTCAATAAAAAGTGTATACTTAGCACACACACTTTTATGTTTATTAAAAGTTTCCGTGTATCTTAAGGAAAATACAAAAAATAAACATAATTCTGAATTGGTCAAACCGTTTTTAAGTTTAGTTTCATTTTCATTTGTAAAAATATAAATTTGTCCCGGGTGGCGAACGAACCCGCGACCTTTGAAACATTGCCGAATTTGTCATCTTAGGCTCGTCAGGCTTATAGCATCCACTAAAAGACTTTGGCATTCAATATGTTACCTGATAATCGCATTAAATTTCTCTTTGACTACATTTGACACACGTTCAGCTGAAATGTTCCACGCTCTCTCTTAAGCCTTTGTGAATAGCGGAACTCCGTCGTTGTCATAATTAGCTGACGCTTTATTGTTCAAACTCATTGTCTGTCAGGCTGCGCAAGCACTAAAGCGGAAAGGTTAGGTCATATAGGTCACCTGGTACAGACAGATAACAGTGTTTTCAAAGTTTTATGCCGGTAAAACTTGAAATAGTCTTGAAACTTGAAACACAATTGTTAGAACACCTTATGTCGCAATCGATATAAAACTCCAAACGTAAGTCATTCAATTCAAAACTGATTGTGAAGTTATAATAGATTCTTAAAGATATTATGTTACATTACACAGTAATGTCATCTCCTATCTCACCATTAAAACCGGAACACCCTGCTATTTTGTGGAACAATCAACAACACCACAGTTTGTCAAAAAATACATTCCTCTGATTAAAACGAGTGCCCAACTAAATTAATTTCAGTCTTTAAGTGATCTTGATTTTTCTGTTAAATTAAAAAGGGTCGCAAACCAGCCGAGTTACGCCGCTTTTAATACACCAACCCTTTCATTGCACTCGACAAAGTGCCTAAATTAAATTTCTCCACAGCATTAGAATATTTTCCGAGAATTTCACGCTTTCGCAAGTATTAATTAGTCGCGAGGCGGACGATTAAAAAATTCTCTCGTCCACGCGGCAATGGAGCTGTAATTTAGCGAAGTGACTTCTAGTGGTGGAATTTCAATTTAGCTGAATGCGGTTGTCATAAGCCTTGCTGGCTGTTACTGCGGCAATTTATGGTCGCTTGGTATTCGTTTGTTTTATAAGTCCGACCAATTAAGATTTGATGTCTGTATAAAAATATGTAAGGCGAATGTTTGGAACAATTTTGCACGACGTATCAAGTTTACATCGTTTTTCTGGACATATATATTCTTTAGACACTATATAAGAAGGCTTATAAATATGTGTTTCATATCATAGACTTTTTTCAGGCGAATCTCGTATTTAATAAAGGAGTAAAATTAACCAGTGATATCAGCCCTGTATAAATATAAAATTGTTGCTTGACATCATATTTTGGCTGTGACTATCTGGTTTTAGATTTTTTGACTAATGAATAGATAAAATTTAATAGTACTGTGATTATGAATACATTAATTGAAATAAAAGAGTTCAGAAAACATGTATTAATAAAAAATATTATGATATTTGACATTTAGATATTTACTAGTAACTAACAATAATTAAATGCTGCTAATCCAATCATCATCATCATCAGCTATTGTAGGTCTACGGCCAGCCATAAGCTTCTCCAAGAAAGGTTTTTTGCCCATACTTGCCGCACTGGGCAATCGTGTTAGCAATCGCAGAGCGCAGCTTTTGCGACGGGGATGCTGCTGCCCATCCCCGCCTTTTACATTGGAGGTGCACTGTTTTGGATGGATATACCGCCACCTGTGAGTTCGGTTTTGGAACCTCAGTTGCCTCTTACAGCACCTGGTACAGGGAGAGGTACTTTTCTACTCTGCTGGTACCTCACGCCTACTACCAATATAACTATATAACTACCAATAACTATCAAGTTGTGTACGTTATGATTGTTACTATTTAATGATGTATATAGATCAAGATAGAGGAAACACCGCTGCTTATACACACACCATTAGAAAGGCATTCTAGAGGCTTTGTGGGAGTAAAACTCTGTCTAGACTCTAGCGTATGAAAGCATACAAAGAAGTAACAGTTGAGATCAATGAAGCGAGTTTCCTCTCGTCAGAAGTTGTACAATAAGCAATTTCGCTCACCGCCGTCACTTTCGCCGGCAAATATGGTCGCTCGTACACCACCATTTCATTGCACGGCACTTTTGTAATTTCCACAGGAGTTGAGCTTGAGTTTCGCTCACTGAACACATTTTGGCAACTTTTCTGTATCACATTTAACACCTGCATTACTTAAGTTAAATTAAATTTTAATTGAATGACTGAATTAAATGAATTTGAATTATTTGAATTGAGATATATATCTGTGAAGGCAGAACTTTGAGTACACTTGTGAAGTATGACATTTGACAATGAAAAGTGTATACTTTGCACACCCATCCCAGCTTCAATGACATCACTAACATATTTCGATATATTAATCATAATGATTAACTAAAATATTTTTTCCTTTTATAGTATATTGACATTATTTTTTCTTGAAATATGCAGGTGTTGTATTCATGAGATATCTAGATTAATCCAATATCACTTCATATTAATTGTACATCTCTGCAAGAGATTTACATTTTGGTGCCTTTTTGCCCCCATGATTATCAAAATCCAAAAACTAATAAACTGGTTTCAGAAATTCCATTTACTATACATAAGTCTTTTGTAATAAAGACTGTATTATCATCATCATATCAGCCATAAAACGTCCACTGCTGGACACAGGCCTCCCCAAGTAATCTCCAATAGGACCGGTTGTATGGGGCCTCTGTCCAGCTTGATCCTGCAGTTTTAGTTAGATCGTATAACCATCTTGCGGATGGACGCCCTATGCTTCTCTTGCCTTCATTGGTCTCCATTCCAGAACCTTACGACTCCATCGGCCATTGTTTCTGCGTACCAAATGCCCTGCCCACTGCCACATCAACTTACTAATCCGCCGGTAACTTTAGATCTGTTACGAATCTCCTCATTCGATCGCGCAAAGAAGCTCGGAGCATTGCCCTCTCCATACCTCGTTGAGCTGCTTTCAGTTGACCAATATGGCCAATAGTAAAAAACCACGTTTCGCTGCCATAAGTCATCGCTGGTACACACATTGATCGATAACTTTCGACTTGAGGCACTGAGGTATGTCAGAAGGCTATATTATAGCTACAAAAAATAAAATCCCTACCTAAAATGGAAATATGTAAACGGTTACGTTTGTAACAAAATACTCCAAATTTATAGTACCGGCAGGGTAGAATAGTACCTCCCCCATACCAGGAATCGTAACAGGCGGCTAAGGTACTAGAACCGACAGATGGCGGTATACCCATGCGTATCAGTGTACCCTAAATGCACAGATAGGCAGCGGCATCTCCGTCGCGAAGTTACACTCTGCGATTGCCAACACGCTCCCCCAGGGCGGCAATTATGGGCCAATTTCCCCCTTTATTGAGGAAGCCTAAGTCCAATAGTGGACGTTCAATGGCTGATATAATATGATAACACACAAAACTACGGGTCCTATTAAAAAAAAAACCAATTTACCCCCTTATTCTTTTAGAAAAAAAATTATACAAGCAAGAAATTATGTCTTGCTAATATTTTCTTTTCAGTTCCTGTGAATTAGTATCTTAATTTAAATTCGGATTATCCTTATTCTATAACCAACAAATATAAATACCAAATTGTAAGCCGAAAAACTCCGCCACCTAATTATTCCGCCAACCCCAGCCTCCTTGGACATTTCCCGCAAATTGCTTCGCTTGTCACAACCATAAAGAATAACAATCTACTCCTAATTGTGATTCGGAAGGCGCAGCGGAGTTTATCTCCAATTTTCTCGTAGAGTATAGAATATGCCGGCTTTTGGCGCACTTCAGTTGGCTTTACATAGCAATGGGGCATCGTATTTTTAGGAATATGTTTATATACTCCAGTGGACAATAATAATATGAGGGGATATGTACTTGATGGAAGTATTGCATCATATCAGCTGTAGTATGTCCACTGCTGGGCATATACCTCCTGAATATTTTCCCAATACGAACGGTTCTACGCTGCGTTCAACGTTACGCAGTTAATCAGAAAACATCAGCATTATATGTGTCTTACTTCTTGTTGAATAAACTTGATTATCCGCTAGTCTATATCCTCTCATTCCGGATTCAATCACATGAAGAGTAAAGCATTGCTCTCACCAACTATTAAAATGTTGTACAGATATGTGTCATAATGTGTGTTGGCAATCACAGAGCGCAGTTTTCGTGACAGGGATGCTGCTGCCTATCCCCGCCCTGCGCATTCGAGCTGCACTGTTTCGAATGGATATACCACAATCTGTCGGTTCTAGTACCTTAGATGCCTCTTACGACACCTGGTGCAATGGGAGGTACTATCTTACTCCACTGGTACCTCATGGCATACTCCGCTGGTACCTCACGGTACCTTATGTGTGTAACTTATACAAAATCACATCAGCCATTTTTTTATGTACCTACTACCTAACTTTTGAGTGAATAAAGAGCATCACTTACCTTGGTGTAGGGTATAGCAGAACTGCCCTTTGTAACAGGAGTCGGAAAATCGACTCTTCCGACTCCTGTTACCAAGGTACCGGGGTCAATAGATATCGGTATATCCATCTGAAACAGAGCAGTTCAAATGCACGAGGCAGGAATGGTGACGTGCATCGCAAAGCTATGCTATGAATGCCGCCACACTTGTTCAGAACGAAAAGTATGCCCAACATTCCCCCTTTTCGGGAAACAGTAAACGCCCAACGGCTGATATGATCGTGGAATGCATGCAATCAATTTAATTCAAAATTTCCAAGTATTGAACATCTAGTTCAATACTTGTTATAGAAACCGTGATAAATACATATAAAATGTATTGTTTGAATGGTAAACGGCTTTGAAACATTGTTAATTTCGTTTATAAAATGTCCAGCCCACTGCTGGACTTCCAATGGTTGGTGTGATGACGACGATGATGATGATTATGTTTGTTGAATTTTCCAAACACCGTCAATATTTTTTATTGGCAGCAACTTTCAGCAATTATCAGTGAACACTGAACACCTAGAATTAAGATAAATCAGCGAACAAAAACACAAAGCCTCCGCGGAACCGAAGGGCTAATCGCAAATTAGGTCCCCATTAAAGGGCGGTAATTATTCCCCAGGACGACGAACGGGAAGTTGGAAGAATTCCCAGATTACTCACGCACCTCGGGCAGACTTGTTTTATGCTCAGTTCGGTATTTTATACACCTGGCCGAATGTTTCATTGTCTGGGATAACTTTTGGTAATTTCTCTTTGTAATGGAAATTAAGATAGCTAAGGGTTCGACTGTATAGGAAAAGGTTTATCATGTTTATACTATTACTTATTTCTTTATTTGAGTAAATAAATATCTCACATATAACTAACTCATAAAAGTCATACCTATTTCCACCGTCAACCAGCACTGTTCGCATTGTTGTGTCGCATGCGAAGGGTGTGAAAGGCAGTGAAATGTCTAAGACATCATTTCCGCCATTGGAAGTGTACTGCTGGCCATAAACCTCGTCAAGAAAGTGGCAATTTTGCCCATAATTGCCGCGCTGGGCAAGCGTGTTGGCAATCTCGGAGCGCATATTTCGCGGTGGGTATGCTTCTACCCATTCCCACCCTATGCATTTGAGCTACACTGTTTCGGTTGATAAACTGCTATAGATATATCTACGGCAAATGTGACTAAATATCTTCAAGGCCTTTGATTGGCAACGATACTGTAAAACGAGCGTTTACAGGCTGACATGACTTTTACTATCAACAAATAAAACAAATTATATAGATATTGCTTGAAATATATTAATAACGTATAAAATATTGGGCCCAACCTACTTGCTATTCCATTCCCTCACCTCTTCCCTTAAAAGGCAACCTCAGCTGTCACCGGCCGGGGATTGTAACAAAAACCTCTTTAGGCGTGGACAATTTTCATTTGTCAAAAATCCGCCCAACAAGGCCGCTGTCGGGTGACATAGACAACAATGCAAATCTTCTTTGATATTTTCGGGGATTTGTTTTTTTTGTGACGTGATCCGTGTAAGCGAGAGCGGTACAAACAGATTTTCGTTGTTGCGCCACGACACAACTTGTCTGTTTTGGTGAATCCACAATAGACTTAATACGTTTTGCTTATAAAGACAAATTTGTTTTACTGCTATGACTGAAGTATTGTGGATTCTATTTCATTGTTTTGATAGTGTCTCTTAAATATTTTAATAAATATATGATAAAAATATCGCCGCATACAGTTGGATGTTGTACCTACTTAACTTCCAACTACACTTGAAAATGAATTCACTAACCAAAATTAATTACTAGCTGTATATACGTAGTAAAGTAAAATGCAAGATCATGTGCAAGTTAATAATATGATTAGCTCATATTTGATTTATATGCATTTGTGTCTGTTAGTTTTTCTTTTGCCTGTGACGCATTTGTTGTCACAAGGATATCGCTAACGCGCTGCCGACCTTGTGACCTGAGGATATTATGCGACATTACCCAGTAAATTAACTGCCTTTCTCACCTTTCAGACCGGAACACAGCAATGCGGAAACTGCTATTTGGCGGTAGAAATCGGTGAGAGTGAGAGTGAGGTACCAGACGACCTTTGCAAAAGGTCACGTAAATTATAAGCAACTCTACTTTACTACTCTACTTCTGTCAAACAATATCGACCAAAAACTGACGTAGGCCACCCCAAAAGCCTATTAGTACAAAAACGTATCCCAAATTTCCAAACATTCATCAATCTTCATTCCGTGCAAATCTCCAAGTTATTTTGTCAGTCGGAACTCCGGTACATTCCGGCCGTCGTCGCCGACGTCGCGGCAACTATTCGCTGTGTCACGCGACGCCGCGCGACGTCGAGCAACATAGTTGGGATTAGTTTGTGTTGGAACTTGGCAGCAAGTCATACATGAAGTGTGCTAAATACGCGACAACTTTGTAAGTTGGGAGTTTGGAAGATTATCGTGCAAAAGGCTAAACTCTGAGCTTGGTGCTACAGAAAACTACGCACATATACACATACATCTTACCTGTGTTCCTTCGAGGTAGTCAGAGACTATGGATCCTCACTTGCTACGATCTCGGCATACCTCGCTTCCCTTACTCGCATTAGTCCTTACAAACACGCTCGTTAATTCTTAGGACTTTTTACCAGGCCTTTCCTTAATAACTCTTCTACCTGGATAAGCTATAATTTTTTTTAGACCAGTTCGACAAATAAGTATACAGTCCGTTTGATAGTGAGCGTCACTGCTGCGTATAGACGCTCGTAATATCTTTCACCCTTCAGACTAAATATAGCAATGTGAACACTGCTATTAGGTGGTAGGAAAATGTAACAGTGAAGTGCCAATGCAGAACGGAAACGTTGAACTAAAAATGTGTGAAGTTAAATAAACCGCGTTTTAATGCCGTTAAAATGTAGTTTTATTTAATCTTTATTAATCAAAACTCTGAAGTAAGAGCTAATTTACTGTCTGGTTTTTAAAATACATTATGGCTATTGCGAGAAAATGTGAGAAACATAAAACCGTTTACACATCACACACTAATAAATTTTATATTATCAGTAGGGATGTATGTATTAATAAATTTCTCCTCCATATGAATTTTACAGTTGGATTTTTATTCTACTTAATTCTCGTTACAAGGGAATATGCTCAAAGCCCGTCAGACCCATTTTATAAACAGACGCAACACGCAGTCGTGCAAGTAGATTTTAAATCCCTCTCAAATATTTCATTTGAGAGGGATTTAAAATCATTCTCAGGATTTTCAACCGAATGAACCGTTCACGACCCACCACTTGACAGATAAACCAATTTACTCCCGTTTTAAAGTCCAGATATCGCGATCGACAGTCATTGGAGCGAATTGCATCAGAATTGATTTCACAATTCGACGCTCCGCTCAAAGTGGAAGGACAAAGGGGTGAGAGTGGATAGGGGCGAGAGTGGACAGGGGTGAGTTGAGGGGGATGTAAATACTTGATCATCGACGTATTGTCGCATATTTTTAATTAACAGATTCTCGTTTCCTCTCGTGTTTTCGTTTGGATAGTGTGCTCTACCCTTTTTTAATTTTAAATTGTTTGTCCAGGGTTATAGTAAGCGCGTTTTATTTGGACGAGGGAGAAATGTATAAAAGAATTGGATATAAGAAAAGAACATCTTTTTTATAGTGATAGACATATCTCGCTAGTTTACTCTCGCATACTTTTTATGGAAGTGACGTTACTTTTTATGACTTGCATACTGTTTTTGTTTTTTAAATGTAAGCATTTTATGCAAACAAAATGCAGATACAGCCACGCCAGCATATAGTTGACAATATTGTTTATAAAAATAATCTACGTAATGTTGTCGTTCCGTAATTACTGAAATAAATGCACATATGCTTTATAAACAACAGGGTCCATATGTGCAATAAACCAATAATATTGATTGATGCACCTTCAAATGTCATCTCTGTACCAAAGGTAAAAAATCGCATGAATGTGAATTATTTGGCGAATCCTTTGTCCAGCATATGTCGTTTTATCAATATAATATTGATTAAGCTTGAAGCTATACTCGTGTACATCGATTTACGTATTAAGCCTTAAAAGTGTCACAAATAACGAGACAAACACACTTTTACGATACGTTATATTTCAGAAACACAATATAATATATTTGCAATATAAATGAGACCGCGGGCAATAATACGTTTTATATATTTTTTTGTGCACTGGTTAAATCTTTGATTTTATTAATACAATTCTTTTTTTTTATATATTTTTTCGTTTAATATACACAATAAAATTAACATTTTGATTACGGTACTCGTTCGCAAGATAGCCTTAAGGTAATTGAAACGCTTTAAAGTAGTTTTATTTACAACCACCATATAATAATAATAAAAAATTCCCACAACATCTTATACATTGACTTGAAGCCATGGTAAGTTGCTTAAAGCACTTGTGTTACGGACGCTCGACAACAGAGGAATTACAGATATACTACTTAAACATATATATTGAACACCCAGACACAAACACAAATATCATTAAATAAACATTTGCTTTGGGTGGGAATCGGATCTTTAAACCTTGCCGCACAAGATAGAATCATTATCATTTCCGTCAATTTATTAGCCACTAAAGTCCACTGTTGGACAATGTTTCCCATAAATAATTGCACCGCTGGGCAAGAGTTGGCAATCGCAGAGCGAAAGCTGGGCTGATGCTGCCCATCCCCGTCCTGTGAATTTCAGCTACACTGTTACGGATGGATAGACCGCCATCTGCCGGTTCTGGTACCTCAATCGCCTTTTACGATAGCTGTTACAGGGGGAGGTATCATTCTACTCTACCGGTACTTATACTCTGTTGTTATCAGCTTATAAAAACAACAAAGAGTAGTAAAAAAACACATAATATCCAAGTAATCCAGTTATCAAATAGCCCAATGAAACAAACAACAATAGAAAACCAGTTGTGTTCGCAGACACTTGTCCGATATTTATTATGCCGCCGTGAGCTGTTGTTATCGTCAGTAATACCGCCGTGTTTGCCTGACGGTGGAATAAATCTCGCTAATGGGTATTTTATGAAAGCTCAGTGATGTATTTTCCATTCGTGTCTTTATTTTTATTTGTAACATTGCATCGGAGGATTAAAAGATTAGAGAGCTCGCGTACTGTATGCGGATTAGTTTGACATGAAAAACAATTTTACTGATTCAAAAAATAACAAAATGTTTTTCTAGCATTTTTGCATTCACTGCACGTAATCAGACTACTTTTTAATGCTTTTATACGCAGTTTATTTAACTTTTGACATAATTCGTTCGAAATATCGTTTAATTTTTGGCCAGTATTTTCAGGGTTAAAAAATGTGTTTTCTTCGCAAAATATACTGACGTATTTTAATTGAACTTAGGAACGCTTATAAATAAGAGCCCGATATAAAGCACAATTTATGACAATAGGTTTATTTCTGTTCTTTAGTTTGTTTTATGTATAAGTTTGATTAATTTCTACGTGAAGTATACTTTAAAATGTGATCAATGCACGCGATAGTGGCAGTGGGCACCACCGGCAAGAGACCAAGTACCGGCAAGCGCAGTGTAGGGCATCCACGCGCAAGATGGACCGACGATCTGACTAAAACCGTAGAATCACGCTGGACACAGGCCGCATACAACCGGTCCTAATAGAGATTACTTGGAGAGATCTATATCCATTAGTGGACGTTTTATGCTGATATGATGATGATGATTGCACGCGATGATCATAAGTACCGCAAAAATCGTAAAAATAAAAATACCATTTCTAGAATTAAAAGTAGCTTTAATTTTTAACATATTATATGTCTATATCTGTGCTTAATTTCATCCTGCCAAGATTACAAGTTTAGGTCCGATTAAGTGGCAAACATTAATTCAAGTTTCGGCATAAACTTCTACTAGTTTTCAGTCCGTTACTCCACAGTCACGACATTATATTGCGCTGCACAGAAATGTATCCGGAATTTAAAGTAGACTATGTCCTTTCTCAGGGTTCAAGGTATTTATATGATATACTGTACGAAAATTTATTTATCGGTTTAGCAGAAGATGTAACAAACGGACACGCTTTACAATTTAAAAAAAATTGACGACCCCCTCCGGTTTCTCTTGCGTACTTCCCGTTCCGTTTTCCTAAGTTACATTAGCTGTCTGGCAGTAAAATTAATGTAAAAACCCGTCCAGATGCTTCAGTGATTAGCCGGAACAAACAGACAGACAAACATTTTAATAATATTGTATGTAAGTACTGAATATAATCTTAATATAATTCACTAGCAGCGCTTTCTTACCTCTTTAAGAAATTTTCGAAATATATTTTGAACATTATATTATACTGAATATTATTTGAATTACTTCAAAAACTTCATAATTGCATTCTAACTTTGAACCTTTCTTTTGCCCCCTAAGGAGGTGAATTTTCAAAGATCCATTCTTAGTGCTATAGTATGTTATAAGAGGAACCCCTGTGCAAAAATTCAAGTTTCTATCCCTTATAGTTTAGGCCATGCGTTGATATGCCAGATAGTCAGTCTGCTTATCATTTTACAGATTTAGAATATTTGTGAAAAGCTGTTCGTTTCAATAAAAAAAAGACATTTTATCATACTTGTGCTGTCACGACCCAGTCTACATACATAAAAAGATGTATGTACACACGATGTAGTTAGTCGTGATCAAGTACTAGTATTGTACTCGTGTCGCCAGATTTCACATTGATTTTATAATAGCCAATGGGCTAATTATGCAAATATGAAATACTGGTTATTACTATTTCATAATGCTACAGAGCCGCTGGTAATAATTTCGCTGTCAAACGCAGAAAACATTTTCAAATCCAGTCGTTGCTTTTTGGTGAAACAGATAAATAAATATATACCTAAGGGTACCGGCGGAGTAGAATAGTAACTCCCCCTGTTACAGGTGTCGCAAAAAGCCAAAGTACCGACAGATGGCGGTAAATCAATCCGCAATAGTGAGATTTAAATGCACAAGGCCAGGATGGACAGCAGCATCCCCAACGCGAAAATTGCCGCTTGTCGTTGCCGTTGAAACGCTTGCCCAGCGCGGCAATTATAGGCAAAATTCTCCCTTCCTCGGGGAGGCTTATGTGCCACAGACTTTCAATGGCTGATATGATACAAATATTTTTCTTTATACAGAACTTTCCGCTCAGAACTTTGTCTACGAGGTCTATTTCATCCCAGAAGAACTGCTTTTATTCAGAGAAACAAATCTAATTAGTCAAGCAAAACAGTTGTAGCGATTCCACTTTGAAATATAAGAAGATCTATTCCACCTAAACATGGTTTGAGGATATTTAGCCTAACCTAGCCTTAACCTTTGTATTCCTCTAGACTATCATTTAGATCTGTTTAAGTATGCGATGTGAAAGGATAACAAACATACGTTTTCACAAACTTTACTTAACGCATTTATATTATAAATATGTATATTTATATTAGTGCGGTACCGGCAGAGTAGAATACCTACCGGACCTAGAGTATCTCCACCTGTACCAGGTATCGTAAAAGGCGACGAAGGTACCAGAACCGGCAGATACCAGTATATAAATCAGAGACGGTGAAGTTCAAATAGCGGAGATGGGCAGCATCTCTGACGTGAAACCATGGAACAGAGGGAGGTACTATTCTATTCTGCCAGTACCTCATAGCATTCTGCCGGTACCTCACTCATATGTTATGTTAAAAATTTTAAATTCTTCTTTGTTCTAGCTCTATTGTTGACCATAGAATATTATATTTTTATATCGTATCGTATATATTGCCTAGCTCCCTCGGAAGTCGTTCAGTCGGCCTCAAATTCAAATTCCCTTCTGGTCTGATTTCCTGCGTCCAGAACGATCGTCCGATGTCCAATTAACATGGGATGCAGAGTTGGGAATAATTAGTGCTTAATGCAACGGATCCAGTGAAATCGGACCCTGATAGCAGGTTTAAAACGATACGTATTTACTCGTAGCAATCTGTAGACAAATGGATATTTGATAATGCAAAAAGGTTTATAGAACTGTCAAAGCTGAACGACTTTTACATTGATTTACTTAAAAAGGCATAATATATTTAGCTATAATAATAATATTTATTTTCCTTCTTCACACTTAAGAATTACTGTAATATGTCGCTTATGACATCATTATTTTTTATTAAAATTAATATAAAGTTTCTTCACATATTGATAATGTAATATATACAATATTACAATTTAACGTCGCTTTTCGCTATCTGTCTATCCCTATGTATGCATAGATTTTTAAAACTACGCAACGGATTTTTTAGAGGTATGTTTATATTTACAATAGTCGCATAATAAAATAGAGAAACACTGATAATTTTAGATTTCTAATGCGATGTTGTAACTAAATATATGTTTATTGCTATTACATAGCAAACGCAGGCTGTACACTACAAAAAGGTTTACAAAAAAACCGCGGTAATATATCCCCATCTCCTACTTTTTTCTTTGGTCGTCTGCACGGGTTTCCTATGTATTGGTATAAATATCTATCAAGAACAGTGCTTGCTTTAATGGTTCCGAGAGGTAGTAAAAAACTTTTTGACAACTTTGTGACATGATATCTTTAGGTCATAACGCGAGTGATATGCCTGTGATGACAAAAGGCTATAGGCACAGTAGGTTATAAACAGTAATTAAAAACTAAAAATAAATTCTCCCGTGAATTATGTAAAAAATCTTAATTATAAAAAAAGTCTACAATATCTCAAACCGGACAAAATATGAGAAAACACAAATGCACTAAACACGAAAACTATTAAACAATAAACACTAATCTAGATAAATCAGCCGCTAGAATCCTAGACGTGACCAGGATGCGAGGCATCGTCACATTCGTTACAAAAATATCATTTCAGTACTATATAACTGTTATACATTTTGGGGCTAAGCTACTATGCTTTGGAGTCGAGCCACCAACCAACCAAAAAAGTTGTTAAATTGTTTATCTATTAGCCCATGCGCTCTTTGACGAGAAGATGACCTTTTTACAGAGCTGTACACTGTAGCAGTTTGGTTGATTCTTCGCTTAGACTTCCAGAAAAAAATTACCCGTGTACCTCACTAAAATCTTTTGGGTGTACGTGGATGCTAGTCTAGAAAAAAAGCGCTGGCGCCCTCTGTCAGAATCAATACATTTCTCAAATTACCCATTAATCTAGACCTTTTTCCGAAAGGAGATTTACCCTCAAGCAATCATCTTAGTCTAGTTAGACAGTAAGCATTACTATTACCATAAACAATCAAATGTGCGCTTCCTACAATATAGAAATCTCTTAGTCTGTCTTAAAAGACCATACTGTAGACTTTCGACATTTTAAGCATTCTATACCACCCCTAAGAAGTCCACTGAAGGACTAAGGCTTTGTCGATTTTTTGATTATGCCACGCTAGGAAGGCATATTGATAATTTGATGCAATGTATCACCCAAAAGTAGATGACCATATAAGTCTACCCTCTTATACCTTACGATAATCTATTTCTACCGCCAAACATCAGTGTTCTTATTACTGTATTGTTCTTTGAAGTGCAATATCCTGCAAGTTCAATTTTCACGGACATGGCGTTGCAAGTCAAATTCTGCTCTACCCCTGGCACAACAGCTAATAAGCTTTATATTTTTTATATCTTCATTCACAATGATATCATTATTACTGAACTACCATTACTCCACAAATTTTTCCACCATTGTCCTGTGTCACATCAGACAATTTTATTATCTTGAGTCACGCGCGCGTCGTGTCTCTTGTTGGCCGCCTTTATTCTCTTTATGTGCGCTGAGAGAGATTTATCCTCTCTTTTACTGTTTATATTGTTTAAGTTTGTTTATTTGTTCTCACAATTCAATTGAGTTTGTTGCTTGATGATTTTGTGGAGGTTTAGATTGATTAACTTGAGTTATAATTTGTTAGCTTTTTTACTCACTAGTTTATTTTCATATTATATAGTTTAATTTAGTCGTTTTATTACTAGATTTTTACTGACATGTAGCTGATGCTATAGGAAGTAACTTGGACTCTCTCTATTAGAAATAATAAATACGTTCTTCGCCATCATCATTATCACCACGGCAGCCGTAAAACGTTCACTGCTGGACATAGGTTTTCCCAAGAAAGAGGAACTTGCCCATAATTGCCGCATCTTACAAGCACGGTGGCAATCGTAGAGCGTAGCTTTGCGACGGGAATTCTGCTACCCATCCGTGGGGATCCATCCTGTTTCATTTAAGTTACACTGCTTCCGTTGGATTTACTATCTGTCGGTTCAGGTACCTTAGTCGCCTTTTACGATACCTAGTACAAGGGAAGTACTATTCTGCTCAATCAAATAGTCAAATAGTTAAGGATCTATATCATTTTTTGAGTTTGGCCTAATTGAACTGGATGCTGACTATACTGTATTTAGGTATTAATTAAATAAAACCACAATAATATAGCCTGAACTAAAAGATTATTATTAAATACCGTAGTACTGGAGAATATACAATAACGCATGTAAATGCCGTAAGCGCGATGTACCAGCGTACAGCGCCATCTATTGATATTTTATAAACTATTAATTGTTGACTAACAAAAACTGTATCACAATTTTCCTTTCTAAAGATTCGATGCTCTGTTACTACCATTTTGACGAAAAAGGGGTTTATTTCTTCACACTAAATCGATGCGATCGGATTGAGTAACTTTGAGAATTGAAATACATTCGAATTCAAGTATCAGTCAATTTTATTAGAAGATTGCAATTACATTGAAATGTTGAAAGTCTCTGTGTGATCAAGTTAGCAATAAAGTGATCTATAGAACGATATAATCCAACACATCCCAACGAAGAAGCAACTTTAAATTATATTGGAGCATGTAGCATCCAGAACTCATTAAAATTAGATAAATACATTTATCAGATAAATACATTTTAAATTGCGTAAAGAGTACGCTTATTTCTAAAGCATATTATAGTGTAAAGGATTTTATTAATGATTGATCTGCCTGGGTTTAAATTGCTCTAGCCTAGCTTTTAGATAAACTCTAACTATTTAGTACCGATAGACCTTATTTTATTTCAGGTTCCGATAACTGAGTCGCATCTTACAACACCTGGTATATCGGGAGGTACTATTCTATTCTGCCGGTAGCGCACAGCTTACGGGTTTATAGCCAGTTATATTAAACGAGTCAAACTCAAAATGAGAGAATTCAAACTTTTTTCATACGACTGAAGGGGAAAACTCCCGTGAAAACAAACAAAAACAATTAGATCGTTCTAAACGCGGTAATCCCCGGCCATATTGTTTAAAACTACTATAAAAGAATAACATGGAACCACTAACCCGGTCAAAACTGTAACAATAGCGCTGTCTAATGTGCAGGTTGCTGTTGTACTGAATTTAACCTTGCTAGGGTTGGGAAAATATCGATAAATTACGTATCGAATCGTATATATAAAAACATAACAATTTAAGTTTTTAGATTAAAATAACTGATGTTAACAGTTTTATTTATAAGTTCTATAAGAGGCAGTACAAGGGTCGTCTGCATTGTTTGATATACTTAAAGTAAATCTGTAGTTACTATTTTTATTCCAATATCTTAGCCTGTAAACTAATCCTTAGATGGTTTGCACATTGTGAAACCATTTAAGGATCTTCACCATTGAGTTTGACATGGTGACAAAACCTTTCCTTTACTCTAACCCGTTAATAATAGATCTTTGTCTGTTTAGCAGTTTTCTTGATAATATCATCATTATCGTTTCAGCCGTAGGTCGTCTACTGCTAGAAATAGTTAAACACAACACTTATGGAGGTCTTTTAAGTTTTCAAAAGACCGATTTTATGAGTTCTGCTTCCAGTGCAATTCTGTGATTTGATAACCCTTGCGCGTCTCCATCCAAACCTTCTTAGGTACATAGCTAAAACAACATCTTCATGTAACGATGATGACAAAACATCAGCATTACATACCTGTTGCCTTTTTAACACGCTTTTATTAGCTTCACTTGTAGAATGAAATTTTTACTTTAAAAACATACAAACCTCAATGTACACATTAACAAAGTATATTTATTATACGCTAGCAAAAAACATCGATACAATTGCGTAATAATAGCACCCATTTCCGCCCACACTAACCTCCTGAAATGTGAATTCGACGCGAGTCCGCTCGTGTTAACCTCTACTGAATTTAAATGGGTCCCGCTCGGGACGGCTGCTCACTTAAATTTAAATTCATGAAAACTGTCTTTGAACTGCGCGACCTGTAGTGTAGTTTTGGCTTGTCTGAAAACTTTTACCGTTTGTATGTACTCCATGTATGATCGTGCGGACATACTGATGCACATTACAGAGTCTACCGAAAAAAGCAAATATCGATTTAATGTGTTTCTGGTATAAAAGATTTAAAGGATTTTAAAGATATGATAGGCAGGCCCGATGGCGCGGAAAGTTGTGATTCCTATCTTGTGCGACAAAGGTCGTTAGATCGATCCCTACCCCGAACAAATATTTATATAATGTAGATTTATATTTGTTCTGTGTCTGGGTGTTCTTTGTATGTATCTATGTATTATATTGGTAGTGTGAATTTGTAATTCAATGAAATAAGCGTTTATAGGATTACTGCTTACCACAAACCGGGCCTTGTGCTTGCTTATTCTTGATGACTTCATCATCAGCATCACATCAGTCTTAGGTTCTAAAGTGATTGTTTTCTTTTGTGGGCGGAAGTTGTTCGTTTTATGCTTTTGTTTATTTTGTGTCTATTGCCACTTCAACAGCGATAAAAAAATTTCTTTGTATTTTGAAGTCACCAAACAAACGTACGGTCCGTTTGATAATAACGTGACTGCAACTTATAAATGCTCCTATCATCACAATGATATCACTGGCGCTGCCAACCCTCTGAACTTATGACTCTAATATGTCATATTTACCCAGTAATTTCAAAAAAAGCGTGTTGGCAATTGCAAAAGCTGCGCTCTGCGATTGCCAACACGCTTGCCCAGCGTGAAAATTATGGTCAAAATTCCCCCTTTTTTGGGGAGGCCTGTGTCCAGCAGTGGACAGTCAATGGCTGATATGATGATGATGATGACGATATTTGAGTTTGAGAGAAACTTACTACATCGGTAACTTTGGTTCCACCGTCGATTTTTCTTTAAGTTTTTACTGATTCTATTAAAGAAAAAACACGCTTAGATTGACATTTGAAAGACGTTTAGGAACTATTTTATTCTGCCGGTACCTCACAGCTAATAGGAGCTTTATATGATCCAAGGTTCTTGAAGATACAAAAGGCTGAATGCCGTTAATTTACTTTGACCTGCGTTAAGTTGATAGATCATATAGCTAATCTTCATCTTGGCCGAGATAAGCCACCATTTGTAATTTCTCAGTCGTCTGATATCCAAAACACAAGCGATTCAGCCTTCCTATTTTAAAGTTAGGTCAATTCTAATTAGATGAGATGTTATCTGAATTTGAACTTTATTTCATTACTTATAGACTCTAAAAAACTAATAATACATTAACACACGACATCTTATACATTGACCTGCATCTAAAATAAGTCGCTTAAAGCATTCATGTTACGGACATCAGACAACACAACGAAATCACATATATAATACCTTAATACGAATACCCAAACTCGGTAAAAACACAATATTTACCATAGTCAATATTTATCCTGGAATCTATCGAGCTAAGGGCCCTTTGCGCATTAGATAATATGACTACCGTTCAAATGTTATATGCTTTAAAGATATTTAAAGTGACGTTGTGAAAGCCTGTCTTATAAACAGATACAAGGCTTCGCCGCTTGTCGGCTGACCCAATTTTAATACAATAGAACATAGACATGACAGTTATCGATTGCAATAGTTAATAGTTGAAATCAGCACAAAGTTGTCGGAACAACCAGTCGTGCAGTGCCACACTCAACAATAACAGATGTCTAGTTCACTCACAACTTGTGTGTGTGTTATCAGCGTGGCTAAGGGCTGTCACACATAAATATTATATTCATCATTATATATTAAACGTTAGGTACCGGAAAAGTAAAATAGTACCTCCCAGTTTACTACTTTTAGGTACCAGAACCGACAGATGGTGGTATATCCATCCAAATAGTGCAGTTTTAATGCACAGGGCGGGGATTCGCAGCACCATCCTTGTTGCGAAAGCTACGCTCTCTCTCTCATTTTATTAACTTATGCATTCTGTTTTTTAAAGAAATTAAAATGTTTATAATCTGTACATATGAGATAATTATCATTAACACATTTTGAACTGAATGTTTAACATTTGATAGATCTAATGGCATGTTTATATCTTGCACGCTAAAGATAATGGGTTTTGATTCCAGGAAGAACATGTATACGTTAAATATTTGTGTTTATTCTGTGTCAAGTGTTAAATATACATATTTAAGTATTATATTTGTGATTATCTATCGTCTGATGTCTGTAACACAAGTGCTTTAAGCGAACGATCTCCGAGTCTATTATCTATATTAAAAATATAACATATTAATACTTAAATCACTGAACGCGACATAAATACTTGACCACAAACATTATGTCCTACAGAAAGACAGTACTTCAATGAATATACAATGTTGTGCACTTACAAAACAATTAGAAGAGACAATATTAGAACTCATCGTCGAGGAATCTGGCCGGTCGTCGGGGAACTTGGAGGCTTTATTTTCCAATTACTTTCAGGTTGCAGAGGAGTGTGATAGAATGCGGACAATTCGTATTACGGCACTCCCAAATAAAGAAGGGACTTCGCAAATGGGAAACGTTCCGGCACCTTTGTTAGTTTATTATCCACGTATTGAACAAAAATGGGACTTTTGTTTAGGTAACTCATTGGGAATGTATTAGGGTGAAGAGGTTCGGGATAAAGACATACATAAACACACCCTTTCTCATCAGGGTAAGCAGATACTACAGCTTTGCATTTCGATCATGATATAATAAAAAAATAATTTGTTTATTCGTCATATTTAATTGATTTATTGCACAAACAACGGGGTCATACATTACACATGCCTGTAAATTTATAAAAAATATATTAGGGAGACCTCATACAAAAGGTCATCTGCATTATTACCTTACTCTCACCTAATTCCACCGCCAAATAACAGTATTCGCAATGCCGCAATTTCGCAATATTCCGGTTTAAAGGATGAGAGAGCCAGTGAAATTAAAGTGTAATGTAACATACTATCCTCAAATCACAAGATTGATATTGATATCCTTGTGATATCACGAGCGTTTATCAGCTGCTCTGAAGCTTACGCTAGTGTAATAAAAAAAAACTTAGTGCTATTTTAATTACAGGTTGCAACGAAATGCTTCAAATAACAAACATTGTGGACAATATATAAAGCTATACTTGTAAATATCTATCGAATACTCGGCATATACGATATTTTTATATAATGCGATATAAATGATACAATAGAAGATATATATGTAAACTCCACCACAATATTAAATAACTACAGACTCAACAAATAATATAATTAGGTATTTAATATATTTTTTTAAATGAAGGTTATTATGATTATTTTTTATTTATTATTTTATTTAATAGATTTTTTTTTAATTTTAAATACAGATAAATAAAAAATATCAAAGCTTTGTCTTCGAATATTATATTATGCTGAATTTGCAACCTATTTAATGAGGAAATGTCAAAAACAAACCTGGGCTACAATTGCCAACCCGGGTTTATCATATCAGCCATATTGGAAGTTCACTGCTAGGAATAGGGCTCCCTAAGGTAGGGAGAGTTCTGCCCGTAATTGCCGCGCTGGGCAAGCGTGCTCTCAATCGCAGAGCGTAGCTTCGATGGATATGCAGCTGCCCATTCCCACCCAACTGTCGGTTCTGGTACCCCAGTCACTTCTTACGACACCTGGTACAGAGGGAGATACTATTCTACTCCGCCAGTACCAGACACTTCTCTTAGACGTCAATAAATGTATGTGTATTTATTTCTTTAATGCTTTGTCCGTTCGGAGTATAATAATTCAGGATATATTTATGAATCACGTTCTCGTTTTCAGCATTTCAATAGTATCCATGTAGCTTTGTGAACGTTGAAGTAGTCTTGTGTTGTGAAGTGCGGGTCCCTTTTATATTTTTATTGAAAACTAGCGAATTGCACCAACGTGCTCGCTGCGGGCTCGTCATCGCTTTGTTGTTTACGTTTCGCTTGGATTTTTTCTCTCGCAGAACGTTACAGACCTTTGTTCTGCTCTTGAATATTTTCAGTAATTGTATGAGTATGAGGTTTGCTTACTTTGTTTCAAGATAAGAGTTTGTATCGATGGCTCAATCCGAGAACGGTTCAAGCTGATGTCTAGTAAATTAATATTAGTCATTATCTTCATACTAGCCATTAGAAGTCCACTGATGGACACAACCCTCTCCAATTAAGGAGGTTTTTTGCCCATAATTGCCGCGTTGGGCAAGCGTGTAGGCAAAAAACAGGCAAAAATGACAGAGCGCAGCTATCGCGACAGGGATGCT
Organism: Heortia vitessoides; assembly: GCA_020976665.1. Classification (NCBI taxonomy): domain Eukaryota; kingdom Metazoa; phylum Arthropoda; class Insecta; order Lepidoptera; family Crambidae; genus Heortia; species Heortia vitessoides. The sequence continues at coordinate 13,168,260 of JACJUM010003317.1, forward strand.
GCTCCTGTACATTTGGGATGCACTGCACCTGTCGGTTCTGTTACCTTAGCCACCTCTTACGACACCTGGTGCAGTGGGAAGTACTATTCTATTCTACCAATACCTCCAATTAATAACTCCTAGAGAAAATCTAATTTACGCCTCTAAAACACAAAAATATTTATTTTTATAAAAAAACAAGCTGTGCCCGAGACTTCTTCAGCGTAGAATAGCTTAGAGAGCATTTAAAAATGTTTGACAAATTATTTTTAAACAGGAAAAACAAACAAACATCGTTTTATAAGCTACTTGTTGTTAAGTTATTGGAGTATAATTTATACACGACCATTTCAGTTGGCACTCGGCGCTGGACAAGTTTCTTAATTGCGTTAATCAATTCTTTCTTTTCTTATTTGCAACACATTGTATGACTACCTAGTTCTTTGTATTTCTTCTATATTTCGATCACACAAAAACATTCATCCCCATTACGTAGCAACTTTGTATGCAGTATTTATATTCATTCGAGCAAACGCATAAACAATATATGTTAAGCTTCTAGTTTCCTAATGATGTGATTTCCATACAAACTTTCATCTCCCATTTCAACCTTATAGAGCATTTTTTTCTGTTAAACAGTAGTCAATATCATTTAACTCTATTTTTTTAATCTCTGGTTGGACATAAACGAGCATAATCCTTATTATCAGAATGTATATTTAATCATCTTTAAACTACCTTTAGAAAATCTACAATAATAAATAATTCCAATAACAGAACCATAGTAACCATCATAAATCCACTAAAACAAAGACGTCACTGTCAGCTTATCGCCAATACCGTAATACCAATGGCGTTCCCAAAACCTTCACAGTGAGGCGCAAGCCACCCGGGATTTGGGAAGCTCTGGGATAATCGTGAACGCATGATTCATGGGCCCGTAATCTTGCCAGTGAACCGAGCCGATAACTCTCGCTGATTCATAAAAAAGTAGCCTTCCTTCACAGCCTCAAATGCGGCACCATACTTACAAATAAATCGTGTCAAATATTTGTATTTTAACTCAAAACTTTTCGACCTATTTTGGAAATATGTTTACTAGTTCAAAGCTACAATCTTCTGAAATAACATAGACAATATTATATCTACAAAAAGAATAGAGATTACCTGCCTTAATAAGAAATATGTAAACGTGGTTGGTTTGGTCTGTAAGTATATAAAAAATTAACTCAAAACTTACTTACAAGAAAAAACCTACGCGGGTGAAATCGAGCGAAGCGCTGCTATACATATTTATATAACTATATAATTAGCAGTGGTTCTCAATTGATGATAAATGAAAAGTGATTTGGGTCTAGTCATCTAGACAAAGCAATAATGTTAATTTGGGATGTTAATTGTGGTTATCTGTTTTGTATTATCATATAATTCTAGCTCTCGCAGTCTTAATTTTATGCCTGTATTTACCAAGAGAAATATATTGCGACTATAGATTGAGATATATACTATCCCATCTCTCAAGTTGGATCAAACTGCATACAGTCATTAACATCATCATCATACCGGCCATAGAGAGTCCACTGCTGGACATAGGCCTCCCGCTGGGCAAGAGTGTTGGCAATCGCAAAGCGCATCTATTGCGAAGGAGATGCTGCCCTGCCCGCCCCGCCCTGGGCATTGAGCTTTATTTCCTTCGGATGGATACACCGCCGTCGGTTCCAGCACCTCAGTCGCCTTTTACGACACCTGGTACAGGGGGAGGTACTATTTTACTCTGCCAGTACCTCATGGCTTGCCGGTACCTCACGGTTTATTTACTGATATGATAATGATGATGATTACAATAGTTTTAATAACCATTTATAAACTATATTATTCCTTTTATAGAATTCGTCAACGGAAATGGTCTTATATAATCCTGTAATATCATCTCACTCCAGATAACAGTTGCCATAAAGTATTCCAAAGGTCAAACTAAAAATGAAATAGTCCAATAGTCGTTTAAAACTGTAAAAAGCACGTTTACAATGACTAGTGAATGCATAAATGTCTTTATCTCAACCTCGTAAATAAACAGAGAAGTGAGGAAATAAAGTAACTTTTGATTTAATGGTATTATTGAAAGAGAATATTCGGGGGCATTTCGATAAATCAAACAGACGAGAGATAACGAGATATTTTCCCGAGCCGCTGTTTGCTCTACCATCGAATGTGCTGGAAATATTTTAATGCATCTGATTTTATATGATGTTTAGTAGAACTCGTTTATAATGGCTTCGCATATACTGTTTATCTACTTTTGAATACGGTTTCACCATTGTTATCATATCAGCCATTGGAAGTCCACTGTTAGACATAGGCCTCCCCGCCGACATACCCAGAATGAAAGGTATGTCGCCCATAATTGCCGCGCTGTTATAGTGGTGCAAGCGTATTAGCAATCGCATATCGCAGCTTTCACAATGGGAATAGTGCTGGCCTTCCCGCTCTGTGCATTTAGGTACCGGCAGAATAGAATAATACCTCCTCCTAAATCAAGTGTCGTAAGAAGCGACTGAGTTACCAAAGCCGACAGATGGCGGTATATCCACCTGGAATAGTGCAGTTCAAATGCACAGGGCGGGTATGGGCAGCAGTAGACTTCCAATGTCTGACATAACGACAATGATAAAGAAAATAATTACTTAAAATCCTACTTGTAAGTTGTTTACGTCCTTTAGGTTCTAAGTCAACTCTTTACCATCCCTTGATACAATGAGTATATAATTTCCCTTCGAGGTCGTTACAAGTGGAATCTACTGTAATTAAACTAATGCTTGCAACTTTGTCTGTGGGAATATCCAGTTTATTTATTTATTTATTTATTTATTTAACTTTATTGCACAAAATGTTACAAAATGTACAAATGGCGGACTTAATGCCAGATGGCATTATCTCCCAGTCAACCATTGCACAAAACTGAGAAATATATATATATGGTCGTGGTTTACTATATTTCTTGAATGAAACCTGATAATTTTCACAAATTGTAAACCTATTCTTTAAATAGAAGACTCATTCATCATCATCATACCAGCCATTAAAAGTCCACTGTTGGACATAGGCCTTTCCAAGAAAGGGGGTGTTTGCCAATAATTGCCGCGCTGGGCAAGCGTGTTTGCAATCGCAGAGCGCAGCTTTCGCGACGAGGAATCTGCTGCTCATTCCGCCCTGTACATTTGAGCCAACTTTTTTGCAGGGATATACCGCCATCTGTTGGTTCTGGTACCTTAGTCGCCTCTTACGGCACCTGATACTGGGGTAGGTACTATTCTACTCTGCCGGTAACCTACGGACTATTTGTTATATTATATAAATTTTATTTACTTTGAAGTCCTTAATCATTTTAACATTAACCTAATAATGTCATTTGAAATAACTGTATACGGAAACCGATCCACGAAAAAACAAGATCGATATGAAAAAAAAAAATGCCGGAGCCAATTTCGGAAATTGATGATTTTTATCGTTAGATAAGACTTTCGGAATATTTTATGAGTAATAATAATAATTGAGATCTAATTCAAGTAAAAAAAAATATCATAAATAAGTGATCATTATTGTGTAAAAGAGATGGCGAATTTGTTAGACATATTAAGTATAGATGACATGGAGAAAATAAAGTTCTCCACTTGGTTTGGACTTGCAGAAATGATGGATGAAAGTAGAATGACTGCACAAATGTTTCGAGCGAAATTCATTCAAGAATGAGGTACACGGTCGACCTTTTTTTTGTTTGCACGGGGTAATCTTTTGTAAAACTACCGCAGTGGACTCCGTGACGTGTGTGGGTGAGCCCTCTGCCGGAAATCGAGCGAGGTGGACCCTTTTTCGAAATCACCATTTCTCTCCGGTCGGCCCAGTTATTCGGGCTCTCTCGTTGTGGAGAAATGACAGACAGACTTGTTATCTCCCCAGACGGCTTGGCCGAGTGCAATGCGGATGACGACTGCCCAGTTCATTATCTGCAGGCCTGCAGGGTTAAGGGTTGAGGAGTCGGAATTGTTTTCTCATCTATCCCGACCGTCTTCGTCGAAGCTGGTCCGCGTTGGCTGCGTTTATACGCGCCCGCTCCATGGCCTCTTTCTGTGATATGACGATCGTACAGAAGCAGACCATAGCCAAGTGTTAGCACTGTCTAGGATTGCTGAGACAATGCTGGGTGGCGCCAGGTCTCGGCCAATTGTCCTCCGCCGCGCCGCAATCGTGACATTTTGGTGTCTCCTCCCTCTTTGCAACCATGTGCAAGTACCAATTATAGCACTCATGCCCGGTTAGCATCTGAACAAGACGATAGGACAGTGAACCATGTTTTCTTTTAAGCTAGCGTGTCAGAACTGGGCGAATCTCGTCTATATTTGAACCGCCACATTCAGCGCCCGAAAGGCTATTTTCCCAGCGAAGAGCCAGAGCTCTCCTACGGATCTTAAGTAGCTCTACGGCACATGGGCATTGCCCTCGAGCTCTAGCTCTTTAGCTATGATTGTGGACCTCTGCTAGTAGCTCCGCATCTAGGTCCCAAGGTGGAGTGCCAGCCAAGATGCATTCCGCTGCACCAGAAACCGTACGGTATCCACATATCGCTCTTCAAACAATGACCATTTGCGTCTTTCTGTGACGCCTGTACGCCCGTCTAGACCTAACTGATTAGCCTAGGTTTAGATCGACCTAATCGAACATACCTCAACCAGTTAGAACAGCTATTAAAGAAGGGCCAGGTCAGAAGTACCAAGAGTAAAGAAGTGTATGAAAGGAGTAATGCGAGTAAAGAAAGCGAGTGAGGTATTCCAAGACCTTTACCAAGTGAAGACTCATAAAGTATGGTGTATTGAAGTCCACTGACTAATAAGGAGGTTTTTACCCATAATTTCCGCGTTTGGCAATCGCAGACCGCAGCTTTCGCGAAGCAATGCTGTTGCCCACCCCCGCCTTATCCATTTGAGAAGCACTGGTTTGGTTAGATATATCGCCATCTGTCGGTTCTGGCACCTTAGTCACCTCTTACGACACCTGGTGCAGTGGGAGATACTATTTTACTCTGCCGGTACCTCACGGCATAATATAAGTATATAAAACGCAACGTACTGAATGAATGCAACACATCGAAGTAAAAACATTAAATTATGTAACCTCTAACACAAGAACGTTTAAAGTCATTCGTCAGACATGCCGTAAACCACCACTTCGCGGTCGCAAACAACATCAGCTATTACGACCTTATGAAATATTTCGCAGTCAACAGACAGGCTACGTTGGCAATCTTCTTTGCTATATTGATTCAACCCTCCAGTCCTCCGAGCAAATATGTCCTGCAGGCAATCGAGATAAGGTCCGAAATCGCTCGGCAGCACTCTGACTGGCTGCAGACATGTTCCACCAGATTCAACTACCACAAGTCTAAAATCAAGCTCTTTTGCTTCGCAAAATTAAACCTCACCTCCTTTGAATAGCGGCTATATTTGCGTGGGGCGTGTCCCGTTATTGGATTCCCAGACTTGATGCAAATAGAAATGTGGATGCGTTTTTTTTATTTGTTAGCTCTGTTTTCTCGTATTGTTCCCTCGCTTCTGGAGGTTTTATTTAAACATGTGGTCTCAACTCGAGACTTTTAGATGTACTCTTGCTTGCCGCTATTTAACTGTTGTTCTTACTTTTTATATATCTTCAACTAAAACAACACAACAATCCTAACTTAGTAAATAGACATTTATGGCACCAGAGCGACCCTTTCACTTTACTTTCAGAAATAGGTTAAATGATAACGAGCGTTGGTTATTTTTGATAATAGGAAATTGATAAAGTGCCGTTAACGGGAAATTTTAGTATTCTTCAGTTCATCACTATCAGCTATAGACATTTCACTATTGGACACAGTCCTCTCCAAGAAAGGAGGATTTTAGTCCAAAATTGCCGCAAGAGGTCTTCCGCTTGTAATATATTTATTTAATTAATTAATGCTATTCCAGATTTATAACATTTAATTTAATCAAAGCATCTACTCTAGACTTGACACTAAATTCTATAATAAGCAGTTTTTTGGTAATTATTGTCATTGTTAAATAAATGAATCCCACAACATCTCATACATTGACCTGATTTAGTGATAAGTCGCTTAAAACACTTGTGTTACGAACATCAGATAACATAGGAATTACAAATATACTACTTAAATACGTATGTATAGTTCCACCCAGACACAGAACAAAATTTTTGTCCTGGGTTGGGATCGAACCCACAGTCTTTAGCGCACAATACAGGATTACTACCATCTTAGACCCAGACGTTTGTGTTAGTATTTCTGTCTTGTGCGTCAAAGGGTGTGGGATCGATTCCCAACTTGACATTTTATATGATAAATATATTTTTTTTTCAGTATCTGGGTGTTACTGTTTCTAAATATTTTATTTGTCATTTCTCTGTTGTCCGATTTCCGTAACGCAAGTGTTGTGTGCTACTTATATCGGAGATAGGTCAAAGGCATTCGATTTAGTTATTTAATGGCTGGTGTATACTTACAAAATAACATGTTATATTTTCCTACCATATACAACGATGCAGCAAAAACCGCAAGCGATAACGAGTAACATATTCAATACATTACATTAGCGTCGCACATCGAAAACGAAGCCATCACAAGTTCCCCTCTAAATTCCGAATATCCCCCAGAGATATCGAGATCTCAAACTCTGAGTACGTTCACGTGTAACCATGAAACTTACCCTCTCAATTAATCCCAAGACTGGACTCTCCCGATCCGACTTCGGGACTTGCACTAATTCCAGATTATAACAGACCCCTCACCAGTCCCTGGGCCAAGTTACAGCGGACTCCCATAATTGGCCGGGTAATATCCAGTCGGTAAGTAGGTCGACTCCTTAGGGAGCGATGCGCTAAGTAAATTCAAGATTTTGCGCTTTAATGTTTTTCTTTGGAATGGTGGAGATATCAAGTGAGCGTCGAAGTTTCAGCTTAATCAAAGGGCAGGTTTGGCTCGTCGAATTTTGTTAGTTTTTCAAAACTGTCTTGCTAAAGACTCGGCTTATAGAAATTTACTAATGCTGCTTAAGCGACGTGTGAATTACTGGACTTCGTTTCTCTTTGCCGTATAATTGGGAGCAGAAACGGTCTTTAATGATTTTTATACTGTTCTGTCAATATCACCAAATTTAAATAAGACTATCTTCATGCGAAATACAATACAATTTTCCAACAATCTTGATAAATTTTCAGGCATAGCATAAAAATAATGTTTTTAATAAATGAAAATATGAACAAGAGCGTATGGAAATAAATTGTTAAAATTAATTTGAAAATACAACAACATAAATTGAAAAAACATGTAATAATCAACATCATTATCATTTCAGTCATTGAATGTTCACGGCTGGACAAAGGCTTCTTTAAAAGTGTTATAAACTGATTTAAATAATTATAGTTTTGTATTTAAGTTCGGAACTCGAAAATTATTTATACAATGGTCATTATATTCTCTGATTCCCTCGGAACTATTCCAATTTAAAAAATATGCATTTTTTGCACCCTTGCAATTAAACTTAGGTTGCTCTCTTCTTGATTTGGTCTGACAGGATGTCTTGAATATACAACCCGTCTCTCTCTGTCTTAATAGGTAGGTACTTTTAACTTTAGAAGCTTGGCAGAAGAATTTTATCAGATTTATTTTGCATTTTCTACTCGTGTTTACAAAATGTGTATTAATTGAAATAGATTTTAAAATTATTATTATTAAAATTATATTATTGGCCAACTCAGTAATGCTGTATGTGATTACAATAATAATCTATACATATAAATAAAATTAAATATGTCTGTATGTTTCTTTGTTATGTTGCTGTCTGTTTCTTTTGTTGTTTTATTTCTGAACGGGCTGGACCGATTTTGACCGAACTGAAGTCACTTTTAATAATTTTATCCTTATGGTATCTAACCGGTTGAAGTCGAGGAATGCTACCAGTAATTTACTGTCGATGAGGCTTTAAAGTAAACATTACTTAGAAAATAATACCACATTTTGTATATATGAACATAGGTACACACATACTTTTAAATATCAAAAATGTTATCTCATAAAAGTTCAAGCAATTTGCAAACAAGAATTCTAAAAACAGACATCTCTCAGTTCTGATCTAATGATCCGTTTAAAATCTTATTGAGAGACTCGGAGAGTACACAATCGCTCAAAGAGTTTCTTGGAGTACATGACAAACGAACTTAAATCATATTGAACGGAGTAGAGAGAGCAAATTTGAATGCATCTGGAGACTCATGATTCAATATTGTTGAGAGGTTAGGTTTGGCCGGATTGAATTGTGTGTCGCAAGGCTTTCAAGGTATCCGAAGTCTTTTTTCCGGTTCTGGAGAGGAATAAGAAATGGAAACGACGGCTGTCTGGAAGCGTAAAATGCAATTCTTATTTCTATTGGCAGGTTCTTACGTGAAAAATGAGACGTCGTGCATAGTGAATGTGATAATGCATTTATTCTCGATGTAAACTCGGCAACGTTCTTATCTAGTACTATAAGAAGGGTTCAACCCCAAAGGAGCAGTTGTGTAAATTAATATATATTTTACAATTGTATCAGAAGTTTCAGGTATTCATTGATATTTACAAGTGAGACTAGTACTTTTAATATCTTCTTAATAAGTGGTTAAGTTCTATAGTGGTATAGTTCTATAGGAGGAGGTATATCACACACCAGGTGACTGTCAGGACTATTATATGGGGGTATACCAAACACCTGGTGTCTTTCAGGCCTCCAAAAGAAAGGGGGAATTCAGCCCATAATAATTACGCTGGGCAAGCGTGTTGGCAATCGCAGAGTACAACTTTTGCGACGGGGGTGCTGCTGCCCATCGCCGTCCTGTGCATTTAAGCTACACTTTTGTGGATGGATATACCGCCATCTATCGGTTTTGATACCTTAGTCGCCTCTTACGACACCCGGTACAGAAAGAAGATGCGCTGTTCTTATTTGCCGGTACCTCACTGCACTTTCCGTTAAAAAGTTATTCTAATGCACATTTATCATCATCCTCATACCAGCCATTTGAAGTCCACTGCTAGACACCGGCCTCCCCAAGAGATGAGGATTTTTTTCCGTATTTACCGCGCTGGGCAAGCGTGTTGGCTATCGCAGAACATAGGTCTGCGACTAGGACTGCCTATCTTTATCTTTTTGTATGTGAACTACGCCGTGTTGGATGAATGTACCACCATCTGTCAGTTTCGGTACCTCAGTTGCAGGTAGAGGGAAGTACAATTCTATTCCACGGGTACCCCACGACTATATACTCAAATACATATGCTTAAACTTTGGACACAGAACAAACACAAGGATTAATAAATGTTTGCACATAATGGATCCAACTCATTGCCTTTACCGTTAAGTTCTTACTTAGAACAGGATACTATCATTTTATAGAATTAGTACCATTTGATGAGATTACTACCATTTGCGGTATCAGGTCCCATCCCAAATACCCGTCAGAATCAGATGACAACTCCCGACAACATCATTTGGCTTTTGCCAGTGCGGAGCGTTAATGGATAACTTGTTTAAACATAGTCGAGTGATTTAGTGCGGAGTGAAATTTCATGCTGTAACTTGCACCATCTGTTGGTGTTATGCTCAGTTAATATCCACATGTCGCCACACACACATGCAAGTGTGAATGTGTGTAGAGGCAATGACGCAATTAAGCTCCATTTTCCGGGGCTCATTTCGCAAAGTGGCTTTTACAGTTCACTAACTGTGGACTTGCAAGCCTTGATAGGTTGTGGACTGTTTATGAGATAAAATTAAGGACAAGTTTAGGAATGATTTATAGCAAGTAAATGATTTTAAAATAGAAATGATAAAATTAACTAGAACATTAATCAACTTGTCTCGGGCTTCCGGTGAGTTTTAGCATCTAGAACAAAATTCCCTATTAGGAGGCCCCCAAAATTCTTAGGGGCCTCCCCAATTTCCTACAGTGGACTTTCCGGCTGATTTCGTGATATAATTATTATATTTGTAATCATTTATTGATTTGTTGTCTGATGTGAGTAATACACGTGCTTTAAGCGACACGTCATCATCATACCAGGCATTGAAAGTCTACTGCTAGATATAGGCCTCCTCAAGAAAAGGCGAATGTTGCCCATAATTGCCGCGCTGGGCAATAGTGTTGGCAATCACAGAGCGCAGCTTCCGCGACGGGGATGCTGCTGCCCATCCCCGCCATGTGCATTTGAGTTGTTATGTTTTGGATGGATATACCGCCATCTGTCGGTTCTGGCACCTTAGTCGCCTCTTACGACACCTGGTACAGGGTAAGGTATTATTCTACTTTGCGGTCTTACGGCTAATTATTTAATTATTGTTCATTATTTGCATTTTTCATGACTGTACTTTTCTTGCTTGTTGAAACAACATTATTTTATATTTTAATACGTGACATCTATATTAACGAAAATGTCTAAAAGAATATTTACACGTACACTAATAATATAAAGATGAAACGTTTTACTTTTGTACTTATGTATTTCTGTATGTTTGGCACGAATAAACTTAAAAAACTACCGGACGGATTTCGATAATACTTTCATCATTAGAGTGTTACATTATTCCTGGCTATATTTTCTATCATTTGAATTCCTTACTAAAATTTTAATAATTTAATTTAAGCTATAAAAGAAAATTCCATTAAAGAACTTTCATAGCATGCACTGCGGATTGGATGGTCGATACAAGATTTTCAGCTAATCCACATATATTTAAACGGAATGTTTAAAAATTATTTACCCGCGCGAAGCCGGGGGGGATCGCTAGTAATCTTTATACGTGACAACAACCACAAGAATTTCGCAACAAAGTTTATAGTCGAACGATCTAAGTCATTTCCCATACACAACAATACACATCCCATACACAATCCTAATTAAAAATTAGTATATGAATGTGTATAATGCACATATGTGTATAATGTTTGTGTTTATTATATTTAATAGTCTTCGTCAACAACCGCACCATATATATACTAGTTTTTTACCTTCACAAGTTGTTTGTAAGAGATCCTTCTCAGCGAAAAGACCGCCTTTTTCTGCGTTATTTTTGTGTCTAGTTATTTTCTTGTAATTTGTTTGTATACTGTTAAATTTTTTGACTAATAAATTTATCTAAATAAAAAAAATCTTGTCATACACTTGGGGAGGTCCTTCTGCCACAAAAGTCGGAAATAATGAAGGTCCCACTAAACTGTTATGAGGTTTAACCATTAATCTGCACAACCTTTGTTAAGCTCTATTCCTTGGGCGTTCCGCAATGCATCGGTTCACTACGTAGTACGTTGCATTCAGCTGATGATTTATCTTTGCTACCGAGCAGTGTATACGAGATTTAGTGCTAAGCTCTGCGGCAGTGGTTAGCTGAAGCGTAGTTTGCGCTCCAACAAGAGCTAAACTCAGATTAAATATTTTGAGTTGTTATTCAGATGTTAAGGTTAAGAAGCGTATTTGAATTTTTTTATTTAATACTCGTGTTATTATACTGGTTTCGATTAAATGTATTTTAAGATCTTATGTTTACTTCTCCTTCCACTATCGTATCAGCCATTGGACGTCCACTGTTGGACATAGGCCTCCCTACGTAAGGGAGGTTCTGGTTGGTGGTCTGGTCTGGTCTGGTTGGTCCATTGTTCTGGTTTCAAAAGTGAGAAAGACCTTGGAAGTAGGTACTACTACTAATAGTATATTAACTTCAAGTCACAAAGATTGGTAATGAGTTAGAGATATTCTTGTGATAAACTACGGTAACTCTTACAATCACTCAGGCCGTGGTTGTTCGTTGACTAAGTCTAATACAAAAAAAAAATTAAAAAATTCTATTGGTTGAATAATCATTAAAATTTTGCCATATTATTTGCTTAGGTCAGGTTAAGTTAGGTCAGGTTTGCTTAGGTCAGAGTTGTAATCAGGATTGTTGTAATGCGTAAAGTTTCAAATTAATCACGGTGAAAATTGTTTTAGCAATATGAAAAGTTAGTATTGAAGAAATACAATGATCAACTGATACTGATATATATAAATATTTAGAGTAAATAAATTCAACTAAAAATGATTAAGAAATTAACGCGAACTCTATAAAAAGTTTTATATATATAATGGCAGCCTACACTGGTTGGTGCCCTAATTGGTCGATAGAGTAATTTACGTACATTCATCAAAATCAGATCCATCGTTGATTAGTGAGGCATTTGCTTATAATTATATTTTGATGAATGCTACAACTATTCCGATGGAATGCTTTAATTAATGTGTGCGAGCGCTGGAATTAATTATAAATTAGTAGTGATTAATTTTAGATAGAAGCGCGTATAGTACGTAATTGCAAATCTTTACATGTGGAAAAATTTAACTCCCATGATATAAAGTTCATAAAATAACTGACTATAGTGTAGTAAAAATTTTCCAGGTCCAGCAAGAGTAATAAATAATAGAAGATACCTAAGTTACTCCTGTTGGGTCAAGTTTTTTCAAAGGTTAGCCGGAAGAAACAGACAAATACAATAAAATATTTTTTTTGATTGTATCGTATATACTTTTATACATGGGATGAAAAAACTAATTCAGAACTGCAAACAGACACTTCGATTGCAATATATGTAAATATATATGCCGTAAGGTACCTTTCCCTCAACCAGGTGTCGTAAGAGGTGACTAAGGTACCAGAACCAACAGATGGCTGTATATCCATCCAAAACATTTCATTTCAAATGCACAGGGCAGGGATGGGTAGCAGCATCCCCGTCGCGAAAGCTGCGGTCTGCGATTGCCAGCACGCTTACCCAGCGCGGCAATTATGGGCAACATTCCCCTTTTCTTGGGCAGTCCTATGTCCAGCGGTGATACGATGCTGATTATAGATATATATATGTGCTGATTATAATATATGTAAGTATATATATCCTTCTGATAATACAAGCGTGTATAGGCTGCAATGACGCTTATTATCACGCGTACTATATACTTGTTTGTAGACGTGATGATAAAATAAATTCGAGAAACAAAACTTGGCTTATTCAAACGAAATTAAATACTACAGTAATTCTTCCATTGTAGTTATTGCAAGTCCAATAAATTCGCAAACACTGTGACTCTGGCAAGCATTAGCTTAGCATTTTCGCTGGCGAATTCCGAGCATTCGCCCGCCGAGCACAAAGCTTTGATGCCGAATGCTTGCTGATATGCGGTCGGTCGCCGGACGCGTTCTTTGACGTGTAAAGTATAACATTGCGAGTGAATGCTTTCGGTGATGCAACCTTGTTCTATTGTGATTTTGAATTTTGAAATGTCGTCCTAAGTTATTTTACAGCGTAACATAATTATGAGAGTTTAATTACAGACCTTAGCAGACTTTTATAGTGTATTATTAGGGCTTCGTGTAGTAATAATGATAGATAAAATATATTTATCGTGTGGTACCGGCAGAGTAGAACAGTACCTTCCCCTGTACTCGTATCGTAAGTGGCGACTAAGATACTAGAACCAACAGAAGGCGGTATATACAACCGAACAATTTAGCTCAAATGTACAGGGCGGGAGATGGACAGCAGCACCCCCGTCGAGAGTGCTGCGCTCTGAGATTGTTGACACACTTGCCCAGCATGGATATTATGAGCACAATTCCTCCCTTCTTAAAGAGGCCTCTGTCCAACAGTGGACTTCCAATAGCTGATATGTTGGTTACGATGTTCAGATCTTTGATTTCCTTCAGTCCTTTCCTAAATGTCTCACAGGAGTATTATTATTGTAATTGAAGTAGTAAAATATTATTTCGATAAAATATTGCAATCTTACAAAGATTGCAATATTTTATCTTCTTGCATCTTACAAAGATTACCAGAAACGAATTTTATTTTACCTAACGTCAGTTCCAAACCGAGCACTCCAAGTAAATAGTTGACCATATTGAACGTTTATGTCAAATGAGGTGACCACAACCATAAATCGTCGGCCTCATTACCCGCCCGCCATTTTTCAGGCTCGCTGTTTGTCAGCGGGGGGCTTTAAGTGGGGAATGCTGTACAGCGTTTTTTGTCACTTGAGCGGAGTACATTTAGCATTATCGCGCCAAGTTATGTAACTTCTAATGTGCGTATGATGCAGCTGCGGTGGTCACTCCGTGAAGCAAATGAATGAAAATATACGATGATGATGATGATGGTGATGATGATGATTTACAGGACAAGTACATCTTGAGTACATTCATACAAAATAAAATATACTGTATACACAGGATAACATTGATCATTTTGATTCCCTTTGCTCTATAATAGTAAAAACCATTAATTTTAATTAGGAATATGTTTCTTTTCTCATATCATTATAATTATAATTTTCTTGAAGTGCCCATTGTATCACTAGTTAAGTTTAGTTTCCTAAAGAATGCGAATAAAATTAATTTAGTAGTCATTGCGTTTATTTTTTACAAAAGTACAATAATTCAAGTCTTGCTTAGATTGTTTCATTTTACGTAGGCTACTCTAATATTTTTAAAAAAATACGAGTATAACGCGGTAATGTGAAATTAGCTATGAATGAACTAACGGTAAAATTTTTTTTTTCGTAACAAACAAACAAATAATTAAATTTATCTTTGTGATAATATATGTAGAGATATATAAATCTGGCAAATTATGAATAATAATGTATAAGCTTATTTCAAATCTATCAAGTAATTTTTTAATGAACCTGAAGCAAATACCTAACCTAATCTATATAGTATTTTTTATATGACCTGACTCTAAGAATAAAGCATTTGTAATATCATACGACAAAGGAATTACAAATATTATGGTTATATAAAAATATATGCCCTAAGTGCGTATCGAACTCACGATACACAGCACACAAGATAGAATCACTACCATCTGCGCCATTAGGCCCGTCAGTATATAATAGTACTAGCGATCCACCCCGGCTTTGCACGGGTACAATAAGGGGAAAAATGTTTATTGTGGGTTATCCCTAAAAGATAGACTTATACCACCTTTTTATGGCGTACAATACTGTGGTACATTATTTTGATCTTTCCCGAATTCTAACACCAACAATTTTAAATGTAGAAATAATTGAATTTCACGGTATTTCATTTTCTAAAAAATAAAATTAACTTATACTATAGCCGCAACAACAAGTCGCGGTGGTTATGCTTATAAATTGTAGTTTATATTACACATTTGTAAGTTTAACATAGTAGCGCCATCTATTGATTACTTACTAAGTTCCAGTCAACAGATATCGCCATCTGTTCAAATCGTTTGAAGTTATCAAATATTTGTAAATATCAAATAGTAGACAAATGACTTGCATTAAAATAATATTGCGGCTATAAATTACGATGTAAGCTATCATATCTATCCAGGTGGATCAAACTGCACACGGTGTGATTTATGTAAAATCGGTTAGGTAGTTTAAGAGTACATCCCGAAAGATAAACGTGATACATGATATATATGTATTAAGTAGATTATAATACAAAGAAAATATTTAAACTGTGCTAAAAGCTACATACAGAATGTAATTTAAAATTTAACGTCATCAAGGCACGTGAACCAACAAAGATCTTCCCGCCGGAGCTGCTGTAGCATTCACAGTCAAAGCATTTTTCACACAGGCACGCTCGGCTGCTTGTGAATGCTTGGTATTCGTTTGACATTAAAATGCTAGCTAATTCCTCACGGCCAGTCCTGGCGCGCCATCGAGACTGTGGAATTCTAAACTTTATATCGTCTGTTTTTAAGTTAAATTTATGTTTAACATTAAGCTGCTTTGCATTTTGGAGTTAATTTCAAAAAGAACATTAAATTGATTCATATCAACCAACAAAAGCGTTTTGCACCGCCTGGAATCAACGACTTTCCGAACCTTTACCAGGTCTTTCGTCCATCTGACGTCTGAGACGTCATCCCATGTTGTGTTTGCCAGTACGTGGCCGCCTCTCGAAAACCTTTTTCCCTCATTTTTCATCGATTCGTCAAAATATGTACTTCGCCCACTACCACTTGGCGATTTGGTGAGTTATGTCAATGACTTTCGTTCTCCTACGAATCTCCTCATCTCGTAGGGAAACCCCGAGCATAACTCTTTGCATCGCTCTCTGAACATACTTGAGCTACCATAAAGGACTCACAGTCAGCAGCCAAGACCCACCTTAAGTCATCACTGGCAACACACTGATTAAAGACTTTTGTCCTCAAACGGTAGGGATATTATTAATAGAGACAAAAATATTGTACAATTTCCTAAATAGTCTATTTGACTAAAATACCGTTAAACAAAGGTCGACTGCCTTGGTACCTTACCCTCATCTACTTCTACTGTCAAACAGAAGTGTTCGTATTGATGTGTTTTGGTTTAAATACTGAGAAAAAATGTGACACAATATCTTTAAGTCACAAGGTTGGAAACGCTCTAGTAACATTCTTGTGCAATACGAGCGTCTATAATCTGCAGTGATACACGAGGACCATATACTTATTTGTGAACTAATCCATATATAATGAAACATATAAAAATAGACGACCTAGAGGTACACCTCTAGGTCGTCTATTTTTCGACGTCTATTCTACACTCTAACCCATTTTAACTGCAGATTAACAGTGCTATGTTCCGGTTTGAAGGGTGAAAGAGGCAGTCAAATGATTGGGTAAATGTGATATAATATCCACAGTTCACAGAGTTGGCGATAAGTTAGTGATATCTTTGTGGTAACTGTATGCTTGTTTGCTGACTTCATAATATAAATAAAAAGACGATTTCTAAGCAGAAGCTAGTTTTTATTATATAACGTTGATATGATTTTAAAGTAATACTGTCTTAACTTTGAAATAGCGCATAATTATTATTGAGATAATTATAAAATCTTACGCGAGCTGAAATCAAATAACAGATATTCCAGTAACGACATAGTATGTATTATATTACGAAATTATTAACTGAGCCGACTAGCATAACCAATCAATTACGAGCGACATAGTTTCTGTGTTTATGTGTGAAGACTCAATACGAGTACTCATTAGTATTCATTATGAGACATGAAAGTAAAGTCTTTAAGTAAAGTTTTCTTAGAATTACATTGTAAAACTTACTATTTGACAAAGTAGAATAGTGCCTCCCCTGTTCCAGTTGTTGTAAGAGGCGACTAAAGTACTAAAACCGATAGATGGTGGTATATCCATCCGAGACAATGTAGCTCAAATGCACAGGGTGAGCATGGGCAGCAGCATTCCTGTCGAGAAAGTTACGCTCTAGACGTAGGCCTCCCTAAGAAAAGAAATTTCAACCATAATGAACATTTAGCAGGCGTTTTGGCACTCTGTTGCATTTAAGCTATACTGTGTCAAGTAAATACACTACCATCTATCGGTTCTTGCACCTCAGTTGCCTCTTACCACACCTAGATACAGATAGAGATACCATTCTACTCTACCAGCAAGTGATAATTATTATTTATCGATTCAGCCATTGGAAGTCCACTGCTGGACATTGGCCTCCAAGAAAAGGGGAATTGTGCCCAGAATTGCCGTGGTGGACTAGCGTGTTGGCAATTGCAGCACGCAACGTCCTCGAAGGGGATGCTACTACCTATCCCCACCCTATGTATATGAGCTGTAGCTCATATGCATAGGGTGGGGATAGTTGTACTGTTTCGGATGAATATACCACTATCTGACGGTTCTGGTACCTTAATCGCCTCTTACTATACCTGGTATAGAGGGTGGTATTATTCTTCTTTGCCGGTACCTCATGGCTGTCCAAAAATAAATAAAAATTTCACTGAAAATGGTGAAGTATTTTTTCACAAATACTCTCGTCAAAATACTGTTATTTTATTCTGTATAAAAACAGTGGCGATAGTAAAAAAAAGAAAAGGCTATCAGTGAGGGAATAACACGAAGTGCCTTCTATTTTAACTTACTTAAAATTTTTATAGGAATTCCGATGCAAATTGCATCTGAAAGAGTATTCTTTTTTTGTGAAAAGAATTTTAAGTATTTAAGACTTTAAGCCTTGACCTATTTTACTAAAAGCACAACTAGGTTTTGTATCACGATATCTACAAACAATTTGATAGGTATAAGAAAACGTAATAAAAAAAGATCTAGCGTGTAGTCTATCTCTCAAAAAGTAAAATGCGTTTACCCATCGGTAAAAGCAGTCTTTGAATGAGGTACGAATTGGCTTCTTCCAACTTCTTCTATCAACTTCTTTTCCTAACAACTTCTTCTTCCGACTGATTTGCTTATGAAACAATTAACAGGAGGCTTTTAAAGACAGCAAGATGATTGAGTAGAATAGATGAAAAAGTATAACTCAAAAGAAGCGAAGCTAAGGGGGAATTAGGGGGGGTGAAAGGGGGATGATACCAATAATTGTCGCGTTGAACAAGCATGGCGGCAATCACAGAGCGTAGCATCGTGTCTAGAATGCTGCTGCTGCCCATCCCTGCCCAGTTCATTTGAGTTACGTTGTTCCTTGTTATACCGGCATATGTTGCTTCCGGAACTTCAGTCGACTCTTATGACACCTGAAACACATGATATTTCACAGCACTTTAAAGGTATCTAAAGCCCTGAAAATCAGTTTCGTAATATGTTTAACATACTACTAATTTGTCGAAACATCCTCTGGAATCAAACTATAGTGAAACAAAGACACTATGTTTTATTGACGTCTAACACTATGATATTACTACTTTAAGCGCCTACAGTGACGGAGCTTACCTTTACAAAAAGTTATAGGTCGCAATAAATCGCCCGCCCTCATAACTCCGCCAGTAATTCTCTAGCGTCTTTATTTGATGGTAAATAACTTTACCAATACTTGCCTTCAATTTATTACGTGCAGTGTAAAGCTTGTTTTCATTTGAACTTTATACTCCATAAATACCATAAGCATGCCGTGCGGTACCGGCGAAGTAGAATAATACTTCCGACACCGACAGAAGGCGGTATAACCATCCAAAATAGAGCACCTTAAATGGTACAGGGGAAAGTTAGGTAGCAGCATCCTCGTCATGAAGTTGCGCTCTGCGATTGCTAGTACATCTTTCCAGCGCGGTAATTATAAGCAAGAATCCTCCTATCTTGGGGAGGCCTATGGCTAACATAACGATGATGATGATACTATAAACGATTGAAAATTCATCAGCAATATAAGTCCTTATCTTAAAGAGTCTGATGGCGTATTTGGTGATGTACTTCTCTTATGCGCCAAGGGTCTTAGTTCAACCCTTGTCCAGGACAACATAATGATGAATATGTGTGTGTTCTGTGTAATATATATTTAATTATGTATTCGAAATTGAACCCACGACCCCTGGCACATAAGATAGGTCATCGCTTCCGTCATAAATTACATTCTAATTAATGCTCCAAAGTGAATATAAAACAAGTTGCGTTGTTCATTTGCGGGCGCCACACGTTTTCTCGGAATAAATAAAAAAAAATCGCCAATAAATCTCGGAGTCTCATTACTCGAGCGGTAATTTTTCACCGGTCAGCTGTTCTCACCGCTTCTGAGTAAATGAGTAAATAAACCTTCACCATTCGCTATATCTCTATATGAGTTAACTGAGTTAATGGCTCAAGGTTTTTATTAAAACGTAAATCATTATATGTTGGATCATTTAGGAAAACAATAATTTTACCGCATGTCACGATTCTACCGGGTCAGGATTTACCAAATCTATTTTCGTCATTCCAGCCATTACAAATCTACTGCTAGACATACCTCCCTAAAAAAGGGGGAATTTTGATTGCCGCGCTGCATCGAGATGCTGGTGCCCTTTCCCGCCCTGTGCATTTCAGCTGCACTGCTTGAACAGCAGCATCTATCAGCTTTGGTTCCTCAGCCGCCTTTTACGACACCTGGTACAGAGGGAGATACTATCCCGGTACCCTCTACGACTCTATCGATACCCCACGGCATCTATTTTATTTTGCAGTTAAATCTGTCGTGATTTAAAAATGCCTTTTTTTGGGTTTTTGTGTCTTTTCAGAACTCATTTTGTATATTTACAGGACATTTTTGTATTATTTCCTTCTACGCGTCTCGTTTCATCTGATTCTGTCCACTTGAATTTTTGTTTGTTTTATTTTACAAATACATGATTAATTTTAAAACAGTTTCGTAAACAATCAGGAATTAACTGCATGTATTTTTCTTTATATTTTTTATTTATTTGCATCTTTGACCCTAGGGAAGGTATCTTCAATCCTAAAATTAACTTAATATACGACTAACGCGATAAATGCGCCACTTTGCAACGAAGAGCCTGCTACCCATCCCCACCCTGCATTACAATTGTACTATCTGTCGGTTCCAGTGTTTCCAGTTTTATCGGTTTCAACTTCGCTATTATTCGTAGAAATAAAAACAAATTGATTTGAAGGTTGAAGGAAGGAAGATTTGGAAGGTTAATATTCATACAATACTGCATGTCGATAGAGATAGATGTTAAAGTAAGTATTGTTAAAAATTTTACCACTTCTTATTTATAAAAAACAGTAGCTATAAAATTGCTACGACGTTAGCTTCCGTTTCATTGTCAAACGTTAAAGTTGTTTGTGCTACGTTTAGAACTCTTACTATTTGAGCTTAGCTGTTATCTTAGCGGGTTTCTTCTAGCGGGCGGTTGTATATAATATTGGAATTATTCCGTGGGGTTCCGGCAGAGTAGGTTAGTACCACCCCCGTACCAAGTGTCGTAATGAGCGACTGAGGTACCAAAACCGACAGGTGTATCTACCCGAAACAGTGTAGCTCAAATGAGACCGGGCAGGGATGGGCAACAGCGTTTCCATCGCATAGCTATGTGTTTTCCCAGCGCGACAATAATAGGCTTTATTGATTCCATCTTCAGGAGTAGACATCTTGTGGCTGCTATGTTAATGATGATTATAAATATATATAATAAACTAATACATCAATGCATTTTTGTTACAGGTACGTACAATTTGTCGGCGACGTCTACAAACTTGTGGGTATTTTAATAATGTTTTTATCTTCAGATGTTCATATTTCTTTTGTTTTCTCCCTCCTTTATTGTAAAATACGACTCACACTCCTTTTATTCGCAATCTTATTCACTGTACAGTATTTTTATTGACCCGCGTTATAGTAATCGTCACCGCAGCCTATAAACGCTAGTACTGTCATAAAGATAGCGCGCTGCCAACCTGTAACTTGGAGGTATTATGTCGGATTACTCAGTGGATTCTCTGCCTCTCTTACCCTTAGAACCATAACACTGCGATGTGGACACTGATATTTTCCAATCTACTGTACTATCTAGATAGGTCACTGTTTGAACTCGGTGTTGATCAGTATTTATTCTCCATTCAGGAATTTTATAGTGACTTGGGCTGTCAGTTCTATATGCTGTGTGTTCTTCCTAATTTGCCGATACAATTCGACTATGGATCTCCTCGTTCTTTATTCGATAAAGTTATTGGTGATAAGTTCATGCAACATCTCATGCATTGATATGACGCAGAGATAAGTAGCTTATAGCATATAATGTGTATATAGTGTAACGGATATCAAAAAACGGAGTTATCACAAATATTTATATATAAAAGGCTGACTGACAGACATATTCCACAATGACACATTCCACGCAGGTTCTAAATAATAATATAAGGGTAATAAACTTAAAATTTTCCATAGAGGTTGCTTTTATAGCAGAGGAGCAATAAGAAAGGTTTTTAAAAATTCACTCACTAAAGGGCTATAACGGGCGTGCAAAGTTTGTATGAAACTTTGTTACTTTTAATGTTATTATATAAAGGTTCTATGTTGAAAATCATAAAATACGTATAAAATATTTTTTTAGAAAATAATTCTTGAAAGGCCTACAATTAGGATGCAAAGTTACTATAGCATATAAGTCCTATAAGTATATAATAAACAAAATTTTCCTGGGTGGAGACAGAAGCCATGACCCTTGGAGCACAAGAAGCACTACAAAATACGCCATCATGTAGAAAAGTTAAATAAGTAAGGCACGTCATTAAACTGCAACGTGTACTGACAAAGTAACAAACCAATTTGACTCATCACCTGTCACTTCACTAGTTTTTACAAACTCTTTGAAAACTCTAATAAACATCGTTTACATAAAGCCTTTGGCAACTATGAAAGCAACTGCAATTAAAACTTTCCTACAAAAAGCAGTTTATTGCATCGTATACGTGCATTGGCTTGACCTAAATGCATGAACTTTTAAAGGAAGGCTTCGCAGAAAATGCTACATGCATTTTTTTTAGATTAGATGAATTTGTAGAGGGATAATAACATTATGTTTATTGTATTTTTATACGATAGTTTACGAATAAATCTAAACATTTAAATTCAATGAGTTTTTCTTTTACCCTCTTAAGGGATGATTAAAAAAAATATTTTATTCGTGTTTCACGACTTTCAATAATTAATCTATATAGTGAAATTTATTTGAATAAATTAAAAACAGCAGTATTTTTGTAACATTGCACCCCTATTTCACCCTTTCATTGGGCTTCATTTTCAAAAATCATTTCTTAGTACTACCTTACTTATGAAAGAAACCCCTTGTGCAAAATTTCAAGTTTCTATCCTTTATAGTTTAGGCTCTAAATTGATCTTTCACTCAGTCGGTAGACAAAAGAGTAAATAATTTGATGCTATAAGTTGTCTTTTCACTATTAGGTACATGATCTCCGTGGTGAAGATCTCAGAGACCAGACTGTGTTTAGTCTCATTTTCCATTGAAATTCTTCTTCGAGGTTCGAAAAAGGTGTCCCGTCGTTTGAGCCCTACCGTATTAATTATGATAGTAAAAATTAAATATGTTAAAATTTTAAGTATATAAACTTTTAATTCATCCACTTAATAAAACATTTAAGAAATTCTAATTTTAAATTTTTCAAAACAATCATATCGTTAACCAAGAAAGAGAAAATCTTGCATATAAAAGCGTGTTGGCAAATGCAGAGCGCAGCTTTTGTAACGGGGGTGCCGCCCATCCCCGCCCTTTACTGCTCCTGCACTGTATCACCATCTGTTGGATTTGGTTTCGCTTCTTACAACAGCTGGCATAAAAGCGGAGGTACTATTCTACTTTGCTAATACTTTTAGATTTTATATACTTTTATATATCAAATTAGAATTAATTTAAGTTACTGAGAGAATTACAGTTTTTATAAATGTCATAATATATTGCGGTATATGCGGTATATAACAAGTCTAGTTGCCAGACGCTCGTAAAATCGAGTCGGAACAACTCTTAAAATTATTTCCTCTCTTGCGAAGAGAATTGTCAATTAAAGTTTTCTTAATCGTTTCAATTCCTTACATAACGAGTTTCTGCGTCCGATTGAATCCTCTGGAATGAATCACGTTAATCGCCTGTCCCGGTGTCCGCCCGTCTTTCTTCCTGACATTTTGTGGTCGTTCCGGACATTTTCGGACATTCTGGACTTATAACCTCCCGTCGATTGACCTTTGGATTTTTCCACGTAATTATTGCGGTTCGATAGCGTGTATTGAGGCTTAATGGACGCTATAAATTTGTTATGTGTCCATTCAAATGGGATGTTAGCTATCGGTTCAACATTTTATATTAGTAAAGAGGAGTTTGCTTGGTTGAACGCGCTAATTTAAAAAACCGCTAGACCAATTTGAAAAATTCTTTCAGTGCTGAATAGTTCTATTATCGAGAATGGCTATAGACTATACAACATGACGATAAAACTAATAACAGCGTAGTTTAAATACTAGGTTTGTTCTACAATTTAATGCAGGTGAAACCACGCGGCGCTACTAGAGTTCAAATAACAAACAATATTCGCAAAATTAATGTTCACATATTTATAACATTGACCTGACTCCGAGCTAAGTCGCTTAAAGCGTTTGTGTCACGGACATCAGACTATGGGGGAATCACAAATATAGTACCTAAGTCTATGTTTTAACACCCGGTCATATATCATATAAATAGCGGTATTCGTATTTCTGTTCTGGTGTCCAATGTGAGTGGAGCAGATAAATCGCAGGGTTGCTGTATCTTTACGCAAGCATACGGTCCGCTTACGTATCAAGCGGACCGTATGCTTGCTTGCAAACTTAGTAATATAAAAAAATATATGATTGGCCGCTAGGTACCGGTAGAATAGAATAGTACCTCCCCCTTTACTAGGTTTCGTTAGATCTCGAGATCTCGCAACCGACAGATGGCGGTTTATCCATCCAAAGCAGTTTAGCTGAAATGCATAGGCGGGAATGGACAACAGCATCCCCTTTGCGAAAGAAAATTATGGACTAAATTCCCCCCTCTAGGGAGGCCTATGTTTAGCAGTGGACTACCAATGGCTGATACGAAGATGGATTGTGATTCCTCTGTTATTTAATAAACGGGTATAGTGCTGTAGGCGATCTATCTTGGAGTCAGGTAATGACATCTTCAGTAAGTTTATATAAGATCGTATTTTTTTTAATAAAACAAAAAAAATATTTTCCAAACAATCCGATTGTTGGCAGCAACAACAATTCCACCAACGTCATTGAGTCGATAGAATCATCAAACAAAACATCAAAAACATCATCACAAAAAACCAACATCCAATACGACGCGCCAATAAATCGGAACATATTAAACAAAGAGCAATCGCCCCACCGATTAGGGCACCACTGGAGAGGGGGAGGGGCAATTAATCTTGTGGAGGTGGGATTGGGTGGTGTCGAAAGCATGCGCTCGCGATTAGCGAACCTCGGATGTATGTATTGGTAACGTGGATTTAATTCTCCGTGGAAGGAACAAGCTGTTTCAGCTTTCAAATGTTTTTGATCGACTTTTGCAGTTTTCTTTTTCGATGACTCGGGTAGTTCTCAAAATCTCTAATCAAACGGTACCATAATGTCGTAAAATAGAGTAAAGTTTTTTGGGAATCGATTTTTATATCATACATGATAAATGTTTGTTTTACGAAACAGCTAAAGAAATATGAACAAATGTTTGCTTGTAATTGTTTAAAGATCAGGGAAAATCATAGACTAGTTTTGGTCCCGAGAAAACAAGAGTTACCGAAGGACGTGATTGAAAATGAAGTCTTCACGGACAAGTGGGTTTGTCAGAGTCAGAGTGTGCACAAAGTAATTAAAAAAAGATGAAAACATTTCAGAAACATTGTTCTGGATTTAAAGTAAGAATATATTGTGAACAAAAGGTTTACGGGCCCGATGGCGTAGATGGCAGTGATCTTATATTGTGCGTAGAGTCCTGGTTGGCGATCGTAGATACGATCCCCAACCAGGACACATATTTATATGACGAATATTTATGTTCGGTATGTATTTGAGTCATAAATATGTATTTAAGTATTTACATTTGTGATTCCACTGTTGTCTGATATCCGTAAAACAAATGTTTTAAGTAACTCATTTCAAAGTCATGTCAATATATAAGATGTTGGGTGACTTTAAAGGCACAGATTACGCATGGTTATAATCGCCGTCAGAGAAGAATTTTTCAATGATTGTATCACCTAGGTTTCATGTGATTTCGCAAGTGATTGATTAACTTCGGGAAGAACCAAAGGAGTAGAAATAGTTATCGCAAACCACAGTCTTATTTCCTTACTCTTGGAAGTAACATCGTACCCAAACAACGTCAGATTTTAATGTGGCAGCAAAAAAAATCTAAACTTCCACGAAAAGTTGTTGGAATTTCGCAATCAAAATTAATGTGCGTCGGTCGGTGCGCGGCGAAAATATTAATTTTAAGGTAATTTTTCATGTCGCTAGGAATTAATGGCTGCTCCTTTGACGGATTATTTATAGCTTTGTGTTTTTCTAATTTGCGTTTGTTGTTCTAATGCTTTCGGGATAAGTGGGAGTTATTGATGAGCTTGTTTTCTGAAATTAATAATGATAATACCTTTTTTATCTATACTATGTACTTTTAAATCTATATACACAGAAAGTATTTGTATTTTTGTCTGTGATCAGTAATAAAACTACTTTATTGACGGCTTAATAACACGGCTTATGTAACTTATTTAATTTCTTTGTTTGAAGTTGCGGTAAGTTTGCTGCAACTGTAATGAAGATTGACGAAAAATATTTCATCATTTTGTTTAAATTTTCGGTATAAACTAATCGTAGCGGATTTTAAACAAATAAAATAGTTGTATTATGAGTAATGTTGCGTAAACTAATTAGACCAGGACTTGGACTAATTCGGTGGGAAATTTCTTGGAGTAGTATCTAATCGTGGACTTCCTATGGCTAATATAATAATGATGATGATGATAATGATTTTGCAGAGGTTCTATCTTATGTGGTAAGGCTTGTGGGGTCAATTACCACACAGGTCACACATTTCTTTGATAATATTTGTGTCTGTTCTGAGTCTGAGTAAAATGTATGTATTTGTCCTTAATTTGTGATTCCTTCCTGTTGTTTGATGTCCGTAATACAAATGATTTAAGTAATTTACCTCGGAAGAGCTTATATGTATGAAATTTTGTGTGAATATTATTATTATTTTGATATATCTATCCACAGTCATCATCATCATACCAGCAATTGAAAGTCCACTGCTGGACATAGGCCTCTCCAAGAAAGGAGAAAACTTGCCCATAATTGCCACGCTGGGCAAACGTGTTATCAATCGCAGAGCGCAGCTGTCGTGATGGGGATGCTGCTCCCTACCCCCACCCTGTGCATTTGAGCTGCGCTGTTTCGGATGGATATACTGCCATCTGTCGGTTTTGGTACCTTAGTCGTCTGTCACGACGCCTGGTGGAGTAGGCAGTTCTCTACCTAATGACCTCCACAGTTCAGGCTATGTTTAATACCAATATTAACCTTAAATCAATATGACCCACTTCTACTATGTGAAAGCAGATTAAATAACCACAAAATAGATCTTTGTACCTGTCGAATTGAAATCCAAACGTTGTAAGCTGAACAAATAAGGCTGGAAAGCAATCTGACACGAAATCGTTGTACGTGATAAATGACCGCGCGCAGAATATGCCATCATAGCGAATTATAACACGATCGCCGCACGACTGCGGTTTGAACTCGATTGACGGTTCAAAATTATTTCGACCGATCACTATAATCCAGAGATATTTGCTATTATTATATTGGTTTTTTATTAAAATTATTTATATAAAAGGAGAAGCTTTAGCCTGACTGACCAATATATCAACGCAGGGCCAAAACTATAAGGGTCAGAAATTTTGCATAAGAGTTTCCTATATAACTTAAGAATGCACATATCAACGATTTTTGAAAATTCACCTTCTAAAGAAGTAAATGGTGCAAAGTTAGTAATTTCATTAAGATTTAGTGTTAAGGTTCGCTATTGAAAGTCATGAAATACGTGAAAAAAATCATCCCTTAAGGAGGTAAAAAGGCGGTCTGAAATTAGTATCAAAGTTCTACAACTTAACGTGAGTGAAACCTGCTAGTTTACTTATAGACATACGTACACAAATCATACGCGGACCTGATTCCGCTCAAAGTTTCGACGGGACCGATGGCGCATTTGGTGGTATTCCTATATTGTGCGCCAGTAGACATGGGTTCGATCCCCACTCAAGACTAACATTTATATACTGGCTGACGTTTAAGTATGGATAAACTGCAAAATGTAGACTTTTTATACTCTTCCCAATACACTTTGCGCGAGAAGAAATATTGGGCAACGGAATCCTTGTGTCTATTTATGCGAATCACCATCAGGGTTTCTTTCAGGCTCTTTTCTGGTGGATCGAGTTATCAACTTATTTGTAATACCCGTCCAGTCATAGTATTCTCGTCTTGAGTTAAGCTTGCTGCAAGATGACATATTTGATATGTGACACTGTCTTTTTATCGAAGCACTTAGCGTGTGTTGTTTTTTTTTATTTATTGTCAACATGCCTAATGTTAGACCTATTTTTATAAAAATATACTTCAATTTATACGCTATGGCAACTAGTTTCTAGTTATCAAATCAGAGATAGAAATTCTATTGTTAAATATTCGTTTTCCCAAGATAGGAGGATTATTGGCCATAAACGCCGCGGTGACAATAGCACATTAAAATTTTGCGACGAGAGTGCTGCTACCTATTTATATTCGGATGTGATATTTACTCTTATATCAACTTTCTATCACATATGCATATAATACCACCACCGGTCTATTCCGGTACCTAATTCGGCTCTTAGGACACCTATTACAGAGGGGCGTACTGTTGTACTGCGCCGGCACCTCACGGCTAACGGCTAACTAACTTAGGCGTGTGGGGTAATTTAAAAAAACAAAACATAAAAAATTTCTTATTAAAAACAATGAAAACTAATTTGGTGAATCAAAATAACAGGTTTATCTGCTCAGTCAATTTTCATCAAATCAATGAATATCAATAATACGTTGAAACATACCACAAATAAATGAACCATGTTTTTTGTAACCAAAAACATAAGTTCAAATGTGACGTTTACCGCTATTCCAATAAAGGCGAGTTTCCCGATGGGAGTATTAAAGGAAAAGTTTATCGGGCGATCGGATTGTAAACGGTTCGAGAGAGATTAAACAGGATTTTGCTTGTAAATGTACTGAACTAATGTGTTACGGACCGTTTGGCCTAAATTTTAGGACGGGTGGAGAAACCTGTGGATTTATTAGAAAATTTGCATTAATTGACCACTCTCACTTGCAACATACAATCGTACAGTACGTTACAATCGTGAAAGCACTTTTGTTAGACATCAGACAACAGAGGAATCCAGACACAGAACACAAACTCAAACCACCACTCGAGTAGAATAGTACCTCCTTCTGTAACAGACGTCGTAAGAGGTGACTAAGGTACCAGAACTGATAGATGGTAGTATATCCATGCGAAACAACGTAGCTCAAATGCATAAGGTGATAGACACAAATGGGCAGCACATCACCGTCGCAAAAGCTGCGCTCTGCGATTGCCGACACGTTTGCGGAACGCGCCAATTTTGGGCAATATCTCTCCTGTCTTAAGGAGGCCTATGTCATAGACATCCAATGGCTGTAATGTTGATATTAATATTATTTTTGGGTAGGGATCGAACCCACAACTACCACTACCATCCGCGTCATCGGACCCATTAATAGAGACCACGTTCAGCCTAGAACAGCATATAGCACTCGCTAGCTGGTGCGTGCAATCCCTACCCTGCACTGGTCGCACCTGGACTGGAGCAGTCACTCGCATTTTATTCTTTCACTTACTTGATGACTTAAAAAAATGTTCAATGTTCGATCATGGTCAAATTATGTATGAAAAAACTCCCATGAAATATACTATGAATTACCTATTGTATATAATAATATAAATTTAATCCTATCACAGGCAAATAAACCAAATTTCATGCTAATCTATTAAGCTGGCCTGGCTTAAATGAGAACCAACATCCATCCAAACTTTCAACTCCTATAACTTCCTACTATAAAATCTATGCAAATAGTCTACATATATGAACATTTCTTGTCAACTCCTAAACTACCAAACTGACTTTCATCCAGATTTGCTAACTGAGTGTAGTTTGATACAAATCTAAAGATAGGATATGTCAATTTATAGCAGAAATATTTTTTTTATGTTAAACATGTCTATCAAGTTGGCTAGTTTAAAATTCAAACGGACAAAAACTAAAAGTTTATCATTAGCCTTCTTTTGCTGTAATATATACTCTCATATTAACCTTCTATCGCATAATGTATTCAGAGACAATTAGTCTGTAACTTCAGATATGTATTTATACATATATTCTACAATACTTATCCGTCTTTTATACGTATAGACGTATATTTTTCCCAACGTCAGTGTTTTAATCAAAAGTAGCGAATGTTTACACTGACCTGTTCCCATATGACCAGTTTTTCCAGCTATATCACGGTCCTGGTATTAAACGCGCGCGAGCCCACAGCCACCTTAATCCCGAAGATTTGCAGCTCGCCTCCACCGCTGCAGCCTTAATTATTTTAACGAATTTTGGGACTTGTTTGAGTGAGGACATTAATCCGATGTTTTGCTTGCTATTTTAGCAGTCTAGATGCAGCCGTGTTGACGTATTTGAAAGTTGTACAATTTAGCTTAACAAGATTTATTTCTATTCGAAACATTTGTACTTAAATCTCAGTATATTTGGCTGTTTATCATTATCATCATGTACACCATAGGACGTCCACTATTGGAGACTTCTTATGATATTAACGTTTTTTGGAGATTTTTATGTGTAAGGCGTGCAGTATTATATCTCATAATTAAAAATAGAATAAAATAGTAATTACCTTCCTCTATACCAAGCGTGGCGATACAAGGGTCGTCTGCGTTGGTACCACACTCTCATCTATTTCTGCCACCAAATAAATAGCATTGTTCTGTTCTGGTTTGAAGGGTGAGGTAATGAAATTACTGTGTAATGTGACACAATATCTTCAAGTCACAAAGTTGGTAACGCGCTAGTGATATCCTTGTGATATAACAAGCATCTATAGGTTGCGGTGACGCTTACTATCACGTGGAAACAAAGTAGCTCAAATGCTACAGAGTTGAGATACGCAGCAACATTCTGGAGATGTACAACTAACCTTTTCTGATGGATCTGAAACCTCAATCTCCTCTCACTGCTCTCAGTACAAAGTATTAATAAATATTTTAATGTTATTAAAATTGGAATCCAAAATGTCTTTCATAATTTCGTTTAGACCTCCTGAAAAAACATTGTAATCCCTCAACTCAAGATAAGTTATAAGATAATATCCGACAAAGGAACAGCCTTATCTCGAACAATGGAGGCTGTGACGCGTTTCTTGTGTCGTCACGAAGTATAATGAAGAGGGTGAAAAATGCAAGCCTATTTGTTCCGAATAATTATTCAATGGTGGAGTTGTTTTTCTTATTTGAGGTAATTAATTTTCGGTTGTTGGAATTTGTGCGGTGGGAAATTTGGTTTTTAGGGTAAGTTTATTTAAGTATTCAGGGCACAATACACAGCCTATAAAGAGTATTTTTTATAAGCCGCTATAGGGCTTTTATTTCAATTTCTATGAAACAAAGGGCTTGGCTTTACCATACATTTTAAATATATTGTTTTTTTTTATTTCCATATTCTTTTTGTAATTAACGCATCCAATCATTATAAAAACTACTTTTAAACGGCTCTAAAACGCAGTTTATTTAAGAGACCAGCAAAGGTGGTTGGAATTAGATTAATAAAAGGTAAAAATTAAAATCGCGTTAAAAAGTTGCTTTTCTCAAGACCACTGTGAACTATTAATCAAGTAGAATAATTTAAGAAAGTGTTACATAACGTTGGCGTTTGTATTTAATTTATAATCTCTGAAACTGCTGATTTTATACACTTACAAACCAGACGTAGTCATGTCTTAACTATATATATGTGTCATGAAAACAAATTTGCGACAACTAATTGAGATTGAGACTGCCCGATCCTGTAAATTGGATCAATCTGTACATTGTATGTAAAAAAAACATTAAAATCGGTTCTGCAGTTTACAAGTGTGTTTATAAACACGTGACGTGAAATTTTTATCTACAAAGATTTCCTTTAATAGTATCCAAATAATGCCTGGAAGAGATCGCTCAGAGCGTTAAGGCTGCAAACTACTGCTATTTTAAGTATAATGTAAAATATAAATGTATGTGTACAATAAAAATTTATTATTATTATAAATATAGAAAAACTGCAATAAAACATAGTTAATTTATTGCAACATAGCAAATGTCTGAAATGTTATAAAACAAGATTACCGCCGCCACAGCGAAACAAAGGTGTTCTTAATAAAAAGATAGCCGGAACAAAAACACCCGACAGCGATGTTTCCCCGCAACAATGGCTGCCTGTGACGTCACGGGCTAATGAAGTGACCAGGTGCTTGTCGGCTGTTTTTTATCTCTTTGCACCTTTTAGATAAAACCTACCTAATTTATGACTGAATTAATAATTTTAATAATATACATTAGTTTTCTCCGTGAGCATTCTATTGTGTCAATAGTAGAATACTGATTGAGTACCTTTCTCTGTCATCCGGGCGAACGGCCACCACATGGGTGGACATCCTACAGTTACCGCTATGTGTTTGTTTTCCATAAACAAATGTCATCATAATAATGACCATAGCAGTCATAAAACGTCCACAAAAGACAAAGAAAGGAACTTCTTCCTAAGAAAGGGCCAATTTTGCCCATAATTGCCGCGCTGGACATTTTTGATTGCAATCGCAGATTGTAGCTTCACGACGGAAATGTTGCCTATGCCCGGCCTGTTGCATTTGAGCAGCATAATTGTGGATGGATATGCTGCCATCTGTCGGTTCCGATAACTCATTCGCCTATTACGACACCCTGAACCGATCTGACGGTACCAGAAGGCTTGAAGAGTTATTTAAATTACAGTATTTTATTATTGGTTTGAGCATACTCGGCAAGTTTTATATAGTATTTTAAAAAAAATCTCATATCATAAAGAACAAAGACGTGTCCTAATATCTTATCCAGACAATAGCCGCTCATCCCGTGACGTCATCGAATGATAAAGTGGCGGGGCGCTTGTAGGTTAATATCTTTTTGGGGTTTCTTATATAATTAATTTTAGATGGCACAGAGGTTGACCTAGTTGCAAAGATTCTATTGTTGCCCATGAAAGAAATGCTGTATTTTTTTTCACGTAGATGATAGACTAGAAGGAGACCTCTTACATAGATTGTTTGCATTGGTACCTTTCTTTCACCTATTTCTGCCGCTTAGTAGTATTTTTCGTATTGCTGTGTTCCGGATTAAAAGGTGAGAAAGGTAGTCAAATAACTATAAATGTGACATAATATCTTCAGTTTACAAGATTACCGACATGCTTGTGATAACTTTGTGATGATACGAGTACACTATACCATCAAGCGGACTTGCTGGTTTATTGACTTGATAGTACAAAAAAATAGAAGACAGCCTTAATAATTATTAAGTGTAAGTCGACCCATGATTGCGATCTAATAATTACATTTATTTACTTATAAGTACAATTATAATCTTGACAGACTGATTGACAGGCTCGATGGCGCTTATGGTAGTGATCTTATCTGGTGCGCCAAAGGTGTGAGTTCGAACCCCGCCCAGAACAAATATTCATATGATGATATTTGTGTTTGTTCTATCTTGATGTTGAATGTAAGTGTTTGAGTTTTATATTTATGATTATTCTATTGTCTAATATTTGTAACACAAGTGCTTTAAGTGACTTATCACGTAGTCAGGTCAATGATGAACATCTCATAAGATGTTGTGTGAATTTATTAAAAAATATTTACTACTTTTAAAAAAGACAGGCATAATAGACTTTATATTTTAATATAAGCCGTGGAGTACTAGCAGAGTAGACCAGTACCTTCCTCTGTGCCAAGGGTCATACAAGGTAACTGAGTTACTGAAACCAGATGGCTGTATATCCATCCGAAACAGCGTAGCTAATGCAATAAAGCGGGGATTGGAAACAGCTTTCCCGGCATAAAGCTATGTCGAAGTTTCCGCTTTTAGATCCAGATCGGCTGCTGGTATGAAATTATAATGATGAGAACAATTATGATGATATAAATAGTAATAGGTCGTGTATTGCTAAACATAGACTTCCTTACTAAAGATTAGAATTTTCGAATTTAATAAATAAATAAATGCGACAATATCACATGAATTGACTTGTCCTAAACTAAAAACAATTCTTGCCGATTATTGACAAAATGAGAATGTATTGTTCAACCCTATTATATGAAATATGTATCAATGTCCCGTGCGTAGCCCACGCTCCAGATAATAAATAGGGTCATTACTTCAAACGGAGATCGGAGATAAGGGTGACCTCAATAGAGACGTGCCGCTATTTAGGCTGACACGCGTCAAAGCTAGTCTTTGTAGTAGTGTAAGTACATTTTTTAATTCCATTCATGGATCATTCTGTCGATTGACGCTAGGAGTTTCTTCGTGCCACTGACTGGTACAACACACAGGCGATCGTAGTAACTAATGGTAAACATTTTGAAGTGCTACGGGATTTCGTAGCACTAAGTGGTAGAATCACGTAACACGGACAGTCGTAGTATCTGATTGTTGACGTAGCTTCAAACGTAACTACGAAACGTATTCAGATGTGATAATTAAAAAAGTTTTGCCATTCTACCAGTAGCTGCATGCGGTTTGTGAAGATGCCAAGTTTTAGTGACATGTGTCACGAACAACTCGAATCTCTTTTTAATTCGATATCATCATCATATCAGCTATTGACAGTCCACTGCTAGACATAGGCCTCCCCAAGAAAGGAGGAATTTTGCCCATAATTGCTGCGCTGGGCAAGCGTGTTGGCAATCGCAGAGCGCAGCTTTAACGACGGGAATGTTGCTGCACGACCCGTCTTGTGCATTTGAGCTGCATTATTTTGGATGAATATACCGCTATCTGTCGGTTCTAGTACCTTAGCCGCTTCTTATGACACCTGGTACAGAGGGACGTACTATTCTACTCTGCAAGTACTTCGCGGCTCTAGTTCAAAAACAAATTTTAGAGTAAAACACGCGTAAACCTAGATTATCCATTTTAAATGATGGTTTCGTTGGTTTACGGTAATATGCTTCCGTTATGCTCAATTTTTTTTTAATGGTAAACTAGCATTCGGCCCGTTTAATGTTAGGCGATTATTACAGCCTAAACGCTTACTTAGCCGAGGCATCACGCCTTGCCGTCTCTGTAAAAACCTCTTAACTGTCTTTTTGAAGAACCTCATACTGGTCTAAAACTGTTGGATCCAGGTGTTTTTATAAGTTACCCCAAATTTACTCAATAAGTTTTAATAAAAATATCTTATATATTAAAATCTTTATTACGTAACGGTCATCGCACGTTTTTATTAAAAATATCCTCATGATAATGTCAGAGAGCGCAACAAACAAACGCGTCCACTAAATTAGCATATCTAAATGAAACATGTTTTTGTATGATCGAAGCGCACAACTATCTCCGCCGCAATTTATGGGATGGACTGTGCGCGGCTTATCCGGCCGCCGGACACCGCCGGACCGGTGCAGGGTTGCTACTGTTTGTTGTTTTTATATAACTAAGTCGCCAAACAATCCTATAGACGCTCGTAGGATCACTAGCAGGCTGCCTATCTTGAAGTTGTTGCATTACTCAGTAATTTCACTGCCTCCCTCAAACTTCAAATTGGAACGTGAAAATGTATCACTACTTTTGGGTGGCAGAAATAGGTGAGAATTAAATAACAAATATGTAAACTGTTCATTTTTGCACATACAATTCTATACGATATTTTTTTTAAATAATGTTTTTTAAAAAGGGTGTAATTTTTACTTATATTATAAACCTGTATGTTTATTTGACGCATAGAACCTACTTGGTCAGATAGGATTTTCACACGTCGTTGTTCATTTTACACATTTCTCTCATCATGCGTTTTCTAGAAATAATAATACGACTTAGACGTGGTTTATATTCAAAGTTCTTTATCAACGACAAATATTTTGGATAAAACAAGCGTTTTCAAGAGTACTTTAATAATTTTCATGCTTTTTATTATGTATTTTAATTTATTTTAAATAATCTTGAAACAACCTTCACTTTGTAATAGCGAAAATTAAAACCAATGTAAGAGAAGACCCTTAGCCCCCACCGCAGTGTCTTCTATGAAGCAATGTTTGCGGGTTCAATGATCTTGACATTTGTTTGCTTTTTCTCTTTTCCTTTTTAAATCTCAATTTTGACTAGAACATTACATATGAAAGTTTACAATCAATATATTTATTTCTACCGTTGCTAATTTACTAACTCGAGATTATTCTATAAACACTCTTTTTCTATACCTATGTCCTATGCAGCTGAGAGGTTATTGAAGGCGTATGAACTGTATACAATTGTATAGAGTTATGATTTAAATTATAATACTTACACACAAGTTGCGGCGGCCCTATGCGGTCGGTTATCACCGTATATCCGGCGGCGGTTTGCTTTACAACCCACAATTTGGCGCCAAAAAATTGGATCATACAAAACTCAATTTTGCACCTCTAGAAATAAAGCTCCTATTACCTCACCCACTCGTGACGCGATGTAAAAACAGCGACCGAATATTATTTGATATTCTTTTATTTATTGGTTGTATTTTTTGGGTGTCTTTTATGTGATGTTTTTATTGTGCAGTTACTGGGAAAGATTATTATTTCTAGTAAATTGTAAAGGTATTTGAGGTGTGAAATATATATTTCTTAAAGTGACATTGGTTGTAGTATTATATATATATATATATATATGGGTGGACAGATAAATCATGATATTTCATGTGATATATAACTGTTAACTATATAACCAAGATGTAATATAAAATAAAAGCTATGTGTAGAAAATATTTGTGTAAATTTACATGTATAAACTTTAGTTTATTAAATTATTATTTTAGTTTAATAAATAATAAAAAAAAAATCTATATATATATATATATATATATATATATAAAAATAAATAAAAAATATATATAAATAATAAATAAACTAACTATATATATATATATATATTAGTTTATTTATTATTTATTAAATTTGAATTAAATTGAAGTGTCCAAATGTATAATATAAAATAATAACACTCGTACGACACCATCTGTAGAGGAATGAGCATCTGCTTTAAAATGGTAATCACAGAGCATAGTTTTTAGAATATTGATGGACATTACCGGCCTACCCTTTAAAATCGGTTGGTCAAAAATATTATTCAGAAGATATAGTCAGACTTCACAATCAAAAATGCTTTTAAATATAGATCTTCCGGTAAACACATTTAAACAATTGAAAACTGTTAAAAATTTCTTTCTGAGTATTAATATTATCATTTAACTGTAAAGTAATATAAATGAAACCTCCGCATTGTGAGATATGTTATTAAGTAAAACCTCTGACAAATAAATTTTACACAAAGTCACAAACCCGATGTTTTTTTTTCCGGATGAACCTAATGTCACCGGGGGCTTCAATTAAATTTATTTCAGGACAATATACACTGTTTACAAATCATTGCAAACTGATAAGCTCAAAGGTAAAAAAAGGTGCGTTATCTTCACAGATATCCAAAAAATAAAATTGTTATTAACAAAGTCAATGTCAATACAAAGAAAAAAGTAACATGTTAGAATACAAGTATAAGTTAAAAATTAATTAAAAAATAACAATAATCATACTCGATCAAGTACTAGTTATAAATAACTACCATAAAATCATATGTGGAACTAACCTAATGGTCTCTCCGCCTTTCTATCCATAACCAACTATTATATATGTATTATATACTTCTATTTCCCTTTTGATTTACTTTTACATTAAATTACTTTTTTTTATTACAAATTTTCATCAAACCTCTAAAAAAGACATATCTACAGGCGACTGAGTTACCGTAACCGACAGATGGCGGAAATGGATTTCCAATGGCTGAAATAATTATAATAAAGTAATTGTCATCATCATCATCATTACAGCCATCGGAAATCCACTGCTGTAAATAGGTATTCTTAAGAAAGGGGGAATTTTGCCGATAGTCCCGCTCTGAGCAAGAGTGTTGGTATACGCATTGCGCAGATTTTACCACCGGGATACATCTGCCCATCCCCAATGCATCTTAGCTACACTGTCTCGGATAAATATACCGCCATCTGTTGGTTGTGGCACGTCACTCGCCTTTTAGGATATGAGATGGTAAGTATTGGCGGAATAAACTGAATGCAAATATTAAACTAAAACTTTAATTTATTTTAGGACTAAACTAAATATAATAATACTAGTATTTTAGTTAAATTACTATGAAGTTGAGTTTTCTCACGTCCCAAACTGTGCCAGGCTATAAAGAGAAGTCACTGAAAATAAAACAAAATGGCGCATACAATAAGTAAAATCTA
Organism: Heortia vitessoides; assembly: GCA_020976665.1. Classification (NCBI taxonomy): domain Eukaryota; kingdom Metazoa; phylum Arthropoda; class Insecta; order Lepidoptera; family Crambidae; genus Heortia; species Heortia vitessoides. The sequence goes on from JACJUM010003317.1 coordinate 13,206,312, forward strand.
AATCGTGTGCACAAAATATAGAATAATACTTGGCTTCAGAACAAAATGGAATTAACTATATTTTAATGGAATTATTTCTGTACGTGCCGTCGGAAAACTGACAAGAGTTAAAATTCTAGCTGGAGTTATTTGAAGCAGCCAGCTACTGGAAATATACGGCGAGTAATATTTAATAGCGAGAGTTAACTTAGGTATAGTGCGCACGATTAAAGTTGGCCACTCGAAATAAACTAAAGTTTATACATGTAAATTTACACAAATATTTTCTACACATAGCTTTTATTTTATATTACATCTTTGTTGTATAGTTAACAGTTATATATCACATGAAATATCATGACTAAAAAATACTGGCAGAATGCTTGGAACAAAAGAATTATGAAAAGATTGAGGCACACATTGAATTGATACACTCACGCTCGTACATACTCTCTCTCTCTCTCTTAAACTCACACATATATGCACACGCGCAAACGCACCATCACACACATATACAGATTAGGTACTATCACAGATTGAATTATATAATTATAAAGCAATTATATTTTTAAGGAGGAGCGGTGTCTCCTTCGCAGCGCAGCCTTCATTAAGCTTAAAAGAAGGCACTGGTCATTTCATTTATGTTATTAACCATTTATAAGCCAAATAAAGATTTTTTATTTTTCATATTATTTATTCACTGTTTCTTCTTTATCACATTTATATGTATAATAAAATAAAACTTTTAAAGTTAAAGCTGCCTTAGAAAGTTCACTGCCAATCAGTCCAAAGTGGAATTTTACTCAGTATTGCTACTCTGGATAGGCGTACTGGTTATCAAAGCGCATATATATGTATTTATATATATATATCAATATTGGCTTTAATTGGGTCTGAAACCTCAGTTAACATGTTGATTTATCTGTCCACCCATCCCCACGACCCACGACCCATCTCTTACTCAGGGAACGTCACCAATAATGCTATCGAGATTTTAGTACACATGTCCAAGCTTCCTTTTAATATAGCTTGATTGAAATTAGCCAGCTGTCCAACTGTTTTTAAATTATTATAATTTAGGTTTAAAGTTACAATGAGATTTGTATTTGAGACTTTTGTAAGGCAAACTGTATTTTATAACAAAATATGATAATGATGATAACAAATACCAATATAAATACCATAAATCTAATGTAAATAAACTGCACGACGCCTCTACATTGATATCTGTCATTCTAATTGGTGTATATTTAAATGAGTATAGTGTTGTATATGTAAGAGAGATGTCAACACGGTAGACAACTTAAAAATAAACAAAAAATATCACTGCAAAAATATCCTCACATGATTAAGGACTATTTAGAAGGATATTATTTAGAATTGTGAGGCAAGCGATATTTAAAGAATCCAGTATTATTTTTGTTTGGAATATTTATTGGAAATATAACATATATACATCATGCCTGAGTCCCATCGGGCTAAGCAGAGACTAAGAATCTCCACTTGTTACGATCTAGGTATACCTCTCTCGCTTCCCTTACTCGCATTAGTGCTTTCATACACGCTTATTTATTCTTAGTACTTCTGACCTGGCCCTTATTCTTCTACCTGGTTGAGATATGCCTAGGTCGTCATATAAACATTAACGCTCTATATATTTGTGCAGTCATTCTACTTTCATTTAACCTTTTTATATATCCAAAGCATCTCAACATTCCTTTCTCTATTATTGTCACAACATCATCTTTTATACCACATCGATCTCTTATCACACTATTCTTTAATCTATCTCTTAAACACACACCGTACATACTTCGTCGTGCTCTTATTTCAGCAGTATTTATTCTACTCGCATGCTTCTTCAGCCATACACAACATTCACTATCATTTGTCAGTGCATCAAAGACAAAACATATAGACAGATAATTGATAATAGTTTACTATCCAATGAGAATTCTCACATACTCTCTGAGGTACGTGAAGTGACCTCACGCTGTACGTCGCAAGTGACCCTGACTAAACCGGTTTTAAAACCGCACTTCTATTCAATGGGTAAAGCTAACAAACTCCACCAAAACTAAATTAAACCGTCTAATCAAACTATAACTGCCGAGTAAGCGTTAATTGGATGGATCCCTCGACGTAAAGTTTTGTTAGCTAAAACGACATTCCGACAGTATTTCAATTATATTAATGAAATCAAAAAGGATATGAGATTGTGATGAAATTTTCATTAAATATCAAGTTGAAATTAAACTATAGAAGTTTACTTTGGAACGTGCTGTTACGAATTATCTGCTACGATAAGGCTTTATTAATGTAGACATTTTGTAAAATGCTTTCAAGATCCCGACCTAGTTTATGTGATTAAGTCATTATGAAAGGTTATTCTAGATAAAACCTAAGTATATATTATTTTAAAACTACTTTTTCACGGGTTTAATCCGCAGTTTATATAATTTTTGTAATTTTTACGTGACGTTTCGGTTACCTTACGGCAACCATTCTCAAGATTGACATAAATATTATGTTACATAAAAGTCTTCATACTAAATTTCATTCAAACATTTTAAAAAACGACATAGTTACATAGGGGGTGAATTATCAAAAAAATTCTCGTAGTGTAATTTCTCCCCTACTATATAAAAGGAACCTCTGTGCAAAATGTCAATCTTCTAACCCTTATAGTTAAGCCTAACGTTGGTATGTCAGTCAGTCCGCTTCTCCTTGTAAAATACTTATAAAATGATGTATGAAGCGTTTATACTTTTTATGTTTTATTTTTTCTACACGACTATATTATTTATTTTCTGTCACATCTAAAGGTTAACTGGGAAGTAATGCCCGCTGGTTTTAAGTCCGCCATTTGCATATATTGTCCTATTTTGTGCAATAAAATTATTAAAATTTGAAATGTATACAACAAAATGAGTTGGCTTATATGTTTTGTTTTTTTTTGAATTTTTTACAATTTTTCTGGCGTTTATTTCTGCTAATGAAGCTCCATCGGATTTGTATAACTCAATATATTTCACGTTGTGACATTGTAAATAGTGAATAATTCAAAACTGGTACACCATTTGGTGCTGTATACTCTGCGTAAATTTTAAAATCTTAATTTGTATTATAATATCACCCGTTGAATATTTATTCTTCTTGTGTTACTGGATGACTAGAAAATAAGCATTTGAAACATGTTTTAATAGAATTTTTATATTTACGAGTATTATCAATTTTCAAGGTAGTGATCTTGGTCGCCAAAGGCCGTGCGGTCGACCACCACTCAGTACATTGTTGTTTTTTATTATTATATTATTCTGTTTTATATATGTAAAACTGATTTTATAGTCTTATAATAATTAGTAAATTGCCCATTAAGTAACTTAGAAAATTCTATTCTTAATTTATCTGTTAAGAAATCTTCTAAATTACAATTTTCAAATTTTTACTCGTGTAATAAAAAAATACTTTTAATAAACCGATAATTTGTTATAAAAAAAACGCCACTTCATTAAGCAAAGAAGTAGACAGATACTAGAAAATACGATAAAGTTAGCCTTTAATTGCCCTCTTTACTTAGTCCACCAAAGCATTTTGCGCGCTTTGTACCTACTACATTTATAATTGGATCAGCCAATACGTCAGTTTTTCCAGACCCCAATCCCGGGAGTCGGCTGAAACTCTCGACACCCATTACGATGGACGAGGGACAAATGAAATTGAATTGATTTAAGGCAACTAAGTTACCGGAAACGATAGTGGGCGATTTTTTTTTGCCGGACGAACCTATTGCTGGACTACTCAGACGTCAATTCCAGCGCCACCGAAAGTGCACCTCTAGAGGCTGACAGCTGGCGGAATATCCATCTGCTGAAATATAAAAGGTGGGGATGGATAGCAGTATCTCCATCGTGAAAGCAACGCCCAGCGATTGCCAACGCGCTTGCCCAGCGCGGCAATCATGGGTAGCCCCCCACTCCCTTTTTTGATGAGGCCTATGTCCAGCAGTTGGAAGTCCCAATGGCTGAAATGATGATGATTATTGTTTACATTACATACATTGGCTTCACATATAAAGCACACATATATTTTATTATTATAATTATTATATATAAATCTACCTAAAGTTGGCACAAAAACCCATTTTGACAACTGTTATTTTAATGAAGTTGTATATAAGGGATTGTAGTTTATCGCTTTTTACTCTGCTGGTGCCTATTATTTAAAGAAATGTAAGTTTAAGTATTATTTGTAATTCCTCTGCTGTTTTTTGAATTGGTCACCAATTCAATCAAAGTAGGTATGCAGCCTTCTGTTTTTGATGATTTCATATTTCTGTATCCCGGTTGTTTGTTCCAGGTAATTGCCTCGATTGGTTGCGGCATTGGAAGCTTGTGTCAACAAAGGAAAGGGTAATATTTTACAACGAAATATTTTCCAAAAGGAATTCGATATGACGTTTATTTCCGTTATATTTATGTTTACTGTTTACTTTGTATTTCAAAATTTATGACATGATAGTAAATTGCAAATTTATTATATTTATATATATATATTGCGTTTATTCAATATTATTTTGTGATTGATCTCCATTTTTAATCTTCATAATATAAATAAATTATACATCTAACTGACTCGTTGACGTATTAAAACAATCGAGTCACAGAACAAAAACAAATATTCATTTGTCCTGGAGGGAGGGGAGGGGGGAAGAAAGGAGAACTATTAGTTTTCTATCGGTCAAACGGCATATCTTAGTGAAGTCATACGGCATTGCTACCTTATTCTATTAGAGGAGGTTTAATAAACCGGTTTCGTTGTTTAGCTTTCTTTTCACACAGCAAAATCTATAGTCTTATCAACGGTTTCACATACAAGTAGCTTGTATCTTAAATCTAATTGAGACAAGATCGATTAAATAAAATCTTCTTGTAAGCGGCTCACATTATTTTCCAGACACAATCGCCATTAGTCCGAGTAGCAAATTGCCAATAAACCAATCACGCTATCCCCGGCGCGGTAATGCTTGCGTGTTATCGAGAGATATTTGCATAAGCCCCTGTTACATCAGGACTGATGACTGACATTAAAACACAAGCTGCCTGTAATTCGATATAATGTAGGCAATTCGATTTCACATATGAACTGTAGAAAGACCCTTGTTTGAGCGCTGGTGGTGACAATCGCAGAAATTTACGAGGATGCTGCTACCCATTCCTGTCTGGTTTTATTTAAAATGTTCAGTTTCAGATGGATATACCGTGTCGGCTGTCGGTTTCGGTACCTCAGTCGTCTCTACTACCGTACTATAGAGACAATCCGATTATTTGTATGTATTTAAAAATCATTGGGTAGACACCGACAGAGTAGAATATCAGATGGTACTATATCTGTCCGAAACAGCGTACTCATATGTTCTACTGGCGTGGTGCCCGTCATCATCATACTAGCCAATAGAAGTCCACTTCTGGACATAAGCCTTTCCAAGGAAGGAGATTTTTTGCCCATAATTGCCGCGCTGGGCAAGCGTGTTGGCAATTGCGATGCTGCTGCCCATCCCCGTCCTGTGCATTGGAACTGCACTGTTTACCGCCATCTGTCGGTTCTGGTACCTTAGTCACCTCTTAAAACACCTGGAGCAATGGGAGGTACTATTCTATTCTGCCGGTACCTAACGGTTTTTATTACAGTGGCGGTGCCCAGAGCTATAATAAAACCTTGAGTACACCTAGTATATCCAACAGGAGCCATCCTACGGCACATACCCGTATAGCGCAACTTCATACACTTAGACGTAAATACAGTCCACCATTCACTTGTCCATGGCTGAAATATGAACCCGCAAGTTAATGTGAGCTTAGATGTATATTTAACTAACTCTTCTACTTTCTATAGACCGGCAAAACAGTTCTGGATAAAATCTAGCCGAAAGATTATAGTTATCTAGAAACACATTGAGTTTTTACCACTAAGACATATTTCCGTAGATAGATCTGGTTTTTCATGGAATGGAATGGATGGCATGAAGTGTTATTAGACCGTTTAGCATACATAGCTTAGATTTATGCTCGGAATCACTAAATCGTACAAACAAAGTTGATTTCCGCTGTCTCTATAAATGCTTCGATCTCATAACTACGCAACCGATTTTGATGCGTTTTCTTATAGATAGAGTGATTCAAAACGAAGGTTTATATGTTTAATTCATCGATAATATAGTAGAAGAACACTGATCATATTAGAGGTTTCCTATGTGATGTCGTAATAGATAATGTTTTTTGGAATTACGTTGAAAATATTGTCTGAAACCGAAGAGATGAATGAAAATAATTACACATTGAAAAATTCTACAAAAAAGTCCGCGCTGGTATTTGTCAGTCTCAAAGAGATAACCCACTTTAACCATTAATTACCGAGTGAAGCCAGGGCGGTCATAGTAATGGTACAAAGAAGAATAGAGATGAAACATAAAGTAAATAATAATAATAAATTCCCATAACATCTCATACATTGACCTATGTCAATCATTAAGTCAGTCACTTAGTCCGTGGTAAGTCACTAAAAGCACTTGTATTATGGACGCCAGACAACAGAGGAATCAGAAATATGTTACTTACATACATATATTTTACACCCAGACACAGAAGAAACACAAATAACACAAGATAGGATCATTACCATCTGCGCCATCGGGCCCAAAAAATCCTAGCGGACATTATATAAGTGGGTAATTTTTTTTAGCCCTACTTCAATCATTAGTTACACAAACGTGATAACCTATTCAACACGTGACAGAAGCCATCAAACATTGTGCAACACCTGGAGGGATATCACAGTACACAGTGATTTGTCGCCGCCGCCGATTTGTCGGGATGTCGCGCGCAACAATGTCGCCTGTCACTGTTATTGGCTGCAGCCGGCATTGTTTTGTGCCAGGACAGAAGCATCGTTAATTGTTATGTAAACCTGACTAATTACTGAGCTTGGAACATTTGTTTGACACTAGCGGTGACCTGCGGATTCCTGCGCGTAGTTTCCGTTAGATCACAAAGATGAAATGTAATTTACTGTACATGATAGAGATTTTTGACATCGGTCCTGTCCAGTTTAAGTTACTTTTAGTACAGAGAACCTTTGAGATAGACCTTATACAAAAGGTCGTCGCTGGTTGAAGTTCCAATGGGCAGGGCACATAGCAAGACTGGACTCTGGCAAGCGCAGCGTAGAACATTCACCTAAATTGACGAGCTTTCTGATAAGAGTAGCATGGGATGCGAGCCTCATTTTAATCAATTGTAGATCCCTATGTCCATTGGTGGTCGACCTACGGCTGACAAAATGGTGTAACAATTCATTATACATATGACGAGCTGGACATAGGCCCACCCAAAAAAGGGGGAATTTTCATTATTTCCACGCTGGGCAAGCGTGTTCGCAGTCGCGGAGCGAAGCGTTCGCGACGGGAATGCTGCTGCCTACCACATCCTATGTTTTTGAGGAGCACTGTTTTGGATGGATATATCGCCATCTGTCAATTCTGGTATCTCAGTCACCTCTTCCGACACCTTGTATAGGGGGATATACTATTCCAATCTGTCGGCTATCAAACATTACCTTATTTTAAACCATACCATAACGAACTTCGTCGGTATTGCTACAAATAAATGACTATAACATTTACACCCAAAATATTGATTAATGAATGAATGGAACGAATTAATGATGCGGTTTAATCAATGTTATAAATTTTCCCAATAACATGGATATGTTTTTTTTCGTTGCGAACAGTCATCGACAGGCAAGTTTGATTGCAGTGTTTATTTCTGCTGTTTGTGTTTTGAACGTGTTGCTTAACGAATATTTAACTATGCAGATTAATTAGTTCGTTGGCGGGAGGTACCTCCCTTTGTGTCGAAAGAGGCGGCTAAGGTATCGTTACCAACAGATTGTGGTATATCCATCCGAAGCAGTGCAGCTCAAATGCACAGGGCGGGGATGGGGAGCAGAATGCCTATCGCGAAAGATGCGCTCTGCGATTTCCATCACGCTTGCCTAGCGTGGCAATTATGGGCAAAATACCTTCTTTTCTTGGAGAGGCCTATGTCCAGCAGTGGACTTTCAATGGCTGGTATGATGATGATGATGACTCCTAGCATCGCTTTCTCCATGGCTCGTTGAGCAACTGGAGTTGATGAATAAGACCGACCGTGAGAGACTATATTAAATTAATATTAACTTTATAATTGTGGCACCTTGTTTGTTGGTTACGTACTTTGGAGAATAAGCCTTCAATTTCTATGGTATTTGAAAAACACAAGTAATTGGCAGTAACGACGAGCCGCAGATTGACACTTAACCACTACTACGCCTGCAAATTGCAGGCGTAGTAGTGGTTAAGTATTAGAAAACATTTTCTTTGGCGAGGACTTAATTTACAATTTACGACTGACTGGTACAATCAAAGCATGCAAGAGCATATTTAAATAATTCCTGAAAGGGTTAAGTTTGAAAACACTTCATGACTATATAATAGCAAAAATCTGGCTACATTTACGTAATTTTGGTATAACATAATATGCCCTTAAACTATATAAGAGGAAAGACGACAGCAGCACTTATAAATGATAAACGTTTTATATTTTAATTATCCTATAAATGAACTTTTGTTATCAGATAGGTATTTTATACCAAAAGTTCAGAGCTAAGTACCTGTAATAACATTACAAATAAATTGCTGTAAAAAACTGTACGTGTCTTTTTCTAGAACTCCGCTAAGATAAGGTGAAATTACTTAGGATTAAAAGTAATCATTAATTAAACATCCAGTAGGCTTTACGGGCGAATCATTCATGTTAATCCGGAGGCTGTAATTTATTTCAGGGCTAGCCTCGGCTTAAAGATTAAAGTTACTTTGGCTAAGTGATAAATTAACTTATCTTTTGGCTCTTCTTTACGTTCTACTTAGCAAGCAGCTTGGCAGCAAGTATACAATCAACGTGAATAAGAAGCTGACTAAATACCATACACTGTTATATACTATATACTCTGTTGTACCGTGAGGTACCAGCAGAATAGACTAGTACCTCACACTGCACCAGGTGTCGTAAGAGGTGACTAAAGTACCAAAACCGACAGATGGCGGTATATCCATTCGAAACAGTGCTGCTCAAATGCACAGAGCGGGGATAGATAGCAGCATTCCCATCGCGATATCTGCGCTCTGCGATTGCCATCACGCTCGCCCAGCGCGGAATTATGGACAAAAAAACCTTCTTTCTTAGAGAGGCTTATTTTTAACAGTGGACTTCCAATGTCTGGTATGTTAATGATATATAATACTTCGTTGTATTTTTGAGCTGCGTAGCCAAATATAATATTTATTTGGTTTAATAGCACATCTGTAGTCTCGATATCTTGAGCGCCAAATGTCGTATGTTCGATCTCCACCTATGAGAAACATTTTTGTGATACACATTCCTGTTTGTTTACACGCGCATTATAATTGAGAATCCTCTGTGGTCCTATATTTTTAATTCTTTGGAAATATTTGTACGGAAAAATGTGATTCATTGTCATAATTGCCACGCTGTTTCCCAGCGCATGTTGGCAAATGTAGAGTGCAGCTTTTGCGATGGCGATTCCGCTGCCCATCCCCGTGCATTTGAACTACACTATTGTGGATGGATATACCGCCATCTGTCAGTTCTGGTACCTTAGTTGCCTCTTAAGACACCTGGTTCAGGGGGAGGTACTGTCATAATGTTTAATAAATAAATTGAAAAAAAATTCTAGACGGTCTTATTTAGATGGTGACACAATAGCTTTGAGCAAATGATTTCAGAGTTAAGTCGGTGTTTAAGATGTTTAATTATACTAAAATATAAACTAGATTTCCTCTAGTATCTATAAAGTAACAACATATCAGTAACAGCCTGTGGCAGAATGAAGGCTTCCCCACGAAACGGGGTAAACTACCCATAATTGCCACGCTGACTATGCTTGATGGCAATTGCAGTGAAATTTGCGGCTACTGCCTGTCCCCACCCTGTTGTACTTGAATTACTGTTTCGGGTGGATATATTCTATCTGTCAGTTCAGGTACCTTAATCGCCTCTTACGACACTTGGAATTATTGTATGTGTGTACTTACCTATATTAACACAATCCTCATTTATATTAAAAATGTGAATTTCTGTGAGTGTGGATGAGTCTTTAACGACGGAACTCTTTAAACAAATCTGGATGAAATTTGGCACAAGGATTATTTATAATCTGGAGTGACACATAGGCCGGCAAAAACATGTTCCTGCAGGATAAATTTGGCTTTTTTTCTCATTGGAATCGGCACTACTTTTTGCACAGTATAGCAAGAGACCCTTGGGGATGATAGTAAAGACCTTGCGTATAAAGTCGCGGGTGGAAGCTAGTTTTATAATATGTAAAATTTGAAAGTCCATTACAAATATTCGAGTGACAAAATATAGTATGGATTCAATTTGAAGTTGTTGTTGACCGCGAACGACGTCAAAGTAACTCTACCAACGTAAAGTTCCACCATCTTTGCTATGTTCTGAACGTCTCCCGCGTTCGACCAAACGGGGAATTACAAACTTGAAATTACTTAAGCGCCCCATGGTTTCATCCGCATTAAGTAGGACTTTCACTAACTTAGACTCCCTTCAAGGATAATTTTCGAAAAAATGTTTTATA
>JACJUM010003317.1:13224073-13252865 GCA_020976665.1 Heortia vitessoides
ACAAAAGGAGGGAATTTTGCCTATAATTGCCACGCTGGGCAAGCTTGTTGACAATCACAGAGCGCAGCCTTCGTGACGGGGGTGCTGCTGCCCATCCCCACCCTGCAACTAAGCTGCACTATTTCGGATGGATATACCATCTGTCGGTTCTGATACCTTAGTCACCTCTTACGACAAATAGTAATGGTAGAAGGTTCTACTCTGCTGGTACTGCTGGTACCTCACGGCTTTCACAACGGTTAATAATCCCTATCATAATCGTCTTACAAGCCATTAAGAGTTCACGGTTGGACATAGACCTCCCCAAGCAATGGAGTATGTTGCCCATAATTGCCACGCTAGGCAAGCGTATTGGCAATCGCAGCACCCTGTACATTTGAGCTCATTTTTTTTGCATCTCTTTACGTTTGTCAGACTATAGAGAAATCACAAATATTATAATAATAATATTATTTATTTTTTCGCCTACACACATAAGAACTAATTTACAATAACTTTACATATTATATTGAAGTACTTAAATCAAGCTTTAAGTGCGGTGGAGGCTGGAGTCTAAAACTATGCTAAAAATATACTACTTAAATCCATAAATTTAACACCCAGACACAGAACAAACAGAAATTTCATCATATAAATTCTAATGAATCGAATCCACGACCCTTAGCACACAAGGTAGAAACACTACCATCTGCGCAATCGGACCCGTCATATATATCCATATTCGGATTCATAATATATATAAATATTGGTAAGAATAGGCTCTCTATAATACATACCACGCTTTATATACCTTCGTTTAGTACCGATCCTGTTTGCTATTAATTACACTCGCATATGTATTTGAACAAGTCTTCAGCTGAAAGCATTTGTTGTATACATACAAGTTATTGAAGCATAAATTCTTATTACAGATAGCACTAGAATGTTCTCTACCGTCGATGCGGTGTGTTGGCACAAACATCGGTTTGTCTACACATCAAGGGAGTGGTATTGATGTTTCTACAAATTAATAGCTGTGTACAAATCCGTTAACTGCAATTACATTTTCTATATAAGGTCGTTTTAACACATTATTTAAGCTGCATTTTTTTAGGTGACGCAAATGATTTACATTGATGTAAAACGGTTTCATATTTATACAGTTTAAAATAACACATCTGTGCATAAAAGACCTGTCCGTTTGCATACATGTATGTATGTATGTGATCACGCTTGTATCGCATCGGGGTATGCAGCGACTATGGATCTCCACTTATTACGATCTTGGCATACCTTTCTTGCTGTCCTTACTCGCATTAGTCTTTTCATAGAGGCTTGTTTATTCTTGGTACTTCTGACCTGGCCCTTCTTTAATACCTCTTCTACCTATGTTCGCCTCGGTCGTCCTATACCAACTCCTCCATTCACATCCGCTCTATATATTTGTGCTACCATTCTACTTTCATCCATCCTTCCAAGTATTTGTTTGGAAATACAAATGAACTGGTTTTCACTATGTGCCTACATTTGTGCCTCATTAATAATAATTACACAGTATTTAATTAAGCGAAATTATATCGCTTTCAAATCAAACACAGTTGCTACCTGTATTCCACAATCGGATGCTTCATCTCAATAACAATTTACTACACTCTCAAAAAATCAGATGTCGCTACTGTCTATCGAGTTCTATTTCCTTTATAATTCCCACCAAAGAGCTTAATTCATTAGACAGTTCCAACAAGACTCGCATTTTTAAACGCAGTTTAAAGGTATTGAAAATGTGTTAAAAGGATTGAACGCAATCATTATAAGTGCTCCGCCTTTAAAGCCCGTTTCCAATATTAATCTGGCATGGAAGCGTGTATTTAGCAAATTGTATACTCGCTGCTGAACGATATAGAATATCATATCCTAAGCTAACTATGTTTACATTAATTTGGAACTCCTAATACAATGTTTGAATCGATATATATGATTGGAAATTTTAATCAAGAAGTTAAACTCTTACTCAAACTACAAAAAATAGCCTCTGCATTCTTATTATCACTATATAACAATTACTGGTTTACCAAAAAAAATAAATGCGAAAGTTACTGAGTATCTTTGTTACTAGTTTTATGAATCCAGGTGAAATTTGGCACAGACATTATTGAGTCTGGAGTAGCACAGGCCTTTATCCTGAAAGCATGTTCCCTTGATATATATCTGTCTTCATGTCTTTCTTTATGGAATTGGCTTGGTATATAATTTTTCTCGCAGTACCAAGAGTTCCTCGGGCCGGAGACAAATTCCTCTTGGACTATAACTTTTATTTTTATTGGACCAGGTCGACAAACAAGCATACAGTTCGCGTGGTAGTAAGCATCACTACAGCCTATAGGTGCTCGTTATATCACAAGGATATCACTGACGCTTTGCCAACATTGTGAGTTAGAGATATTATACTATATTACCTAGTAAATTAACTGCCTCTTTCACCCTTCAAATCGGAACACAGCAATAATAAATAAAACGGCTATTTGGCGGTAGAGAAAAATGTGAGTGAGGTACCAATACAGACTACCTTTTGTATGAGGTCTACCTCATGTCAAGTCATGAGCGGAATGCTTCTAGGATATTTATACTTTCTTCTATGCGTGTATTACGATTCAATATGGTGATAGCGTTTCGATTATCTTTTATCCTCGAACTGATAATTAATTTTTGCTAATCTAGATGAACAGTTTAATTTGAAATAAAGAGATTTCGTCATCATCATCGACATATCATCTTTAAAGCATCCACTTTTCTCCAAATGTATCAGTAACGAGCATGTTATTTTGTGGGAAGACGAGGTGATTAAGCAAAGTGTGGCATCGTAGAGGATATTCTACTGCCCGTCCCCGTAATATTGCGTTTAAGATTTGCTATTCTAGATTGATACACCGCCATCTATTGGCTCCATGACTTCAGTTGTCTTTTGCAGCACCTGATCCAGAGAAAAGTTATTTTCTTATTCTTTTAATTTAAACTCAGAAACTTACACACATCGACATTAGAATAAATATTGCTGTCTTAATTTATTATCTAAAATGTGCAAAGTATCTCTATTAAATTTAACTGGCAAAATAAAATTTCCACTCCACAAATTGGATCTCTCCTGCAAAGATTAAATTTCTACTTGCGGTTAAATTAAAAACTACGTAGTGTTCGTGGTGGTTTTCTTTATTTTTACCCTGGAGCCGCCTGGATGTAAAAATAATACGGCAGAATTAAAATGGTTGTTTTCTTATGAGTTTGTATGGTTTAATTAAGGTCTCTATGACGTCTAAATAAGCGTCATATTTCTCACCTGCATTATCTTTTTGATGCAGTTTTATAAATAGTACATTAATATGACACTTCACTACTGCTCGTTAATATTTGAATGTGCAAATGTTTTGAAAACAATTTAAAGAAATATTGTGGTCGTTTCAATCTAGATTTAGTTCTAAGAGTTTACTTAAGGAACCGACAGATGGGAATATTTATTCGAAACAGTGTAGCTCAAATGTAACACGCTTGCCTAATGCGGTAATTATGGCAAAACTCTCACTTTCTTCAGGAGGCCATCTAGTGGTTGACGTTCTGCGGTTATGATAATAATGATAACGAATATTATACATGGGAATGTCCGTTTGTTTATTACGCTGTAAATGATTAAATGGTAAGCCAATTATAATTAAATATATCATGTGGGTGCCATGAGGTACCAGCAGAGTTGAATAATACCTTCTGCTATACCAGGCGTCATAAAAGACAACTAAGGTACCAAAACCGATAGTATATCCATCCGAGACAGTGTAATGCAAAGGGTGGGGATAGGCAGCAGCGTTCCCGTCGCAAACGCTGCGCTTTGGGATTGCCAACACATTTGCCCAGGGCGACAATTATGGGTAAAGTTCCTCATTTTCTGGTGAGGTCTATGTCCAGCAGTGGACTTCCAATGGCTGTAATGATATCATGTGGATAGCTGAATCCTAGGGAAAGTCATCAGCTACTATTGACCACGGAAAATTACCTAAAGCCAAGCCTAAGCACACAAAGTCACAGATGCTCGCAAGTATATAGAATATAGTTAAAAACTAATCTTATTCAATGACGTTTCGCTAAAAACATCAGTGTCACACAGCGTCGTCGAAAATACAAAAATACGACCATCAACCTTGGGAAGTAAGCGCCGAGGAATCGGTCGGTGTAGGCTCGCAAACATTCTCTTAACGACAATTTAACGATCTTCGCGGAAATAGCATTAGCGCCTCTGCTGGCCGTGACGTAATCTTTGACGGCTTCCTCCATAAACTCAATTATTTATTTGTACAAGTAATCACTTAGCGACCATTTTCACAAACTTTTAACGAATAGAATGTGCTAAATTGTGCTAAGATGGCGGTGTATCTGTCCTAATTAACCTAGATCTAATTAAATAGAATTGATTATCCCCCCCTTTTCCCAATCATTTAGCCAGTGCGAGAATCAGGGACATTATCATAACCATCATATCAGCTATTGGAAGTCCACGGTTGGAAATAGGCCTCCCCACCCTGTGCATTCGGGCTACACTGACAGGGATGGATACACCGCCATCTGTCGGTTCCGGTCGCCTCTCACGAAACTTGGTACAGAGGGAGACTATTCTGTTCTTCCTGTACCCCACGGCAATGGGCATCGTTGTGAGCGTCTGGCGCCAGATAAGCTGATGACGACAGAACTTTTAATTTTTTTTGCTAGGTTTTGATAGCAAAAGAAACTGTAGATACTTATACGATTCAAACTATTCTTACGATCGAGGTAAAAAGAATTTTAAAGTGATCATAAAATAAAACATTCAATTCGCAAACCATAAATAATTTCTATTTCATGTCCAAAGTTTTATAACATAGAATAATAGAAAACCAACTTTGTGCATTCGCGTTAAAGTGGAAATTTATTCAAACAGCGGTGTCACGGCGAACTTTTCAACCAATACATGTACTTGACTTACGTGAGCGAGCGTGGCGATGCCGCACATACCAATAAAATTGGTCATCATAGTTATTTTAGTAGAATGGTCTCCACTGCTAGATATGAGTTTCTTCAAAGATTTCCAAGTTTTTATTCAAATCTTTTGCTTATCTTGTATGTATCTGGTCTTACGTGGTTTCTAGATAAGAATTTCACAGACTTTTGCGGCTAGAACTTGCTAATCCGCTGGACTATTTAACTTAGGTTCTTTTACGGATATCCTATTCCTGTTTAATTTCAGTCTCTCTCCATAGTTTGTTAGGTAATTTAGATCTCGTTTATAAGGTCTATGGCCTATCCCACGAGCAGCGAACCAGGTCTCGTAAGAGGCGTTTAAGGTACCAGAACCGATAGGAGGCGGTATATCCATTCGAAACGTAATTAGATAAAGTTTAATTTTATTAAAATACTTAAAATGAGACCTAGTTGAATGAAACGATAGCTTTCAACTCGCATTACGTATCTCTCATCGTTCAAGTCGCCCAACTAGAATGTCGACTCCAACTCCTGTTTCAAAGAACAGTGATACGTTCAATCGAAGTTGTGCCAAGTCTTCGAGTTTGGAACTTCTATTGCATTGTCTATGAATTGTTTTGAAGTTACAATTAAATTATATTATTGAATTAAAGGTACGCTGCAGAAGTCTACGAACTCAACGATGTCGATTAACAATTGAAACTAACATACTAGCAGCGCCCCCGGATTCATCCGCATTAAGTTGTAGACCTTTCATACTTTTCACTCCCGTTTTACCCCTTCAGGAGGTTTTTTTTTAATCTTTTACTAATACTTCCTTACGTTATAAAAGGAACCCCTATGCACAAATTTAAGTTACTAACCCTTGTAGTTTAAGCCCTGCGTTGATATGTTAGTCAGTCAGCTTCACTTTTATATACATATATAGATATATCACTAGCACTTCACAATTACATACACAACACACACAATGCAGCCAGGGCCCTTTCCACCCTACGCAACCAACTCTCATTTATGCTAGCGACTGTAACTGAAGTCTCAGAGGCTTCAGCGATCTCCAGCACTCTCGAGATGAGTGTAATCATAGGTTCGTTAAATAACAGTCCTGCTGACGCAATGACAGTCTTATTGTCGCTATCTTAAGTAAAAAGGGTTGCGAGTTCGATCCCCACAAATTACCAACATTTTTATGATGCATTTTCTATTCGGGGTGTTAAAATATGTAGTATTTAATTAAATATTATATATTGTTACCGGATATCCGTAATGCAAGTGTTTTAGAGACTTCGTGGTGTCTGTTCCAAGATTGAGATGTTGGGTAAACATAATTTTTTATAGTCGCAGCCTATAGACACTCATATTGTCACAAAGATATCACTTGTGTGTTGCCAACCTTACGATTTGAATATATTATATAACATTACTTAGTAATTTGTTCACTTAGGGTCGTGAGTTTGATTTCCACTCAGAGCAAATATATGTAGAATGATATTATTGTTTGTTCTGTATCTGGGTGTTGAAAATATGCATTTAAGTAGTACATGTGTGATTCCTCTATTTTCTGGCGACCGTAACATAACAAGTGCTTTAAGCAACTTACACCGGAGTATGGGATTTTTTAATTTTACTTCCCCCGTTTCAACACGGTAAAATAGGTAAAAGTGAGGTACTAATGCAGGCGACCTTAATAAGAGATCTAACTTCATGTATCTATTTTTATTAAATATTTAAATTGTACTAATCTTGGTTAACTACGTGAGCAGAAAATCATATACGAGTAGTTACAAAATTCAATTTTTCGTTCTATTAAACTCCATATATTTTTATATGTCTGTAAAAATATATGGATCTTATGGCGCTTAACAGCCATCTTTTTTTTTAAACTTATATATTTTAGAATGTAATAAAGTCCATCTTTATAATCCAGATGAGCCTGGTGAGTCCAGAAAATAATAAAAAGTCACAGAACAGAACATCTCATACATACATGGTCAATATATGTATGAGATGTCTAATGTGACTCTATAATAAGTCGATTTAGACACTTGTGTTACACACATCAGACAGCAGAGCAATTACCAATATAATACATACATTCATATACGTAAATTCAAAGGAATTTTATATTTACTGTACACTATTATTAAGTCTATGAAAATATTATTTATGTTAACAAAAATAAAACTGATTTTCAGAAATATAGTGACATATATAATATTAATACTAGAAATAAGTATAAGCTTTCAGTGGCCTTTGCAAGGCTCCAAAAAATAAGTTATTCCTTCAGAGGCAATAGTGTAAGATTTTAAAATAAAATCCTAGATAGAATTACAAATAGCCTTTAAATAAATTCAACAATTGGCTAAAAATAAACTTGTTGCGAAGTCTTATTACTGCCTGCAAGATTATATTGATGAAGAAACTGCTTGCGATTGAATTAAATTGCTATAAATAACATCTATAATAAAGGCAACGGTTTGTTAGCGCTGACGCCGATTTGGGTTCCAATAATACCAATAGATGTTATTGGAACCCATATCACCATCAGTTTTTCATGCAGGTTCTTTTCTGGTGGTTTGCTTAATAAACCTGCAATGAACTTTGTTTTAAGTCCCGTCTGGTGCCGGCAGACTAGAATTAAAGTAGGACACTCATCGACCTATTTGTTGAAATTACTCAACTTGAAATGACACAACTAGTTGTCAGGGTCATCGGTTATTTGTGTAAAATTGTAATTAGCAAACCTATATGCATAGACTTTTTTGACGATTTAAAAGTGCCTATGATAGGTTTGTATAAACTAAGACATATTTGACTTGACGTTGATTTCAACGCTCAGTAAATAAAATAAAATTAAACATAAATCATTAATAAGTTTCATAACTATACCTTTTCTGTTAAACACACCCTTTTTGAAAACTATAACATCTAGATGACGCAGCTTGGGCATGTTAGGGCTGGGAATATATATTGGAACATAATTATAAAAAGCCATTAAATGTCATATCCCAGCTACACTGTAGACATTAGAATAATCCTTTAAAAAAGACATCTAAAACAGTAGAAAACATTTTTCGCAAACCCAGTTCCATTGTAGGCCAAACACAATAGCTATTATGAAGGCTCAAATCTGTCCCGGGCGCATTGTTCGCAAACATAAACACCCATAAGTCAACAAAAAAAATATTTTTCTTTGAGTCTGTTATTTAGTAAATATTTTCTGATTATATACATCGAAAAAAAAGCAAAAACTCCATTTATAAAAAATAAAGTTTGCTTTTGTACCTTTACACAATGTAAAACGAATATTATAGTATTTTAGCAGTTTTTTTAGGAGCCGTTGAATATAAGATACAGGAGAGGGGCAGGGGGGGCTGTAGGTGTGAAAGCTTAAAGGCAATTCTTCTACATAATGGAAATATATTTCCATCTCTTCCCCTTGCTCATTCTGTAATGCTAAAAGAAAATTACGAGAGCGTTAAAATGGTGCTTCAAGTTTTAAAATATGAAGAGTACGCCTGGCCAGTGATAGGGGATTTTAAAATAGTTGGATTTCTGATGGGAATGCAAGGCGGGTACACTAAATATCCGTGTTACATTTGCTTATGGGATAGTAGAGCCGATGCACTTCACTACCAGCAGCACTCATGGACACAACGGAGCGAGTTTCAAATAGGACAACATAATGTCAAAAATGAACCAATCGTGAAGCCCGATCATATTTTAATGCCTCCATTGCACATTAAATTAGGTCTGATCAAGCAGTTCGTAAAGGCTCTGCGTCAAGACTCTGAGGCCTTTCAATATTTAAAATCATTTTTCCCGAAATTGTCAGAGGCTAAAATTAAAGCTGGTATTTTCATCGGTCCACAAATAAAGAAAATAATGGCCAGTGAACAATTCCTACAGCTCCTCAGTACGCACGAAAAACAAGCGTGGCTCAGCCTTAAAGCAGTGATTCATGGCTTTCTTGGCAATAGAAAGGCAGAAAATTACACGGAGCTTATTACTGATATGCTTCACAACTTCAAAGTTATGGGTTGCAGAATGTCTTTGAAAGTCCACATGCTACATGCTCATTTGAATAGATTTAAAGACAACTTAGGTGCATATTCAGAAGAGCAAGGGGAACGTTTCCACCAGGATATAATGAACTTCGAAAAGCGTTATCAAGGACAATATAATGAAAATATGATGGGTGACTACATTTGGGGGCTCATACGAAAAAGTCCCAACTTACACAGAAGAAATACCAAATCTGTTCATTTTTAAAGTCTTTTTTGTATTCTTTTTTGTATTTGTGGGTTTATTTATGCCGTCTTGTATAATTAAAGTCAATAAAAATATGTGAATTCAAAACTGTTTTCCTTTTACATATAATTGAAATTAAGAAATAGAGCTTTTTCATAAAAATTAAAATTTCGTTTTAGTAACTACAAAAGCAAACTTTATTAGATAAAATTTTTTTTTCTTTAATTAGTTAGGCATAAGTAAACAAAATCAGAGGTACAGAACTCAGACTCAAAATTCGTGTTGACTTGTATAATTATTTGAATACAAAATAATGATAACTGGAATATTCAGAGTTAGTCCCGGCGCCCTTTAATCTGCCCAAACAAATGGTACCTTTTCACAGTCAATCAATTAGAATGGCACCCGGCCAGGACCGTAGAAAGTCGTTGTAATAATGAAACGAATTCTGAAATATCTGATACAGAGAGAGAAGGGGTGAAATTGGGTGATTTATGGAATTAATCCTTAAATGGGCTCACCAAAAAGTTATGTTAGTAGTTTCGTGGGGTGTAGCACCCCTAATTAATGAAATAATACATATAAAGGTAGACTTTTGTCGTAAAAGCATTTGATCTGAGTTACCGTCAGAGTGGAATAGTACCTCCCCTTGAACCAGGTGTCGTAAGGCGGCTAAGGTACCAAAACCGACAGATGGCGGTATATCCATTTGGATCCAGTGTAGCTCAAATGTACAAATTGAGGATGGACAGCAGCATCCACGTCGCGAAAGCTGCACTCAGCAATTGCCAACACGCTTGCCCAGCGTGGCAATTATGGCCGAAAAACCTTGTTTCATGGAGAGGACTATGTCCAGTTGTGGACTATCAATAGCTGGTAAGATGATGTAATAATTTGTTGTGATTAGAAAGCATTCAATTAAATAACGAATCATACTGACATGACTTTTTCTTTTCTTTTTATTTCATTTCATCCTTTTGCCAACAATTCAATCACTACGACTTATAGACTGAAACTGAAATGAACTTAATGCAGCTATATAATATTCAAATTATTTAGCGAAAAAGGTTTCAAATTCGACTGTGTATCTACTTTTTAGTTTTACTTTAGAGTTTCCTTCCAAGCATTTCACGTAAACAAACTATAGTTTATAGGTATATATCCAGTATATACCCAGATTTGGTTTGAATGCAGGCCTAAAGCTGACGGGTTAGTAATTGTTAATGACATAAAAGTCACTTAATTATCTCACTCTTCAATAGACTTGTGTCATCAGATTGCTTGAATGCATTTTTATGAAAAAAAATATTACCTTTAATTTTTTTTTTGTCGGGTTCCGCCAATAAATAATACTACTTCTCCCAAGTTCTAGTATACTAAGTGTCGTAAGAAGCATCTGAGGTACCGGAACTGACGCTAGCAGAATATATATAAGAAGTCAGCACACACAGACATACGATCTGCTTGATGGTTTACGTGACCACAGCCTATAGACGTTTGTGTCATTACAAGGATACCACTAGCAAATCGCCAGCTCCGTGATCTGATAATGTCCTTCAAACTGGAACACAGCAATGCGAATATTGCTATTTGGCGGTAGAAATAGGTGAGAGTTAGGTGCCAATACAGACAACATTCTATATGGGGTCTGCCTAATGTTAAAATGCTATGAATGCAAAATGTATGCTAGTTATTAACTAGAATTTTCATTATTTATCACCCTCTTTAAACCTTTCAAAATTATCATGTTTGTATTAAAGTGGACACGCTTGCTTAAAGCCAATCAATCTCCCAAAGCGCACGTATAAAATCAATTAATCTGTAGTACTTATCTCCCGGTTCCCCGGCCAGTTCCAGGAGTTGCTAGAGGGCAAAGTAACAATTATTAATGGGGTCGTCCCGCAGGCTCATCTGGCTGAGATAATCGGGGAGTTATCAGATGGTTCTTGTTATTTATTGTTTATCTGATGGATAGTTAAAACTCAATCGGCAATAACATTTTGGTGTTCGGAGGATATTCATAATGATTTCTATATTCTGAGCGTATAAAATAAATGCACAAAACATAGTATACATTAACCATTCTCAGTCATAACCACCACTAAGTCTGCACCACTGTATATATTTTTCTGTTTCGTGTAATGGTTGACTTAAATGGGGTTTCTGTTCATCACCACCCTCTGCATTTGAGCTACACTGTATTCAGATGGATATACCGTCATCTGTCTTACGACTCCTGGTGCAGTGGAAGCTACTATTCTACTGCATCGGTACCAGGGGAGGCCCCCGTGCCAGGAGTCGTAAGAGGCAACTAAGGTACCAGAACTGACAGGTGACGGTATATGCATTCGAAACAATGCAGCGCAAATACACAGGGCGGGGAGGCGCTCTGCAATTGCCAACACAAGAGCGGCAATTATAGGCGGAATTCCCCCTTTCCCTGGGAGACCTATGTCCAGCAGTAAACTTCCAATTTCTGGTATGATGATGATGATTATAAATCCAGTTGCGTACACATCCAGTGTTACTGAGCACAATTCAGTAATAAAACCTGGTTCTTTCTTCGTAGACATAAAGACAGGATCAATGTTTTTTCTTTGTATAAAAGATTAATTGAAAAATACGGAAGTGTAAGTCTTTTTAGTTATAGTCGGGAACAGGCCGCGACGTCGCGCGACATAAACAAATGACGCCCGCACGCCCGGTCCAAGGGCCGGGCGAGAATTAATCAATGTTTGCTACTAAAAAGATTGCTACCACTTGCAGTGTTTACATTTATCTATATATTTTACTAAAACAAGAAATAAAACATCTTGGTTACTTCAAATTATGTTTTTTTTTTAAGTCAGATAAGAAAAGATATGCAAAATAAATAGAAATATTTAAGTGAAATATAAGTAATTTATAAAACACATTATTATTTTTTTATTAAATACAACTATAGTGTCTAGTAAGAGTAATTATGTTTTATAGGACAAATTATTTATTTATGTAAAAGATGATGTTGTGATAATAATAAAAAAGAAATCTTGAGATGTTTTGGACATGTACATAGGATGGATAAAAGTAGAAAGACTCGGTCGAACATTAACCAGGTAGAAGAAGTATTAAATAATGGCCAGGTCAGAAATAAAAAAATAAACAAGCGTGTATGAAAGGACTAAATGCAAGGGAAGTGAGAGAGTTATGCCATCATCGTAACAAGTGGAGATCCATAGTCTCTGCTTACCGCGATATATATTAATAAACGTAAGTAATTTTGACGATTTACTTTTTGGCTACCGTTCGTCAAGAATTTTAAACACAACAATTATAAAAAAAGTTATGTTTAAACTTGTTTAATAAAATACAAATCGACAATAGGGTTCGTGAAATATTTTATAGTAGAGATAAATATGGTTGTTACTTAATTAATTAAGATATAAATATAACATGTCACTTTCACATCTGTCATTCTTAAAAACGAGTGCCGCCATCGTTACTGAAACCTTTAACATCGAATGTAAAAGTTAAATACCTACACTTTACAGCCATTAAAATGTAGTTTTTTATCGTTAATAAAATCGTAAACGTTAAAAAATATTGCAGGTACAGTATACCATCATTAATAATATATTTTTTTATTTATTTAAGTATTTGCTGCCTATTTCTGATTTTCCGGCAACCATATTTGTGCGTTGCTATGGCAACGGCGTCTAAGGAAGCAAGCCTCGAAAGCGACGACAGCGCTAGCGGACTTTCTCTCAACTCTTTGGTTCTTCCGTCGTTTAGTTGTTCGATGGTCCAACGATAGATGGCGTCGCAATGCTTAGTTTTATATCAGAATGTTTCTTTTTAGCAGTAAATTCAGAAAAAATGTATTTGCCTAAAGATTTACACAAAAAAGTGAATATAAATGAAAATAACATAGATATATCTTTTAACAAAATTTGGAGCTTCTACTAGCTAGACTGACTACATTTTGTAATATCTTACAACTTGGTACAAAATTGTGTAGCGGACTTTCTCATAGGAAACTTTAAATCATTTTTATGTGGCCACTAAATATTCTTGGCACCGAGAACCGCACATTTATTTCAAATGTGTATTTTTTTTTATTAGATTACAGAACTTTTATTTTTCTCATAAAAAGATTTGCAACATAGTCAAAATTATAAAGGATTGTTTTCCTTATTATACTTACTAATATTTTTTTTATATACAGCTAATTTACAGAAATATACACGGAGTATTTGTACAGATTCTAGGTATTAGTGAAATAAGTATATATGAATTAGTCACTGGCAGAATAGTACCTACCCCCCCTCCCCCTTGAACCGGGCTTAAGATAACTAGGTCTATCCATCCGAAGCAGTGTAGGTCGAATGCGTAGGGTAGGTATAAGCAGCATTATCCCCGTCACGAAAGTTACACTCTGCAATTGCCAACACGCGAGTCCAGCGCGCCAATTGTGATTAAATGCCCTCTTTCTTGGTGAAGCCTATGTCTAGTAGTAGACTTCCAACGGCTGATAAGACGATGATGATATACCTAGATATATATATATATATATATTACTAAATGCTTTACATAAATCCGTTAAACCAATCCGTGTAAACTGGGGAACCCGTGTGAAACAGTAAGCTAGTTTTTGATTTTTATATTTGGTTCTTCAGAGTTTACTTAGTTTTATCGGCCTTTTATATCTATATTGCCATCAAAACCAAACGACGTGGCCTTATGAATTAATTCAGTGGATTATCATGATTGCGTATTTCAGGAGTAATGTTCGGTTCGGTAATGTGTTAGTATTCGCCATAAAACAATTGTTGTGATAGACGCTACGCTTTGCCGTGAGGTACCGACAGAGTAGAATAGTACTTCCCTCTGTACCAGGTATCTATCTCTAGAACCGAACCGTATATCCGAGACAGTATAGCTCAAATCCACAGGGTGGGAATGGGCAGCAGCATTCCTATCGCAAAGGTTGCGCCTACATGCATGCCCAGCGCGTAAATTTCCCCTTTCTTGAGGAGGCCTTTGACCTTAATTATGATGAACCTGAACTATAATCTTAGTTCTTCATATTAACGAAAACTATTAGATGTGTCAAGTTCGAATTTTAAACTATACGCGAGCTCTGCTGTAATTACTTCTCATAATCTCACAACTCCACCCAAAACCATCCCTTCGAAAATTTCTGGAGTGAAACAGAGGACCAATATGGCTATTATCCAAAATTTATGGCGGATGTTAAAAGTTTTATCTGTTAGCTAAGCCCAGTTTTACGGCAAATGGTATATTTAGATTTTATTTATGCCCTTAAAACGCATCTGTCACTTCTACACTTGTAATACTTTGGATGGTTTTTTTATACCCTCGTTAGATATTATGTTCATATAATAATAAAATTATATTTATTTTCACCGTGAGTACCAGCAGAGAGTAGAATAGTACCTCTCCCTATACCAGGTCGTAAGAGGCGACTAAGGTACCAGAACCGACAGACAGCGGTATATCCATCCGCAACAATGTAGCTCAAATGAACAGGACGGGGATGGGCAATAGCAGCCCCGTCACTATAGAACACGCTTGCTGAGCGCAGCAGTTATGGCTAAATTCCCCATTTCTTGGGGAAGCCTATGCCCAGCAGTGAACTTTCAAATGGTGATATAATGATGATATTTATTAAACACATAAAAGTTATAAAAAGAAACAACTGCTGTACATTTTTCAAATACCGCTGTGTACCAAAAAGCCATTTTGCTGATTTAGCTAATTTTCAGTAATCACCAGCTGACGACACCTGCTGGCGAGATATTTAAACATACAAGAAAATCATTTTGCATGTGGTAAAACTCATTATTATACTAAGGTGGTCTGCATTGGTACCTCACTTCTTCCTATTCCTACCCACGAATGTGTGTTCGCATTGCTTTTTTCCGGTTTGAAGCATGAGAGAGGCAGTAAAATCGCTGGGTAATGTTGCATCATATCAAGTCACAAGGTTGGCAACGCGTAAGAGATACCCTTGTGATATTATAAGTGTCTATAGGCTGCAGTGAGGCTTATTATCACGCGGACTGTATGCACGTTTGTCAGCTTGATCACATAAAAAAGCATTTACAGTATGTAAACCAATAGCCATAATGACCAAGATTAGCATAAAAGAAATGAAAAACAACCCATATGTTAAGAAAGGAGGTAATTGCAGAGCGCAGCTTTCGCGACTGGGATGCTGCTGCTCATCCCTACTCTGTGCATTTGAACGGCACTGTTTCGGATGGATATACCTCCATCTGTCGGTTCTGGTTCCTTAGTCGCCTCTTACGACACCTGGTACAGTGAGAGGTACTATTTTACTCTGCCGGTACCGCACGGCATATTCTAATTATTGTTGAATAATATGAGATATCCAATTGAGTGACCAAAGTAGATTTTTATATATAATCTCTACACTTGCCAAACTGTAAATACAAAAGAAATATGGGGATTCCCTCTGCACTTTTAAATGATGATCATTGATGCCGTGGTTAATCTTCAGTTATCCGCGTTGTGGTAATTCAGATGTTTTGGCATGTAGAAAGGATGGATGAAAGTAGAATGGCTGCAAAAATATATAGCCCGGGTGAATGGAAATGTTGATACACGACGACCTACGTTTTACTATATAAAAAAATTACAGCAATAGTATTAAAAAAGAATGTAAAATAGAAATAAACATAAATTAATCAATAAGCACTTCTGTGCAAGTTTTATCTGATGATTGATTGACGGACCTGATAACGCAGATGTTAGTGACCCTATCTCGTGCACCAAGGGTCGTGAGTTTTCTTCCCACCCAGAGCAAATATTTATATGGTGTTTGTGTTTGTTCTGTGTCTGAGTGTTAAATAAATGTTTTAAGTAGTCTATTTGTGATTTCTCTGTTTTCTGGCGTTTGTAACACAGTCGTGGATTAATTTATTTTATAATTAATTACATCATTATATTTTTTAACATTCACGCGTTGTTTTTTTTTTCATCGTCGACATACAATGGCATGGTCCGCATGAGAGTAAGCGTCACCGGTGCCTGTAGACGCTCGTGTCGTCACAAGGATATTTGTAATTATAAGCGAATTTTAGAATAAAGCCGATATCAAAACTCATCATCATCATACCGGCTATTGTAAATCTACTGTTGGATATAGGCCTTCCCAAAAGAGGAGATTTGCCCATATTTGCCGCGCTAGGCAAGGGTATTGGCAATCGCAAAGCGTAGCTTTTGCGATAGGGATGCTGCTGCCCATCCCTTGCCCTGTGCATTTGAGTTACACTGTTTCCGATGGATACACACACATCACATCTGTCGGTTCCGGTACATCAGTCGCTTCTTAGGATACCTGGTTCAGGGAAGGTACTATTCTATTCTGCCCACCTACTACCTCACGGCATATCCTTATTATTGTTGAATAATATGAGATCTCGAATTGAGAGTTTGATTTAATGCCTTTTGAAACAAATAACTTAATAAATAGGGCGTATTTTACTTGAACACTTCTATGTAACTAGTAATAAATATATTGAAGAATAATGATTGAATCTTTCATCTCTCGACTGATATCATTCAATGTTGGATTTAGGTGATAAATAGTTAGCTAAAATATCTAACTGCATACTTAGACTTTGTGATCGTCAGTATAATTGGAGTCAACAAATTTAGAAGATTAAAAAGAATTTAAAAACCCATTTCTCTTTAAATATAGTCTTTTATTCGTACACAAATCCTCAGAATTATAAATATAAACGATATATACTGTTTATTCCAGGTGTAAGGGGTAAGGCGTAAGAAACAAACAAAGATGGCGGCGTTCGTGGCAAAGCAGATGGTTGGGAATAAACTCAGCGCCGTTAAAGGTGAGTGACTCACAGACACGAAACGAATTCTTCTTCTTTCTTGTTCATGATATTTTTAGAACAAGTCGTCGATAAACCAATTTGAAAGTGTTTATTTATATTATAACTAAAATTAATTAAATGAAAAACTATACTAGAACTGTAATAGGTTAAAAATCTATACCTAAATATATATTTAAGGTAATCGGTGATCGGTAAAGCGAAAAACTTATATTTGGATAATTTTTTACTACATTTTTTTATTAGATCAAATTTAGAGCAAGCCAAACGAGCGTGTATGAATTAAGGACATAAAATAAATTTAATATTTAGAATTTTTCAACGTCTGAAACATTTAGGTACCCAATTCTGGCAAAAGTAACATACAACACTTGTGTTACGGATATCAGACAACAGAAGAATTACAAATTTAATATTTATTTACATATATAACAAGAAATAAAACATAAATCTTTACTCGGACAACATGGCGGCCATTGCAAGTCCACTGCTGGACATAGGTTTGACCGAGGAATGGGAGATTTTGCCCATGATTACCGTGTTGGGCAAGCGTGTTGGTAAGAGCAGAGAGCAGTTTTCGCGAAGAAGACGCTGCTGCGCATCCCCGCCCTGTGCATTAGAGCCGGGTTCGGATGGATATACCGCCATCTGTCGATTCTGGTACTTTAGAAACAAAAATAAATTGCTGTCACACAAAATAAAATCTGCATTGCACTAACAAGATTTCCTTATACAAACCTACCTGGACAATTAGCAACGAGTGAAATTACAAATAAAACAATCCTCTATCATTCTCAATTAAAATACAATTTTAAAAATAGACGAAACAATTAAATATATTCTTTTACCTCCCTCAAAACCCACAAAGTTCTTTGCGAGCAATTTAAATAATTCCCGCGTACCGAAAAACAAATTTCTGTAGACTTGGCAAAAGTTCAAGAAAGGTGGATCAAGTGCCGACTCCGGGATATCACAATATTCCCGCGGGATTGGCAAAATAACTGGCGAGGCACGCCCGCCGCTGTATAGACAACTGTACGGGTTTTAAAATGTTTTTTAAATGGGCTCGGTAAACTATTTGGTGAGTTGCTCAGGCCTGAGATTGATCATGATTTAGATTCAATCTTTAATCTGTAATTTTGTTTATAACCAAAGTATAGATAAAAATAATATTCCCTACTTCCTTACTAATATTATAAATGCGAAATTAACTCTGTCTGTCTATCTGTTAAGCTTTCCCGCTTAAACCTCTCAACAGATTTTGATGAAATTTGGCACAGACTTTCTTTAGACCCCGAGAAAAGACATAGGCTAATTCGATTTATTAGTCGTTCTTACAACCCTTATTTTGAATTTGAATTTAAAATAAGGGTTGTAAGGGGTCAAAAGGGGCATAAAAGTTGTATGAAATTATCGCTATTTTTAGAGCTAGAAGCTGGAAACTTATTTTTCAGGCCATTAATTCCTCCCATTGTACCAGGTGTTGTGAAAGCTGACTGAGGGATTGGAACCGACAGATGGTGGTATATGCACCCGCAGCAGTGTAGTTCAAATACAGAGGGCGAGGACGTTGTGGAAATTTCATCATATCAGCCATTGGAAGTCCACCGCTGGATATAGGACTCCCCAAGAAGAGAGGTTTATTGTCCGTAATTGCCGTGCTGGGCAGGCGTGTTGGCAATCACAGAGCGCAACTTTTGCGACTGGGATTCTGCTGCCCACCCCCGCCCTGTGCATTTAAACTGCACTGTTGCGGATGGACCTGCCGCCATCTGTCGGTTTTAGTACTTTAGTCGCCTCTTACGATACCTGTTTCAGGGGAGGTACTATTCTACTCTGCCGGTACCTCACCTAACTTTTTGTTAGAAGAATAAAAAAAATTAATGTTGCTATTAAAAAAAAACCTCTATCACTGACTAACCAACTCCAGGGAATTACATTTTTTTTAAAGATAACTCCTATTTCAAATATCCCCAACTTGAGTCCAATTAATTTTATCGCCACAATTAACAAAGAAATCCCTCATCCGCAATAAATAAAAAAAAAGTACTAACCCCCCCCCCCCTGATGTGATCCCCTCTCCCGCAGGCAGAGCGTTTATCCGCAAATTTCCCCTGGGTGCGGCGTTTGCGGGGAAGCAAAGCCTGTATCAATGATGAGTTAATTAAAGATGGATCGGCTTTTTTCAATTTATTACTATAAAATATTATTTAAGCTGGCAATACACAAAGGGCCACGGGCTTGACGAGAATGTGGCCATTAGCAATGATTTGTTTGGATTGATTTTTTGATCCTTTTTCTATCTCATTGCTTATTCAATTTTGGAGGTACATAATAGGTACTTGCTACTTTAAACTATGAACACATTCATATACAATCGGATGTTTCATCCTTCAGACTTCATGAACTTCATTCAAATGGTCGTCTCGTCGTCTTAGTGCCTCCCTCTCTCCCATTCCTAAATAGCAGTGTTCGCATTATTGTGTTCCTGTTTGAAGGGTCAAAGAGGAAGTGAAATTACTGGGTAATGTAATATAATATTTAAGTCACGATGTTGGCAACGCGCTAGTGATACTTTTGTGATATTACGAGCGCCTTTAGGCTTCGATGACTACTATCAAGCTGTATATGTTTGATAGTCGATCTGGTCTTATAAAAAAACCTTATATGTGTCGCTACAGAAGAATTAAAATGTTATCAAAGTATATATTTGTGAAATTGAATGTTATACCTAAGCACTAGGGTACCGGTGGAGTACAATAGTACCTCTCTCTGCACCAGGTATCGTAAGAAGTGACTGAGATACCGTAAACGACAGATAGCGATATATCCATCCGAAACAGCGCAGTTTTAATATTTCAAGGCAAGGATGGGCAGCAGCATCCTCGTCGTAAAGTTATGCTCCGCGATTGCCACCACGCCTGCTTAACGCGGTAATAATGGGCATAAACCCCTCTTATGGGGAGGCCTATCCAACAGTGAACTTCGATGGCTGATTTAGAAGAATGTTTTATCAAAACAAGTGCTTGATTTAAAACTGCCGAACTTTCACATAAACTGGCAACATTTTATTCTTACTCTATAACATTTGTGTCCAAGGTATACAACATTATGTCTGTAGCTAAACAAAACATATTGAGAATGATAGCTGTCAGACAAGCGGGCTATAAAATTATTTGAATGGATTTTTGTCTCAATTACAGGTTGACTGTATATAATATGCTTTACATGTCAAACCTCCGTTATGTTAACAATACTAATAACAAATTTTGATGACAAAATACATAAAACTTATATACAGGACACATGCGATATTCTTATCAAGCTATATATTACCTAGAAAGGGGCGTTAACAAAATTCAGTTGTCTTTAGCGCTTTTGCTAGTCGTCAACCTTTCCATATTGTTCCAAGGCTTTATAATCTAATATGAAATCTAAATATAAATAGATTTTAAACACTTCCTACTCGCAAGGCAAAACAAGCATTAGAAAACCAATAGACTTCGCTCACAAGTACAGAGAATAAGAGAATATTTTGCATGCAGATAAGACGTTTTTATGTATTTTTTAAATAGTTAAGTATACTTGTATTTATCTATGCTAATATAACATAGAGAATATATTTGATTATTTGTTAGTTGGGTAAGATTTAATACAAAATCTAATCGACCAATTTTAATATTTTCTCCACCATCAGAAAGCTACGTCTTCACCGAATAGCATAGACTGTATTTCATAAAATCGATGTAAACACCTAAAATGAAATGTAACAAGGCACAATTTATATTATTGTACGTTTGCAATAGATAAGCTCGAAAACTGCTTGATTGATTATATATATATATTATTTATTCGATGGCGACGAATACTATTTGTGTAAAACAACGGTATCACGTACACCTACATCGCATGTGTCATTGTCGCCTAAAACGTGCTATTTTAGACGTTCTCCTGTCTTGATTATGCTTACATGTTTCATTATCATCATAACAGCTATTGCAAGTCCATTGCTGTACATCGGCCTCCCATGGAAAAGGGGATTTTCGTCCATAATTTCCACGCTGGACAAGCGTGTTGCTAATGTTGGGCAACTTACGGGTTGAATTTTTCAAAATCAAGTTTTGTTGAACACTAGTTATATTTTTAAAGGAATACTAGCTATGTTTTTGAAAATTGAGAGCGAGGGCATCTATAGTCGCTGCAATACCATAATGAGTGTGAAAGTAAACTTGAAAATAAACGCGATTATAATATTAAAATAAGAATATTTCAATTAATGTTTACTAAAGAGAAAACTCGCCTCAGGAAGAACAAGAACAAAGTGGAAAAGACACAAATTTATCCCAGTTGTCCTAAAAATTTAGCGTCACAATTTCGATCTTGTTGGAAATCATGTAATCACCTCAAATGTTTTACTTTTACAGGTTTGAAGCAATTGATTTTTTTAAGTAAATAATTACTAAAATTTAAAATTGAGCATATTTAAATGGAACAGGCCTTTAAAATAATAAAACAATGAAATTTGTATCTAACTTTTATTTCATTACCATTAATTATAATCTTAGACTAACTTATTTATCCTAACAAATTCAATGTACGTGCTTAATTAAATGTCAGATATGTTTTTATCACAACATGTGCTTAGGAAGACATGACAAAGACATAAACCTTATAATTACAAACAATTGCTAAATCTATAGTTTACATTACTACATCATACACAAGTTTCACATATAAAGAAAATCATGTAATCACTACAACACTAGAATTGAGACTAAAACCCACAAGATGACATTGGTCATTCTAATTGACGATTTGACAGCTGTCATTCCAATCAAGCTATATTAAAATCTAACAGAAACCTAGCGCATTCCTAACTGCTAACATCATGTACGTCTACAGAATATTCCGTGTCATGGAACAGACCAACAAAGACTGCTCTCCTTCCTCTCGCATTGCTATGCTCATCAGGGCTGTGGCCTTCTCGGTCGCACTCCGTCGCGAAAACCTTCCTTCTCTTTGCGGCGTAGTCTGGATGAAAACAACGTTTCCTCTTCAAAGCCAATTGTTTTTTTAATGAGGTTTCTATTGGAAGTGACTGTTTTGGTGAGGTTTCTTTTGGTGGAGATTGGAATAATCTTTTGCTGGCCGACATCGAGTTTGGTCTTTTGACCGGCGAGTCGATTTCCATCTGGAAAATAAAAGAGTATAATTCATATCTACATAATTAATAGCCATCTGTATTTGTAACAAGGACTAGGAGCGTCTCGCGGTTTTATTCACGTAGTTCCAAAATAAAGTTTTTGTTACTATTTATTAGAAAAATGGTTTTCAAAATCGGCTCAGTATTTCAGAATTTATTCGTTATAAACGCGGGTACAAAAATACGAACCCTGCTTTGTCTCATTAAGATTATTTTTAAAGATCTATTTGATAATATAGCCAATTGTTTTTTTAATGAGGTTTCTATTGGAAGTGACTGTTTTGGTGAGGTTTGTTCTGTTTTCTGAATTTCATTGCCTTGCATAATCGGCAGGCGGGAGCACGCATACGTAATATGGGCTATTATTTACGGTTTCGAACGAAATGATACATATCCATAAATAATTCTGTTTATTTATTTGCACAAATATAATAATTTATTCCTTTCAGTTTCACATACAAACAAACAAGCAAGCATGAAGAAGGTTACGATTGGTATTGCTATCCCATACGTAAAATAACTTCGGTTTAAAATACCTCTTTTTATTTTAACACGCTTTATATGCATATTATGTAAACAAAAAATAATAAATAGAAACTCAATGCCTCTGCAAAATCCAACGAGAAGAAAAAAAACTGCCGGTCAAGAACCAATGAAAACAGAAACCCCCAAAAAGCATTTGGGAGTCCATATAGAGATAAATTATTACTACCTGCTACTCTCTCAACCTGCCCTTTAGTTTTTACAATAATTGTGTCTTGTAACAAAAAGTCAGCAGTTCGAATGCGTTAATATTTACAACAGACACTTTTTTTTATAAAATTATAGAAATACCTTTTATTTTTTTCTATAAAAATACTTTTTTTTATATAAAAATCCTATTTTATATAAAAATCATTTTTTATGTAAAAACCCTTTTTTATGTAAAAATCCTTTTTTTATGTAAAAATACTTTTTTTTATATAAAAATCATTTTCTTATATAACAATTGGAACGCGAAGATTGGAACAGTGTTCATCGCCTATGTCGCCATATCTCTAAGAAACCAGCTCCAATCAGACCCGTCCTCGGACCAGATGGCTACCCGAGATACCACGTAGAGGACCGCGCTGAGATTTTCGCCGAACATCTAGAACGCTAGTTCCGCCCGAACCCCTGTAACGACGTAGAACACGTCGAGACGGTGACCCGTTACCTACGAAAGTACCTCGCCGTACCCATAGCGGCAGATGAAGACCCTGTCGTCTTCACGCCCGGGCAGGTCAGAAAAATAATTAACCGATTAAAACCCAAGAAAGCACCTGGCCTTGACAACATCACCGGCAACATGCTGCAACACTTTCCCCCGAAAAGCATCACTGCACTGACTCACCTCTTTAACGGCATCAACCGCACAGGCCACTTTCCACAACACTGGAAAATAGGAGGGGTAATCATGCTGCCCAAGCCCAGGAAGAACGTACTTAAGCCCGAGAGTTACCGTTCTATCACTGAAACCATTGTTCGATGGAAGTGATCCCGATTCCAGTCATTTTCTTCAACACATTCTTGAATACAATAACTGCTTTCGCATGACTCCCTTTGGAGCTAATATCATTCGAGAAGGCGGCTTCATGCCTACTTGCAAGGTAAAACATACAACACGCATAACCAATCACTCACACCAACACATAACAACTACATATACACCACACACTACACCATCACACGATCAGAAGTGACACCGTATTCTTCAACAAATGATTGTTTGCAATTACAGACACAAGGACAAATATATCATTTGCATGGTTCAATGGCGCCAACACCAGGTGAAGCGCAGATAAGCGAATTTCTGCAAATATATTTCAGTTAAAGAGATGAATTATTGAACACAAGCATTTTTTCACGCTAACAATGCTGTGGATAATATTTGGTGACATACAAATCCGTTGATTCCACAACAGATCCCGATGATGTAGTAAATTATCCAACGGAGTTTTTGAACTCTCTGCAGTTACCAGGATTCCCACCACTCAACTTGCAACTCAAAGTTGGTACAGTTATTATGATATTGCGTAATTTGAATCCACCGCGCCTTTGCAGCGGTACTCGACTTTCGGTAGAAAGACTTATGCCGAATTTGATTGAGGCAACCATTATTAACGGAAAGTACGGTGAAAATGTATGTATTCCTCGAATACCAATGATTCCGACTGATCTTCCGTTTGACTTGTTTGACTTCAAACGATTGCATTTTCCAGCTCGCCTTGCGTTCGCAATGACAATTTACATGAGAGATATAACGGATGCGTATGCGTTTTTTTTATAGTGGCCCGTTCAAGAATGCATTAAGTAAGGATGCGTTTGCGACGATAGATTGTAATCTATGGATGTTTTTGCGGGTTTCAATCGATAAAGAGTTTTTCAAGGATTTTGTCAAGGCCTTTAAAATAATAAGACAATGAAATTTGTATCAAACTTTTATTTCATTACCATTAATTATAATCTTAGACTAACTTATTTATCCTAACAAATTAAATGTACGTGCTTAATGTAAAAGTCAGATATGTTTTTATCACAACATGAGCTTAGGAAGACATGACAAAGACATAAACCTTATAAAAAAAACAAATTGCAAAAGTCAGTTGACTTGTTAACCACAATCTACGAAATTACTACCATCATTCACGAATCAAAACACGAATCAAAGAGATGTAAAATATTGCTTTCTTTGACATATTGATGGCTATACTATATGACAGATGTTAAAAGAGTAATGACACAAGATCGTAGCAACGTCGTAAATACCGTCGTACGTACCGGGTATCATGCATGTGTTCATAATGTTCACATTAAATAAGTTTCACATATAAAGAAAATCATGTAAAATTACTACAACACTAGAATTGAGACTAAAACCCACAAAATGACATTGGTCATTCTAATTGACGATTTGACAGCTATCATTCCGATCAAGCTATATTAAAAGCTAACGGAAACCGAGCGCATTCTTCTTATTCTCGCATTGTTATGCCCATCAGGGCTGTGGCCTTCTCGGTCGCACTCCGTCGCGTCAATTTTCATTTTCTTCGCGGCGTTGTCTGAGTGAAAACAATATTTCCTCTTCAAAGCCGATGCTTCATTTACTGAGGCTTCAATTGGAAGTGACTGTTTTGGTGAGGTTTCTTCTGCTGAAGATTGGAATAACCTTCTGTCGTCCGGCATCAAGTTTGGTCTTGTGACCGACGAGTCGATTTCCATCTGGAAAATAAAAGAGTATAATTCATATCTACATAATTAATAGCCATCTGTATTTGTAACAAGGACTAGGAGCGTCTTGCGGTTTTATTCACGTAGTTCCAAAATAAAGTTTTTGTTACTATTTATTAGAAAAATGGTTTTCGAAATCGGCTCAGTATTTCAGAATTTATTCGTTATAAACGCGGGTACAAAAATACAAACCCTTCTTCAATAGTCTCATTAAGATTATTTTTAAAGATCTATTTGATAATATAATTAAAAAGAATTTTAATAAAATCTCAATAGATTTGCATGTTTGTTTATTTCATATAAAATTACCATTATATTAATGCATATGTATATATTACAACAATGAAAAAGTTAATATATAACAATATATATATACAATATAACACAGTAAGTAAAAATTGATTGCAATCGGTTCGGACGTTTACCGGCGTCGTCGATACACCGTCGCTCGCCATCTCGTAGTCCATAATGCAAAGGTACGCGCGCACACGACGAAGGTTGGCGGTCAATTGCGGGAATAATTTGCGGACGGGATGCGTTTGCATTGTTTTTTATAATAGCCCTTTTAAGAATACCATTATATAAGGATGCGTTAGCGACGGTAGATTGATGTTTTTAAAATAATCGTAAATTTTAAAATTACCTTATTTTAACACTTTTATACAATAAAATTCTAGGATGGGCTTTGACCTGAATACGTCCATGCAAAAAGGAAAATGTCTTTTATTTTTTTGCTTTTTTAAATTGTTTATTTATGATTGAAATTTTTTTAAAACTTTTTTTGACCATATTGCTATCCAATGTTATAATTCAATATAGGGTGTAGTTTCTGCTTAAGTAGCTACAAAACGTAAAATGTACCTTCAAATTTAATTTAAAACAGTTTATCAATTAATATTAATTAATAATTATTAATAAACTGTTTGAAACATTAATACAACTCTTTTTTTCCACTATGGGAGGTTACCCTCCCATTGTGGAAAAAAAGAGTTATGTGAATAATATAGTTAAACACTGAAGTTTTTTGTATATGTCTTTATTTCAACATAGTATGTCATCCATAAATCGTCAATTATACAATTGTACATTTATTCACATTATTTTTATTCTTCATTAAAAACAGAATGTTACTTAAATATCTAATAAATGTAGTCGTTACGATTTTTAGCGCTTGCTAATCATGTCTTTAATATAAAACCTTTCAAAAAAGAATGTCTAACGTCTAGAACGTTGTCGTTGTCGTTAACCCAGAGAACTGACCGCCATATTTAAATATTTCACTGTAAAAGTAACTGGATCCAATAGAAAATCATATTAAGTATTCAAATCAAATTCTCACTTTCACTACATCATTCATTTTCTCAAAATAACAGTCGAAGATGACATTATTGATGTTTGGACTTAAAACAACTTCGTTACTCCTTCTCTGAAAAAAAATTCCACTGACCTAGACTTGATCTTCTCTTGCCCAAAAACTTTGTGGAAGTCATCGTAGCCCGGCAAAGATAAGACACTTTTACACTCGGAATTATTGTGATTTGTAAACGACTGGAAGAATTCGGCACATGAGTTGTATCTCTTCTCACTATAGATATTATCGTTTGACAAACCTTTGGAAATTGGTGAATCGGATCTTATACCTAGAATTAATTTTAAGTTATTCTCCAAAGGATTTGTATCGCTCTGTTCTATTTTATCGCCTAATTTTGATTCTTCACAAGCGGTATACAAATCAGAATTGGAGTTTAGAAAACTGAATGTTTTTGGGTAATTAGCAACAGTCTCCAACTCGGCTTGGACCAACTTCCTCTTGATGTAGGCTGCAACATTCGCCACGGTGTCCACCAAACCGCATTTATTAGCGTACTCTTTGTAATCCTCTAAAAACCTCCTGAGAGGAATGAGTTGGCTCTTGCAATATCCTCTAATTATTTGACTCACTTCCATGATCTCTGTTCTAGTGACGCCTTTCTGTTTAATCTCCTTGAATCCTTCCAATTTGAAGATGCATTTCTCGTTCTTGATGGCCTCCAATTTTTGGATGTGTTCTGGCTTTATTGGCGTCCCTGGGTACAGATTGGGGAAGTAATCCATCAGGTATTGAGATTTAGGTGGTGGATTTGAGAATAACTCGAATTCACAGTGGCGGCTTGCGGCGCGTTGTTCTGCCTGTAGTTTCTCCTCCTAAATTGGAAAAAAAATATTGCTATTAAAGTTCGTTAATTTTAAAGACTGTTCAATTTTGTAGAAGTGTAATGGTTTACACATCTACATTGTATTTGTAATAGTTTGTACCTAAATACAGGCCGACGTTATCGATTCAACGTTTCCTAAAAGTGATCGCTCTATACAATAAAGCCAATTGTACCATCACTATCAATTCAATTCGTGTATAGTCTTGTATTTTTGGTATGCAGTAGGATATTATTGTTATTATGCTATCAAGAGTACAAATTATACACATGTATGTTTACAGCAGGTTTACTGTAATACAAACTAATGGATTAAAAAATAAATAAATTTGAAAATAACAAACCATCGCCTCTAGACAGTGGTAATAGTTGCAGACATCCTTAAACTTGTTCTTTTGGCCGCAGTACATCCAGACGATGAAGGCTCGGCGCACCGACAAGTTGGAGTAGGGGTGCGAAGGTGCCATCAGCAAGGAGTGTGGGCCACCTTCGATTATATCTAGATCTGACCAGTTGGGGGTGCTCATTGCGGAGTCTGATATTAAATTTGCTGCAATTAATTCAAACCACATAATTCATTATTCAACGATGAGTAAAAATATGTTAAAAGATCATAAAAATACTTTACAGATGGTGACGATTAAATATATCGACATTTGGCAAAACTAAAAATCGGCAGTAAAGTTCATTTGTTATTTATAAATCGAAGAGTACTTTGAGAAGTGCAGAAACACAGAAGGCATGAATCCTAAAAACAATGAATTCTCCATCGTAGCAGGGATACAAACGCAACACACGTACAGAACGTGGTATTGTTTTATATATTTAATGCGCAGACATGACTTGTTTACTATTTTATCATGTATACACGAGGTCAATAAACTCTTACGCTGTAACCGATCAACAAGAAACTGTATGAGTTAAGAATAAATAAATAAATTCCCAAAATATCTCATACTTTGAACTGACTCCGTGATAAGTCGCTCAAAACATTTGTTACGGACATCAGACAACAGAACAATCACAAATACATTACTTCA
>JACJUM010003348.1:0-32842 GCA_020976665.1 Heortia vitessoides
AAGCTCGACGTCAACAGAACGCTGAATATCTGGCATCTCAACGGGCTTCTGAGACACCTGAACAGTCCCAGGATCGACGTCGACAGCATGCTGAGTATCTAGCATCTCAACGGGCTGCGGAGACACCCGAACAGTCTCAAGCTCGACGTCAACAGAACGCTGAATATCTGGCATCTCAACGGGCTTCTGAGACACCCGAACAGTCTCAAGCTCGGCGTCTTCAGCAAGCGACTTACATAGGGTCCCAAAGAGCTACTGAAACTGTTGAAGCTGCTGAAGCTCGCAGACGCGCTGTTGCTGAAAGGGTACAACAGCGACGATTAATATTTACAAGAAACGCGTGGGGAGTATTTGATAAAGCTGCATTTGAGTACGATGAAACTCTTGATTACGAAAGCCACAAGCTTATAAAAATAGAAGCGATGAATAAAGAATGCAGATTTTGCGGTGCTCTTAAATGGAAAGAGGAAGCTGCAGGCATGTGTTGTTCGGGAGGAAAAGTAGTTCTTCCTTCAATAGACGAGCCAGTTGAACCTCTTAAAGAACTTTTTTCAAATGAAACAGATGAGTCTCGCCGTTTTTTAAAAAACATAAGAAAATACAATACATGCTTCCATATGACATCTTTTGGAGCTGATAACATTGTGTCGATGCCAGGATTTTGCCCGACTTTTACAATCCAAGGGCAAATATACCACACAATTGGCTCTTTGCTTCCTGCTACTAATACGCAACCAAAATTTTTGCAAGTTTATTTCATGGGTGATGAGGAAGCACAAGTTGATAGGCGTTCTGAGTACGTACCAGGTGTGGAAAGAAACACAGTTCAAAAAATACAAAAAGTTCTACATGATCACAACGTTTTAGTGCATGAATTTAAAATGGCTAAAGATAGAGTGACTAGCGATAATTACAAGGTCGTGATACACCCAGATCGTGTACCACGTGGTGAACACGAAAGACGATTCAATGCCCCGACCACAAACGAAATAGCTGCCGTAGTAGTTAGAACTGAACAAACTGCGTCTCGGGATATTGTTATTCAGGCGCACGATGGCCGGCTTACTAGAGTTCCGGACACTCATAGATTTTATGATGCTCTCGAGTACCCGATAATTTTTTGGAAAGGACAAGAGGGGTACAGTTTTGATATTCCGCAGACAAACCCAGTTACAAAACAGCCTATACCGAACAAAAAAGTGTCGTGCAAGGACTTTTATGCGTATCATATGATGGTACGTCGCAACAATTTTAATTTATTGCTTCGATGTAGGCTTCTCTTTCTTCAGTTTTTGGTGGACATGTATGTCAAAGTGGAGAGTGAGCGCTTAAGGTTTATTGCTTTAAACCAAACAAAACTGCGAGCAGAAAACTATATACATTTACAAGACGCGGTCAGGAATGATGCGGATTTAGATCCAAACAATTTGGGTCAATTCGTAATACTCCCATCGTCATTTGTAAATAGCCCGAGATATCTTCATGAGTACACGCAGGATGCGTTCACATACGTGCGTAACTACGGGAGGCCTGATTTGTTTATTACTATGACATGTAATCCCGCTTGGCCAGAAATTGCTAAAGAACTCATTCCAGGTCAAAATGCAACAGACAGACATGACTTAACAGCCAGGTTATTTAAAATAAAAGTACAAAAATTGGTTGCTCTACTTACAAAAGGCAAAATATTTGGAGATATGAAGTGTTTCATGTACTCGATCGAGTGGCAAAAAAGGGGTCTGCCTCACGTGCACTTACTGCTGTGGTTGACGGAAAAATTACGCCCCAACCAAATTGATGAAGTCATAAGTGCGGAGATACCAAATCCAGAAAGTGATCGAAAACTCTACGATACTGTAACCAAAAATATGATTCACGGTCCCTGTGGTGCACTAAATCCGTCATCACCATGCATGAAAGAAGGAAAATGCACCAAAAAGTATCCAAGGGCGCTTTTAAAAGATACTCAAACTAACGACAAAGGCTATCCTTTGTACAGGCGTAGAGCACCAGGAGATGGCGGCCGTGCGATAACTCTAAAAACCCGAGGTGGAACACAGGAAGTATTGGTTGACAATAGCTGGATTGTCCCATATTCTCCTCTTCTGTCTAAAATTTATAACTGTCACATAAATGTAGAGTTCTGCAATACGGTACAGGCAATAAAATATATTTGTAAATATATAAACAAAGGCAGCGACTAGGCTATTTTTAACATTCGACAGCAAGGGAATGTTAATATTGACCCGAGAGATGAGGTGCAAACGTATCGAGCCGGTAGATATGTTAGTAGTAACGAAGCAGCGTGGCGGATCTTGGGTCTGCCTCTGCATGAAAGACACCCAACAGTCACTCACCTTGCGGTTCATCTGCCAAATGGTCAGCGGATTTACTTCACTGAAAACCATTTTAGAGAGAGAATGGCCGCACCACCTAAGACGACACTAACTGCATTTTTCCTGCTTTGCCAAAATGACGCATTTGCAAAAACATTACTTTATGTTGACGTACCCCGCTACTATACATGGAACGTGTCGTCGAAAGAATGGAAACGTCGTTTACAAGGTACACCTGTCGACTTGGCTGGCCAGGTGTGAAGGCAGGAGATGCTCTTGGGCGCATTTACACAGTGCATGTTAGTAACTTCGAATGTTACTGTTTGCGAATGCTGCTGAATGTGGTACAGGGCCCCACTAGCTTCTTGGA
This sequence comes from Heortia vitessoides, assembly GCA_020976665.1. Taxonomy (NCBI): domain Eukaryota; kingdom Metazoa; phylum Arthropoda; class Insecta; order Lepidoptera; family Crambidae; genus Heortia; species Heortia vitessoides. The sequence continues at coordinate 2,707 of JACJUM010003348.1, forward strand.
TCTAAAAACAGTTGACGGCCAAGAACTTGAAACTTTTCGACAAGCGTGTGAGAAGTTCGGGTTGTTGGAAGATGACAACCACTGGGATGCCACAATGGAAGAGGCAGTGCTGTGTCGCTCTCCTTCGCAAATAAGAGAACTATTTGCAATATTGATATGCACTTGCGGTTTATCCAATCCTCTTCAACTATGGGATAAGTATAAATCTGCATTATCGGAGGATATCTTGCATAGATTTGAAAGGATGGATCAAGTCAACAATGATCTATGTTTCAATGAAGCACTGAGACATATAGAGGACAAAATAATAACGATTTCCGGTAAGAAATTGTCCGACTTCGGTATGCCTACACCAGAGCGTCGAGGAGAGTTGTCGACCGATTTGATCAAAGAGCTAAGCTACGATATTGCTTTATTAGACGCTCAGGTCAGCGAAACTGAACCACGCCTGCTACCCGAACAAAAAAACATTTATAACAAAATATTACAACGAGTTGAGCTTGACAAAGGCGGCCTTTTCTTTCTTGACGCCCCGGGCGGTACAGGTAAAACATTTTTGCTTAATTTGCTTCTAGCAAAAATTCGTAAGGACCGTAAAGTTGCATTAGCGGTGGCTTCCTCTGGGATCGCTGCAACATTGCTGAGCGGTGGACGAACGGCACATTCGGTTTTTAAATTACCTCTTAATCTGGCGAGCGAAGAAACCCCAACGTGCAACATCAGTAAGAGCAGTGCCCGTGGCGCCCTCTTGCAACAATGTATGCTGATCGTGTGGGACGAGTGCACTATGTCACACAAACGCGCCATTGAGGCGCTTGATCGCTGTCTACAAGATATTCACAGCAATCGAAAGTTGATGGGTGGTGTGGTAGTGTTATTGGCAGGGGATTTTAGACAGACTTTACCTGTTATCGAGAGAGGCACTGCAGCAGATGAAATTAACGCATGTCTAAAAGCCTCATATCTGTGGTCTAAAGTTGAAAAGCTTTATCTTACCACTAACATGCGAGTCCAGTTATTCAGCAATGTCGAATCAGGAGCATATGCTCAAAAACTGCTAGAAATTGGTGAAGGCCACCTAAACACCGACTAAGAAGGTATGGTTCTTTTCACACAGCAATTTTGTCATGCTGTGAAGACAGAAGACGAACTTATTGAACAAGTTTTTCCGAATCTGCAACAAAATATTCTTGACGAAAATTGGTTGTGTGAAAGAACCATATTGGCACCAAAAAATGAGACTGTTGCGAAAATAAATAAAAAAATCTTGGCCGAAATAAACAGCGAAACATCAGTGTATAATTCCATCGACACAGTTATGTCATCCGATGCCACTACAAGTTATCCCGTAGAGTTCCTAAACTCTTTAGAGTTGTCCGGGGTGCCATCACACAAGTTGGAATTAAAGGTAGGTGTACCCGTTTTGTTAATGCGTAACCTGGATGCGCCAAGATTATGCAACGGTACTCGGTTGCGAGTTACCGAATTAGGAAGGCATATAGTGAAAGCTACAATTTTAACTGGAGAAGCCAAGGGAGACAATGTTCTTATACCGCGCATCCCAATCATACCCAACAACTTGCCATTCAATTTTAAACGCCTGCAGTTCCCATTAAAAGTCGCATTTTCAATGACGATCAACAAATCGCAGGGTCAAACCTTGAAGGTAGCAGGCCTACATTTGGGCACGCCATGTTTTTCTCACGGTCAGCTCTATGTGGCTTGCTCACGTGTTTCCAAAGCGAAGAATCTGCATGTTTATGCTGAAGGAAAAAGATCGTTAAATGTAGTTTATAGGAGCATACTGCAGTAGCTACCTATATGCCTATGATTAGGGCTCTGCAGTACTTAGTTACCGTATTTCTTACTTATTACTAGACTAGACGGGACGAACCTGAAGTCCACGCGAACGAAGTCGCGGGCAAAAGCTAGTACAAGATAAGAATGACAAGTTGATCAAATATGTCAATATTGACGCTAGTTCATTAACACATAATTTGATTTGTCGATTAGTCGTAGTCTTAGCCTTCTGATTTTGTGTTATCCATATTCTTATATATATTCTTCTTTCATTTCTTTCTCAGATAGAAATACAGAAACATTGATTTAGACTGCGCAATCTATGGATCTTTTTAGTATTGTCGTGTGTCATTGGAGTTATAGTGTGTCATCTTACTTTCTGTTGAATTAATAAAATAATAATTAAATCCATTTACTACGTCAGACGGATTAGTCAAATTTGTATTATTAAACTTAATATCAGTGAAATTATTAGACAAATCCATTCTTTGTAATGTCCAAGCTGCTTTACATTTATTACTACTATTATATAATAAAATTATTTTTGGAATATTTCTTTGAGTTGTGGATATGGTGTCTTAAAAGTTTAGAGTAAATTATAAAAAGTAACTGTGCTTTACTTTATTTATTAGATTTTTTACGTGTAGAATAGTACCTCCTCTATTGGCTATGTGCAAAGCCAGTAGTGGCGGACAGACAACGACCGTAGCGCACAACACGGCAAAAATTGGAAACAAATGCGGATGATCAGCTGTCAAATGTGTTGATTGTAGTACAAAATCAAAGCAAAGAAATGGGCCATGACTGTTGCTGTTAGCTGTTAGCTGCAAAAATAATGGCCTCAATAGCAAATGTAAATTTTATATTTTCCCAAGAGCGTTCTATGTATGAATTTATTCAACCCCAACAGCTTGTGACCAATAAAGGATGCCAAGCCCATATGTTTTCTGACTTGATATTAAAAGAAACCACATTTACATGCAATCGATACATTTATATTGATCACAGTGATGCTGAAATTCAAGTATATATCATCTATTTCGAGAGTCATTGCAACAAATACTTCAAAGAATAAAGACAAAAGCTGATGCACGAACCAAAAAACATATAAGGATCAATCAACACAACACATTGTCAAGAATTTGTTGGTATATTATCAATAAAAGAAGATCAACAACTCTTAGATCTTGCGGGTGTGACATTTGATAACTTCGAGTTCTTAGTAACGAGCGTAGCAAGTAAAAAATGTAGTTTCTACAAAAAACGCCAAATTTTTTTATAAAAATTTAAAACTGGCTTGACATTTTCAGCATTGAGTGTATTTATATTTGCAAAGAAAACTAACAATGTTTACATTTTTATTATTTGACAGCTTCCGCAAATGTTGACGCAAAACGCTACGCGTCGCCACAGTCGCGCACATAGCTAATACCAAGTGTCGTAAGAGGTGACTAAGGTACCAGAACCGACAGATGGTGGCATATCCATCCGAGACAGTGTAGGTCAAATGTATATTATGAGGATGGGCAGCAGCATCCCCACCGCGAAAGCTGCGTTCTGCGATTGCCAAGACGCTTGCCCAGCGTGGCAATTATGGGCAAAATTCCCCCTTTGTTGGGGGGGCCTGTGTCCAGCAGTGGACTTCCAATGGCTGTAATGATCAATGTCAAAGAAGAACTTCTCGAACTTTCTAAGAAAGACGATGGGATCAGACTTGGGGGTCTGTAAATGCACATAACCACTAGATTTTTTCTTGCAATTTCTATACCTACCACAAGCCTCAAATGTTTTTTGTGATACATACGATTTAAATTTTGCCAGTTGTCTAAAGACTGTATTATGCTTTACTAATATGCAGTATTTGCTTTTTTCTATTCAAGGTACTAGCATTTTTTTTAACCGCCTGCTTTCGGCAGCTACTTATACATTTATAAATACATAGCATATTTTATCGTGAACGCATTGTCTGTTTATATATGGTTGATTATATTTTAATAATTTGCTTACTATGCTCGATTTGAATTTTTTACCATTTACATAATTGCTTTGCTCTCCTTTGGACACATTTTGACATACTGTTAAAATTTATATGATTCAATGTGCGAAGAATAATTGCCAAACACCATGATGTCTGACGAAGAAATACCTCTTTTACACTAGCTAAATATACACCTTATTTCTTGTTCTTAACGCGCATCCTTACCGAAGTTATTGATTCGCAATATATCTTTATCGTAACAGTTATGTTATTCATTTACTATGGCGTCTGTCCTGAGATGCGACTGAGATGGCAGAACCGACAGATAGCGGTATTTCCACCCAAAACAGCAAATCCAGCAGGGCGTGGATAGTCAGTCGTCGTGAATCACATATAAAATTGGATTGCCAGCACGCTTGGCCAGCATGGAAATAATTGGCAAAATTTCTCCTCTCTGGGGGAAACCTATTTCCAGCAGTGGACGTTCTACAGCTGCTATGATCATAATGATAACTTTACAGAAAATAGAACTGCGCGAAATAAAATGCAAGTTTAATGCAACTTCCGGTGATTGAGTGGAATCGTGCATATAATACAATGTTCTTTGGTTTACATGTATTTTGCCATATGACATATTAAGCTGAAAATCGTATTTTCTATTAATTGGATTATAGGCAAGCAGCACTTTACTGTCGAAAGATATAAATGCTGCTGAATGTTGCGAGAAATCCAACTGTTGCTGTCGACGACAGTATTCGACACGGTGACGGCTTTTGGCTACAATGTTACGAACATTGTTAGTATTTGTTAGCATTGGATTTGTTAGTATTATCATCTACTCCGTAGACTTCTTGCTAATTATAAAATACTGAATTATCCGCTTCATATTATCTCATAGATCTTATCAATTGCCTCTGATATCCGTTTTTTCAGTAAATTTTAGGCAAATCCTCGCAATAAATAAGCGACTTAATTTAACTTAGTATTATACCACTCATGACAATAAATAAAATGCCATGCCATAAAAGAGAATTAAAACAACAATAGTGTAAACAGGAATATTTTATCATGTGTTACATTTATGTATCTTACAAATAATTTTAAATGACTAAAACTAATAATACGAAATAGGTAGCAGTAATATAATAGACACATTTTTAAAGTAAAAAAATGTTGTGCTTTGAATAAATTATAGGAATTTAAAAATTTTATTACTAGTTCCAAATTTCTTATAATTTACGTCCATAGACATGTATGAAATGATATGTGTATACTATAGTGTGACTCTTAATCTCAAATCTTAAAGAAGCAATTAAGAAATTATTTGAATAACAGGTACCTATAATTTTAATAGGCTCTTTGTCAGCCTTTTAGATGAAATAACGGAATATTAAGCTGATTCACCATTAAATTCTATTATTTCCATATATAAGTAATATGTACATGTAAACAGTATTCGTACCTGAATACATATCAAGAAAGCATTCTGAAATATAATTTGTATATTTACATAAAGTTCTATTATAGAGATTTATTAAAATAACGCAATCAACTGTCAAAGCATTTATTACTTCTATCACTTACACACACGACCCAAAATAATGTTAGTTGCAATCATTGCACTGTGATATATTGGGATAGACACTCGGGGGAGTGTTTCTAAAAATAAAGTCGTATTACATTGTCACTTACATGCGCAGTGCGCCCACGTTTTTCGCAGCATGCACTTCTTTCTCGACTCTACTTTGATCCTAGCGTGGTTGCGCGCCAATAATGTATATATGTAATCAAACATAGAATTTCCATTGGAATATCCAAGTAATACCTCTATTGTATTAACTTTTGCCTGGAATGCCTTAAGATGCGACATCAATATAGAAAATGTAAACACAGAGTACTCGCATATTTATTATTATAAAATAAGCTTTGTTATCTAATACTGTTAAGCATTCCTCTTTGACTTATATACAAAACGTGCATTTTTCTTCAAATTAAATTAATGTTACAATTACATTTACAATTTTATTTTATTAAATATTCATAGACCTTGAGTACTTTAAAGTCCAGCGTTGGACCAGCATTTAAATAAACTATTTCAATACATTGCTCAGGAATAAATTATTTAAGTTGCAATCAAAGCGTATATCTCACTAGAACGTATAGCCGACGTCAACGAGTGTCACAAACACTTTGTTTTGCTACCTACATATTTACACATAAACATATGGTCAGACGCTAACTTGGCTCTCTATGGGCAACACTTTGCAATACCATCTTACAAAAAAGTAAGCAATCTAGTTAACATTTAATGAATTATACGCCAGAGTACGAAGAGCTAAGTAACACTAAAACCCGTCAAAACCTGTGCAGGCTTGATCGAGATTTGTAATTATGACGTCCTGACATTCTAATGAGATATAACGGGCCTAACGTCAAGGCAGAACGAGGAAATGTAGCGTAGGTTAAAGGTACTGGCAGGTACGTTTATGTACGGGCTTCTTGTGCAGCGCAGCTCGCACGGCCTCTTCGAACACTTGCTCCATGTTGACACGCTCCAACGCTGAGCATTCCACCAGCTGGGCTGCCCTGCGTAACATACATAGGTATACCATTAGAATCATATAAAGGAATTATGGCGAACTATAAACATTCTCGCACCTTTAGACCGGAATTTACTCCTTAGTTTTGCGATTCCATATCTGTAAAAAAGGGACTATAGCAAGGACTAGAGAAGTTTTTATAATCTCATAATAAAACTATTCTTTATAACGATTTAAAAATACGGTTAATTTAACTTTGTATTGTTTTATGTTAAACGTTAAAGTGAGCCTAAAGCTTTAGCAATTGATCTGACATTACGTTTTCATAAGTTCTGCAGAATTAATTACAGTTGGAACAATAAACTTTTTGACATTAACATATTCAGAAAAATATGAATCAAAGTTATTTGTATTGAGCGTTTATCTTCACTGGGCCATGATGATATAAGTTACTTACAAGTGTATATTATCAAAATTATTAGAGTACATATTCAAGAGTTATATATAAAAATCTTGACTACCTTTTCTTTTTTATTCCACGTCCCAAACAGACATACATCACACGAATAGATACATACATAAAGCTTATAGACGGCTGCAAACCGGGACTATGACAAAGCTCTGTATGGTTTTACTACAAGCGAACCTCTAACGTTGCGTAACATTGATTCTACCGCCTGCTATGTCTGAACCAGAAGTATTATGTAGTTTTGTTATAATAGCAAGGGTATTGCTATTTTTGTTTCATATTCATTTAGTCCATTAAATATTTACACATTAAACAATACAACTGTACGACTCGTTTCTCTGTCGTCATATCGCCGGTTGCTATCAGTAAGCGATAAGCGGCGATACCGGCTGCCGCTCTCGCGCTGATTGTCCCCGACAATTTCACTCAAACTCAGTTGTTTTCAGAAAACAATAAAAAAAACATTATCTCTCAATGATTGTGATAACAGTCGGCTAATATTTACTTGTTAGTACTACTGATATCGACCACGGCCGTTGTAAGTTCATATGAACTCTAAACAGGACTTACCGAATTTTCTTTTTCAATTTCTTTCCTTCCTGTGTAGTAATTACCGCTTTGCCTGATGCTCGCAAGTCTGTTTTTGTAGCTGGAATTAATGTACGAAAGAAAACGGTTATTGATATATAATTGTTGACAGGCTTATTAATTTATTTTGACCTTTCGGTATTCCGAATTAAGAATACAATAGAAACATATTATAACATAGCTTAAACAATGGCACTAAGAACTCCGGATGTATCAAAAGTATACTGCTGTATAAATTAAACCAAAAGAATATAGGGGTCTACATATATAGGGTACAAACATGTCTGGAATGAGCTAAATAAATATTTTTAAGGATTAATATAGGTATCTACTTAAATGGAATTGTTGGTTTTACAGTTTCAATGAGTTCATTTGCTACCAGGAAAATTTAATATAAACTAGCGAATATTCAAAGTCTTTCAGGAAACAATGCTCGATGCAGGTTGCGCCTGCGTCCTTAATGTTTAATCGTATTGTTACACTATTACGTTTTACCAGGGGATAACCAGATATTACTATACCAATTTGAACCTCGTCAAATGCACCAATCAATTAAATATCATATAAATTCCTTCATTTGTAAAACAGGAAATCTTGGATTTTATTTTTAGGTAGAAGTTTTTGGAAAATTGTGTTCAAGTAATTCATTTTCTGTAATATCTTGGTAAACAAGAAATCTCACGTGTCTGAGACGAATTAGTTATATTGAAACTGTTTTAAGTAATATAACAGTGTAATTTATTACAGGTGATGAAAAAACTAATTGAATATTTCCTCATCAGAGGTAATTGAACATGCTGCGGACAATTTTCACAAATTAAGTAGCACCTCCGGTCATCAGCCAATTAATATTTTGTTAGGTACATCACGAGCCTCATTTAAGATAAATAATTAAGCAGGTGTTATTGATACGGAAATATCTCAGATACACACTTCATAAATGACAAACTATGCATGTTTGTATATAAATGAATTACAATTATTTTACAAATTATTCAAATGATAATTGTACTTTAATTTACTTCGTATTAGTACTTATGTATATACATAATTATGCAGAAAAACGAAAACATAAAACATTTTCCTTTGGATTTATCTATAAATACGCTTCCTTATAGACACATCAACCATTAAAGATTTTCTGTACACTTCGGAAGGAAGGATACCCTTTGGTAAGACCGGTGTTTGCGTCAAGGTGAGTTTTACGCATTATCGACACCATGACGTCAAATACTTCACATGTAATATTTCAATAATATGGTTAGTCACCGGTACGAATGAGGTAAACTGCGGTTACTCATAATCAACGGGCATGTAAGTACATACTCTTGAATGTGATACACTCACCTACTAAGACTATGGGGACTGAGCTGCTGAAGTGATTGAGCTCAGGGTACCATTTGTGGACGACGTTCTCGAACGACGGCCGGCTGCCAACCGAATAACACACAAGGAAACACCCTGTCTGGAATAATGATGGAAACTTTAAATAGGGTTGATAACAAATTTACTTAGTAGTAGTTTAAAAATATATATATGTTTATCTAAATGTAAATTGGAAATGTTTTTGTTTAATTAACCCAAAACCAGTAATGGACAACTATATGTTACTCCGAAGATGTTTTTTAGATATTTTTGTTGCAGTAATAGAAGTCAAATCGTAATGTAATTGGGAACCTAAGTTCAAAGATGCTATAGTTTAGTTGAGGCAGTGAACATCAGCGACAATGAGGTCCTTACGCGCATCTAGCATGTCATTACACTAGAGTTGATGATCATACATTCTTGCCTCAATTGAAATAATTTCCACTCTCGCCTCTAAAATTTCGACTGTTTGTTGTGCCATTGTTGAAAATAAATCATCATCAAAATTGGTTTATTTCATTCGTGAAAATAATATAGGCTCATCCTATAATTAAACTGTACTTTCCAGGAAAATATAGTTAGATATAATGCATACCATACAAGTATAAATAATAGATAAATATGTTTCGTTATACTCAAAAATCATCAACGTTTTACTTTATCAGAAAGAAATGCCAGTGTCCGTCTTATTTAAAATACTTCAAGTATTTCAAATAAAATGCCAACATTTACCAACCGTACAAGTGAACCTTTATGAAAGGTAATGTAGGTAGTAATTTTAATAATAATCCTAGAGGTACGGCATATATTACCCGAAGCATAATATGTTATCGTGAACAAGACAACTACATATAAGGATATTAACTAGTTCTAATATAGAATAATATCTAATACTTATGCGTTCACTACTCATAATAATAGTTTTATTATTTTGATTAAAAGCGTTAAAATTAAAAAAAAACTAAATGTTCAAGTTTATAGTCGGTAAATAAGTAGTTTTAATATAGTTAATAGAAATAAAATCAATAATGTATGTATATATTATAGTTTTGGACCTAGCTTTTGAATCTAGATATTGGACAAAGTAGAGACTTGTGAAACTGAAGCTAAAAAACCCCTAATTTCTCGATGGTAACACAGTTCTCGTTCAGGTTTATACAACCACGAGCGAATCAATGGCACTATAAATAAACAGCGATAAGTCGAAAAACTTACTTTGTAAGGGCTTTACAACGCGTTTTTTTTTTAATGCTGTTTACATTTACATAATGATCTATATTCAGCCTGTTTGCCTTTAAAAAGTAATTAGTTTATATGTGTAACCAAATACGTATTTATTCTTTATTAAGTTATCATCCGTGTTGGCGTTAAATAGCTGAGAGCACGGTTGTACTCTCAGCTATTCAACGCCACTCTAGAGAAAATTTAGGGAAAAAAGGATTTTTCTAAATTAGGAGACACTAAACGACTTGCAAGAAAAAACTTTTTTGTATATTATATGTTTTTGTTATAATATACAGAAAATGATTCCCCTACCCAAAACTAACAAAAATATACATATATTAGGAACTTAATGGCCCGTCATTAAAGATAAAAATTGCGAAAACATCGCGACAGATATCGAAAGATTGATCTGTTGCTTTGTTTGTTTTGTCACTATCTAATGCATTTTTGTATTTTTTGGAGAACTTTTTGCTGGACGACTACTTCAATTTGAGCGCTACCGGTGGGATTCAAGATGCAAAATTTTGTTTTTGTTTGACCTTGAAGTTTTCGCAATGTTCGTCGTGTTTTATACCCAATTTACTACTTACAAAATATTTTCTTGCTTCTTTGAATTCTTTTTTATGCCCTTGTTGAAAACAGATAAAGCAAGTGTATAAGGCAGAGTCGCACCTGATTGTAAGAGAGCGGCCGCAACCGTTCGTAATCCTCTTGACCGGCGGTGTCCCACAGCGCCATCTCGACCTCCTCGCCGTCTACCGTCACGTAGCCCACGTAGTTATCGAACCTGAACGAAATTTGGCACTTTAGTATTTATGTCGTCACTTGTACACCTTACAAACGTTTTTTTAAACATTTTCGAACATCATTTCATACATTTACCTGACTTCTAGATAAAACGCTTAAAGTTTTTACGCTCAGAACATCAGATAACAAGTATAATTATACATTTAACACCGGCCCTTGGCGCGCCAGGATTTATTGTACAGTATTTTCATTTTATTTATTTATTTTATCTCTTCCAACAATGACCCGCCTCCATTCATTTTGTTAAGCGACAGTGTCATCGAATAAAATCTGCCCACACGTCATTACATGATAATTAAAGATAAAAACCCCATCATCCTTAGATATTTCGAGAGATAATCAGTGCTTCATTCTGCTTCATTATAAATGAAAATCTATATGAAACTAACTAATCTGACAGACGTTGTCTTACTTACTCACTAGGTACACATATATGTTTTCAATGAAAACATATTGCAACTAAAAATTGAGATTTAAACTATTTTATCTCTCAAGTTTGAACAAACTGTACCTAGACAGTAAGAAAAAAAATATTAAAATCGGTTATGTAGGTTACAAGTTTATCCCGGACAAACACCGCGACACAATTTTTTTATATATAAAAGTATGGTTCTCTATGTGTATGGACTTAGTCAGTAAGACGGAACATGTCTCAACATGTTCCGTTTTACACAAACTTCAGCAATTATCAAGATGACACGTTTGATAATGCATAACATCCCACACAATGTCTAACTCGTTTCCTCAGTGAGTTAATGGTAGACCTTCTACTATTTGTGACCGAGTACAAAAAGCGACAGATTAATCTTACAAAGCTTGACATCGACAATAAAATAAAAGAGTAGAACAACCGAGTAACCCCCCTTATACCAGCTGTAGTAGAGGCAGCTGAGATACCGGAACCAACAGATGTTGGTTTATCTTGAAACCGCATAGCTCAATTTCAACAAGGCGAAGATGGGCAGCAGCTTTCTTGTTGCGCTGCACATGCGCTGCCCAGCGTGGCAACGATCAACAACCCCTCTTTGTTGAGGAGACATATGTTCAGCAGTGGACGCTCTACGGCGGCTATGATGATGATAAGTTCAAAGTTAGTTGTGAAATATGATAGACTTGAACAGGGACTTTATCGCATTTTGTACTAAATGTACTAAGATCCGAATTGTACCAATCTCTATTTATTTTATCTTTCTCCACGTGCGATATTTTTGATTTTGATTCGGTAGGTAGTCACTACACCATACAACTTTGGTTGGTGGCGGCCTTCAGCATCGCCTGCCTCCGTGCAGCAAATCGCGAGTGAGCGGCGGAGTATAGGTACATCTTATTTATTAAAATAGTAGTAATATGTTGTATTTACATTCAATATTTTAATGTCTCTTATACAATTCGAACCAGAAATGTGTAATAACTAACATTCAGATCTGACATACGTATAACTTATTTATGCTTGTATCTATACGAACACATGGTCGTTGTAAGAATCGAACCACGATTACTGCCATAGGAATAGTTACAATGTTTATGACATTATTGTCATATGACTTAGGCAAGTTATAACTACTAAAGTTATAACTAATAAGTGACAAATTCTACGGAAGAAAAAATATTTTGGTATAACACGATACTCTACTGATTTTCTTGATGCGGTCAGAATCTGTTGGTAATGGTGTCTTCATTAAATTCTGGCCCTTATCGGTTATACTTGATTTAAAGTGTCAAGTTCGTGCGTAGCTGATAGCAGACGATACGCCCTTTATTACCTTCACTGAAGAAAGTGACATTAAAATAGTATTGCGCCAACACAAACAAGGTAGATGATTCATGATCAATATTTTTAATGTAATGATGAACGCGTACGTCTAATGACATATTGTTATGGGGTTTAAGCAAAAACGGCGTTAACTCGTGAGTATATTGTAGTTTAAAAAAAACGAAAAACTAAAAAGTGACACCAAAACCGAGACTTGCCACGGTCGATGACTGCGGGCGTGGGACCATGGTATTTGTGACAAGCGAATTGCAAGGAAGTCGGTCTGTAGGCGCGCGTCCAGTTTCATAAGGAGGAAGCGTCGGCCGCGCACAATACAACAATGCTGCGACGTATTTGACTTTATAAATAGTGCAAGCAATCACGAGCACTACCTGCTAAATAACGCTAACCCAGCCGTGCTTGTCACGCAGGCTAACCTACTATCGAGTATCGGGGAATTTCGTGAAATTATTATCCTTTTTTATGCACTTGTTTAAGGGAAATAACGTTAAAATATTTTTTTCAAGAGTAAAATAAGTAATCCTGCGAATTGCGGAAAACACCGCTTCGGGTAAATTGTACCGAACATTTGGCGAATATAACACACAACGTTAAAGACCAATAAAACAGGCGATGCTTACACGTTTAATAAAATCCCTTTCTGAGCAAAATTTAAGATCACCTAGGTATTTCATATTCGTCTTTCTCTAAAGAAATATATTATTTTTACTTAAACAAGGCCTTAATATTAAAAAAAAACCTTTGGCTACATTTTACTCACAGAATTAACAGGTACAAAATATATGTACCTACATGTTTTAAATGTCCTCAAATAAATTAACTATAAAATTAATAACTGTAATGTCTCTGTTTGACTAATCTCTAAAACAGCTGGTTTGCAAATTATTGATAAATGAGACATTTACTAACAACCGATGTTGTACGAGAAACTTGGTGTTTTTTAAATCAACCCCATCCTTTGCACAAAATAAAACGAATAAGACGGAGGAGCCATACAAAATCAACTTTAACGCTAAAGAACTCGCGAGTATTATTCCTATTTAACATTACTTTTTATTTAACAAAATCAGTAGTCGATGGTTCAAAACCACAGTAATTGGCAAATTTGCAATATAATATTACTTATAATTTCCATAATGTTTCAACTCCGAGAACCGTGTTAAGAAATTTTGTAACAAAAGCCAACTCTATAGTTGCAGTAATTAAGCCAAAATAATATTATCTTTCTTTTTAAGCTAATTTTAAATTAACATAAAATACCATACGATTAACAAATGAGTCTCATTAATTATGGACTATTTAAGATTACTTATCTAATTATAATTATTCCGATATAACGACTTGCTAATGAGCAGTATTTTGACTAATTCTACAGATTAAAAATACCTAAACAAAAAGTAATAAATTATTTTATTATTCATTTTTATTACATTAAATTAGAGACTATAGACAGCATTCTTTAGAATTGAATCTCACAAGCCCCACCGAGATGCCGAATCTAACATATGGCAGTATACCCATGCGACAACGTGACTGCAGGGCGGGAACGCACAGTAACATAGCTCTCGTGAGGTCAAACTTATATCCTGCAGTGGATATCGAAGAACCGATTTAATATGATGATACAAGTAACAGGACCCTATAAAGATACCTACATCCATTTAACCTACCCTCAATAGGTATGGTCAAGAATGCACAATTTCAATTTAGAAATACTATCAAGATCAAGAATCGAGTTTGAATATGATACTAATAACAAACAATTATAGTTAAAATGTTTGTCTGTTTTTCACTGTTATTCTCCGTAAATAAGGCTTGACCTATATTGGCGGGGTTTTCACCAGCGTAATTTTGAAAAAAATCGTAGGGTGTAATACTTCTACGTTATTTTAAGTAAAGAATCAAAACCTTTTAATTGAGGCATATCTCCAATACTTTCACGAGGGAAATGTCGCGGTACTTTAATTTATCTATACTCACATAATAAAGAGGATAGATTTGGCTGTTTCTTTTTAAATGACTGAAAAACGAATAGGCCGTTTTCAAAGAAAATTTCTCTATTAGAAAGCCACATCGTCCCCAAGTAACGTAGACTATCATCATATCAGCCACAAGACGTCCACTGCTGGACTTAGGCCTCCATTTCCAATAGGGCCGGTTGTATGCGGCCTAAGTCCAGCGCGATCCTGCGGTTTTAGTCAGATCTATCTATCTCTGTCTGTCCATCTTGCGGGTGGACGCCCTACGCTGCGCTTGTCGGTACGTGGTCTCCATTCCAGAACCTTACGACACCATCGGTTCTGCGTACCAAATGCCCTGCCTACTGCCAGTGCAACTTACATAGGCTATACAATATAATAGTTAAAAAGAGATCAATATCTAAAATAGAACTACCTACGTAAACAAAATTTGTATTTTTGTTGTAGGTCTCTTATAAAATTCAAAGGTGCCAATTTAAAAATATCTTTCACTTAGGTATTATTTTACGGGAAGGGAAACCACGCGGGTTAAACCGCGAATCGCTGAAAGTTTATATACACAATACTAATATATATTTTTAGGCAGACATTTGTTGTTTTATTCGTGGATATTCACAGACTGGTTGTGCCAATCAAAGTGCTATCGAATATTTAGTGATTGGGGCATTACTTACTTAAGCTATGGTAACAGGACAAAATTACCTTAAACCCTGTTCTGAATACAAACTCGATTCATTTGTCCAAGTCAGTCATCAGCTGGAAGTCGTAGTAGTCATCGTTTCATTCATCAATATTTTTTATTTAACGTTGTTCAAACTTAGATGACGTGAGGCGATCCGCTTAATCATTACGATGTTTATTCTCTTATCGATATATAACAGGTACCTAATGTCACATATTTGAATGTATTAATGATTCAAATAGGCAACATATTTTCCGCTTTACATGACGTTGGCACAGGAAATTAAATAAACAGCAACTATAGTAGATGAGATTTTTTTGTTTATAAATAAATTATTTTCAATTAAATGCAAATAAATATTAAATCCGCTGATTGTTGAACCACATTATCATTATTTATCACAAAGATATTGTCGTTATAAAATAGATGGCATGCATGTGATTAATTTCCAAAGTAAAGCTGTTGCTCTACAGTGAAGTGACGTCACAAGTACGAGGCAGTGATAACGATGTTACGGCATGAACCTGCTAATTGAGTCGCTCAGCCTCACGTAACCCGCGGTGGTGCCCCAGTAACACGCACCGCTCCTCGCTACTACCCCCGACTCGGTACAAATAGACATACTGCTTGCATACTTACACTGTGGGCACATACTCTTCCGGGAACTCATTCTTAGTGTACACGTACAGCAGGCAGGTCTTCCCTACCATACCATCCCCGACCACTGTAATCTTTACAGTTTTCTTCGCGCCCATGTTGCGTGCCGGGACATCCGACTGACACAATTCACTGATACTAGCCTATTATTTAAACACTTATCTAAAAACACCGCACACTATCGACGCCACTAAACATTTATTTCTTTTGGAGAACAAGGCCCTTCGCGATGATTATCACAGTGAGGTAATGATCTTATCAATCTTGTGGAGCACTCGCGATAAAGCGGCGATTTCAACAGAAACAAGGCGCCCGCGCACACTCGCGGTTGAATGCAGAATGAATCAGTTGAGACAGAGCTTGATTGGCCGCAGCGTAATAGCGTAGTGGTGGTGTCCGTATCGCCAACAAATATTAGCCTGCGCAGAGCCTCGATGTCATCATTAATTCTACAGACGTGCCTACCAAACTGCGGTAGCGAATCATTTATCGTCACACGACCGTATTTACTATTACAGAGAACTTTGCCAGCCGAGGATGTCCTATAGTACTCGTTAAACTGTAATTTGGTTGTAAAAGAAGTCATTAGGTAAATGTACTTACTTAAATGTTAATGATATTTAATAACATTATTAGAAGTTATAATTTGAGTTCATAAAAAGTCATAGAGCATGTCAATAAAAATACAGTAAATTAATTAATAATTATTATAATAATCACATCGACATTGAAATCAACTATTATCAACGGTAACATACAAACAAACAATTAACATGAAAAGTACAACATTTAACGAGTTTCTTAATAATTACCGATTAATACTGTAATACTAGAGATCACATTCATCACAGGCAGAATTATTATTCTTTGTCATTTGTAATTAACACAATTACCCTTATATTAATATTTTAGGAACAGTAGAAAAAGGCACTAACGATACGATTGTTGTGTGTATCTATTTATCACTTTGTCAATACATTAAAACGATACATAAATAAGGCACTACATCATTTTCATCTTTTCAATTAACATTTATGTTAAACAGTTAAAAGACACATGGATATTTATTTTATTCGAGATTTATTCTAGCAGCCTTAATTAATGATTTCGCAGGTGGGACATTCGTAACTAGAAACATTATATGTGGTAAGGGTAAATTAAAACTCTATCATTGTAAGTACATCAAACTTCTGTGCAATAAACATATATCATTTTGAGGATGACTGGTAGATAGATGTTATACATAAAAATGAATGTAACACGAGCTGCGTGCGAAAAATATAGTACAAAGCGGCAAAGAACAAAATTCGTGACGGCAAGAACGCTCGGAAACGTCATGTCGATGGTCGGTTTTTAGCCCTAAGCGTGGAAATAGTAAATGTTTCACATTAAACACTATTTTTTGGTGTCACTAAGATCAAAACTGTTTATTCCTCTGAGGATGATGTCCTCCTTGAGTGTCAGAACCTCCCTGATCAGCTCGCGGTTGTTGTTCTGCAGCTGGGAGATGACGGTCAAGTGTTTGCGGTCGCGCTCCTTCAGGCGCAACAAAGTCGAGTCACAGACCTCGCTGCATGTGACGTGAATATCTGGGAATATAACATTAGAGTTCAGGATTAAATAATCAAAGATTGGAATATTTGATATTCGTGAAAAGGGATGAAGTTAAGAAAAATTATGTTACAAAGCTTCAGTACCAGGTATCTTTAATGCCATCAATCGAAACGCGGTTAATTTATACATATGTTTAAAGTACATACAATAAATAAGATCCCGCGGCGATTTTGGACCTCTGCAAGCAAGCAAGCGTAAAATCATGGGATGATCCAGGAGAATGCCAGTGACTATGAAGTTCAGGAAGGAATCCCGTAAGAATGTGTTTAAAAGAGAATATAATTCTATCAAATAAAGAATTTTTAACATCGGGTTCCAAATAAACGAAACCTCTTTCTGGTTCAATTGTTTTTTGTTGACGGTGACTTAGTAACAAAGTTAGCTATAAGCTCCAACGGGATTTTAATTCCGGTATATAATCAATCCTATAGAAAGCGGCAAACGGAAAATAAGTGTAGTTAGAATCAGGTACCAAATTGTCGAGACTGTGAGTCTGTTAGCCTTTAAGCAAGTGTGTAGAATGGTTCGCGTATGTCTCAAGCGAGGATCGCTTAGTGAGTGTTCTAAACGTTAGGTCAGTTTTGCTAACAGAGGTTTATTTTCGGTAGCTCATCCAATAATCTAGTGCCGAGAGTCGCCTGTCTCTACTGTAAATACACTGTCTGTGTCAGCTATAGAGATGCCGTTTTGGAACGGAATCGTAGTGTTATTCTACCTCTTGCTTAATTTATGGCTTCAATAATAAATATTGTCCATATAGCAAAGAAGTGGATACGCAATATGTACTACGTATTCGATTATGACATCAAAACATATTTTTTTTGGGATTTGGGAGTTTTGGTATCTTCAATTCTGGTAGCCGTAACCACAAAGATTTACTTTTAAGATTAGATACGGATAATTTAATACCCTTCAATTGAAAAACCTTATAAGTAAATACTAAATACAATCAAACATAAATACCATCAAACATATTGTATATTATTTACACATGAAATGAAACCCATGCGATAACACTCCAACGCCTGTAACCCCGTAAGTCACGGCCCATTAATGCGACGCAGCTGCAACTCCGTCCAACTGTTGAAATTATCGTATGTTGGAAGCTTTGATAAGTACTAGGTAGGTAAGTATCTATCAGATTTGCATGAACTGCTTGCATATGTCTCAAAATTATTGAACAGGAATCATGCATGAATTCTACTTATATTATTAAAGTAAAATTCTATGAGGTTAGAAAAATGTATGTTCCTGTTTATTAGCAATAGAACATATTATAATTAGAAATAGTTCCACACTTTCATACAGAAATTCAACAAAGAATTATACAGTTATTTTGAAGTAGAAACATTGCTATATTGTGTGATTGTCAGTTTTTGATTTCAATGTTTATTAATTATTCTACTAACTACTAATTCAACTATGTATTAGCCAATTTATAATAAATTATATAAATCATTTTTAATATCATTATTCCAATGGCCTATCATATAGAGTCTAGCGAGGATTTTGATGTTTAGGACTATTGTTGTAAGAAAAAGTATAACAAATATTTAAATTAGTTGCTGAAATTTAAAAACTATGGACCAAAGAATGTATATGCTGTTTACTGGCCATACTTTATTTGGTATTTTTATTCAATACAATTCTTTGTTACAGACTGTGTAGGATAGCCCATCTTTAGCAAATCATACATAATACTTAAAGCGTTTTAGATATGCTTCTTAATGACTGACTATTTATTCATTTAATTCATCATTTTAAATTATGCTTATTCTACTATATAATTTATTTAAATATCTTTACTCTGGTACTACATGGAGAGATGTCAAGATGAGGCTGAGTCTGGCCTTGATGTGTCTGCTAGATGGTTTAAAAATCACTCAGTAAACACAGAAAAGACAAACTATATGTGTTTTTTCATTTACAACAGTGAACAGCCTTTGAGCTCCTTTGAAATCTAACTTCACAACTGCTATCTCAGTTCTAATTCCGTTAAATATAACTATCCCCTTTTGAACAAAGTAAATACAGCAAAGTACTTTGGGGTCATGTTGGATACTTTACCTTACTCAATACCTGGCAAATAAGTAATCAGAAATAACAAAAGATTTTGATATTTTTAAAGATGGTATAAAATACAATAAATTTAATAAAAACTTACTTGATTTTAATCGCAATTTATCCAATAACTTATTATTTTCCTGTTTCAGTCTAGCTATTTCATTACGCAAGCTTTTTTCAGTGCCCTCCTTTTGCTTAGAAACTTTGATAAGTTTTGCTTTTGTTTCTGTCAGTGTTTGAAGAAGGTCCTCAGATCTGTCTGCTACCCTCTGAGCTGATGCCACACAGGCTCTGGCTTCATTTTTCTCAATGGAAAGTTTGTCTTTCAATTGGCTCAAAGATCCCTAATAGAACAGGGGCAAAACATTTATCATTATTAATAAATATATAATAGAAATAATATTTGGTGTTACATCTATTTAATTCACTATTAAAGTAAATAGATATGAAATATCAGAGTAACTTAGAAACTTACATTCAATTGTTTATTTCTTTGTTCAAGCACATGGTTATGCTCCAACAGGGAATCGGCTTTGTCCTTTTGAGTTTTGTAATAGTGCAACATAGTCCACACAGAGTTAATTAGATTAACAAGAGCTTCTGGTGTTAAATTGTTTTCGTTATCCATGTCTATGTGAGGATTAAAAATGTAGTTTAAATTCAACAGTCCGAACTCCTAAAAAGTAACAGTGAGTTTTATTCATTGCTAATATAGAAATATGGTAAAAATTTGTAATTTTTATTATTAGCAGTCACCTCGTGGAGTCCAATCAAGCATTCTTTTACATTATTAATAGTACACGGCTCATATACCGTCGCTTTTTTATACTTGTAATTTTGTAAAAGTTCCCTCACTTCTTCATCTAAATTTTCAAATTCACTAGCATTCGCCATTTGTTATGTTAATAAGTTTATTTAATTTTAATTAAAACAGAAAATAGTTAATATACACATTAAAACACCTCATGCAAGTAGATCCAGAAAAATTCAAAACAAAAACCACAGACTAAAGAGGCTAGCTGTTTGCTGAGCTAGCTTTGCATTTAACTGTCAAAAGTAACCGTCCAAAAACTGACTGGGATTGTAAATTTTGCCTACATTCCTAATCTGTTAAAATGTGATAGATATGTATAGTTCAGCAGTTATATTGCTTTAATTGTGGCAAGTTTAGTTTACAAAAGCAAAGAAAAGAGATTCCCGCATAACCTGGGTGATTACAGTGAAGAACAAGGAGAAAGGTTCCATCAGGATATCAGGATAATGGAAGAAAGATATCAAGGTTGATGGGACAGCCATATGATGGCTGACTATTGCTGGACCTTGAAAAGAGATTGTCCTGATAAAGTAAATAAGAAAAAATCCCAAAGAAAAGTTTTTCATGATATTTATTTATTTATTCTAGTTAAAGGTACCACAAACTATTATTATTTTTGTGTATTTTTGTAAAGATAAACAATAAAAATAAATTTTAAATACATCTTTTTGCCCATTTGTTGATTTGCATTTTATGGAAAATGTTAGAAGCGTTTATCTCAAAAACTGGAGTCAATTTGACCATTCTGGTATTTTTCCCGTTACCAGCACACTTGTCGTATACAAAATCGACTTCAAGTATGCCTTCCGCAAACTGTCTGTATAGCAGTGTAATTAATTGTTTGCTTTACATTATAGCTGCATTTAACATTTTTTTTCAGGACCAAAATTAGTTATTATATGATTAATGATGATTTCAACAACATTGTAATTAAAATACCTATACATTTTAAAAGGTCACAGATATAAATAACTCTGTATATAATTTACATTGCCTTGGATTCAGGTTAAAATAAAACACATTCAATATATTGAAATAATATTTATTAGTTTGTATTACATAAAAATTGTGAACCATGGCACTAGTAGAGAGCTATTAAAATGTGACAGATCAATAAGTCTTTAGATATGGCAAAATAATATTCGAAAGTTTATTTGTACATTTTGGGGCATTTTATTACTTAGATCCATAGTATAAATGTTTAATTTGCAGTGGCACGTGCGCAAACGAAACCCAACCAAAGAGTACAGTGATTTACATCGGAAGGCTCCGTGCACTCAACTTGTCACTTTTTTCTTATTCGATCCAACTGCTTGCTCTGCAACAAAAATATTTTTTTTATTATAACGGTTCATGGTCGAAGTTGCCATCGCTATATTGCAAAATTTTTGGTCTGCTGGACTAAAGACATTCTTTTAACAGCCTTTATTCGTATTTTTCAGGTCTTTGAAAAAATGTTTATTTAACTTTTACAGTATACCACGATTATTAGTCGATTTTGACGTGACAACGTCTTATATTGGTTTGCCGGGTGACACTTCAAGAAACTGCTTTACGCTCCGCTCACGTTATGCGCTCACAATGAGAGCGAGTGAGAGGCACGCGTCCCTTCCACTCGGGCATGGTTAGCCCGCCTAAGAGCGAGAGAGACAGACATAAAAAGTGAAAGGTACGACAAAAATCACTCAGATAGGAACAAGTTAAGTTGTAGTAAACGCTGTTTCATTGTACGCAAATGTATTGCAAGTTATTGTATGTATATTTGTATATAAATACGTATGTGTAAAGGTAAAAATAAAATTTTGTTAATATGAAATTCAGTGCGAGATTCTTTGTATAAATTAATGTTTTAAATATAATTCTTTGTATAAATAAATGTTTCAAATTGTTACTATTATTTCATCCTTATTCCTACTATACGAATGAATATTCACATTAAAATTATTTTACCACTCAAAGTCGTTGTCACGTAAAACTTTCGCCCGTATACCGACTTTACAGGCAACCAATTTTTTTACAGGATATTAATGTTAAACTATCCAGATTAGATACTACCGACAAGGGTTGGGCGAGACTGACATTTTTCCCGCGTACTCCGTATAGCGATGTACCGATGTCTTCACTCGAGTGCACCTCTGAGGCCGAACCTCACCTCAGCTCGAGGGGCCGTCGTTGGAGACAGTTAAATAAATCAGTATTCACTCGAAGGGCATGGACTGTACGCGTTCGCCGACAATCGCGGTGCACTTGTCTATGAAGAGAATGTGTGTGAAGTGTATGTAATTGTAGAGTGCCATTGAGAGGGCGACTGAGGGAGGTATTTATAGAAGTAATGCTGGGCGGGTATTCCAGAATGTATCACCGTCTACGATGACGGACAGACATAATTCTCTATGGTCATACTCACCCTTGCCAAGCTGAGGCCGATCTCGCTGAGCCGCTTGTGCTGGTATGTGAGCGGCTCGTGCAGCTTGGCGTCGCCGCGCTTGTAGAAGTCGCTGTAGTCTAGCCTGAACGCAAGGGTCTGCAGCGACAACTCCGCATGCAGGGCCAGCTTCAGTATCAACGTGGTCACGTGGGTCCTGTAATAAATACGAGTATATAACTATTTAGTTTCTCTTTTTATAATATACTGGCAACCGGGCCGGCTATCTACGGGTGTAATTGAAAAACAAAAGGTATTTTTATTATAAATCACAAAAGAGCAAACCATCACTTAATAAAATAATAATAATATTTATTTAACTCAGTAATTATTTAAGATAACACTATAGACAACATTATACCAGTGAAACTATAAAAAAATGCACTCATTCTTAATGTTAACGCAGAGTTATTTAAAAGTTGCTACAAATGGAATACAAGTTTTTCATACAACTCATATGATGTCGATGTTATTTCTTTGTTCAACTACTAAACTAATATGTAATATCAAAGTATTTTCTCGTAACCCCATCTTCAGAATGTGCCGAAAGTATAACTCACTATATGGTCGTGTGAGCTGTGTGCCTGACATATACGGGACAACGCTAAATAAGTAGAAAGTAGCCATCCATACTATTCTTTAAGCCTAGAATTAGTATTTTGTTATGTTTCTTAAAATGTTCACTCTATTTTAATTATTTAGTTTGGTTTATCTAATTAATTATTAGAAAATAATGACCTTATTCTCAATGCAGTTTCTTAATGTGTGCTTTGCTAATCATGATGTCCGTACATCCTTGTGGAGTTACAGCTTGCCAAGATCCCATAGATTTCAAGAGAATTGTTGTGCTGTGATTCTGGTTGATTTAACAAATAAAGTAAAAAAAAAACATGTTACCTATAGGTGCGGGCCCAAACATTCAAATCGGCCTTCCGGCTGCCAAGGAACTGGTGGAATATTTTCCGTTTCTCTTTGTCATGTACCTCATCCGCAGCCGTGAACGCATATTCACCTTTATAAAAAACAAGTAAAATAATATATACTAGTGTACCCGACAGGCGTTATCCTAATAGATAAACCTAGATACTGAACTGAAAGGCCATCTGCCGGGCTAATTTGTGAATCTTAAACATCCAGAACCCCACTTGTGTATTCACAAGGTTCGTTTAAGTCGATCCAGCTGTTTAGTTGCAGCATAGACCAATAACCAAGATACTGAACTGAAACGCCATATGCCGGGCTGATTTGTGAATCTTAAACATCCAAAATAACCCCACTTGTGTATTCACAAAGATTCATTTAAGTTGATCCAGCCGTTTAGTTGCAGCATAAACCAATAACCTAGATACTGAACTGAAACGCCATCTGCCAGGCTGATTTGTAAATCTAAGCTATCCAGAGCGCCACTTAAATGCATGCAAAAGAAAGAACCTAACGGTCCAGTCGATTAAAAGGAATTCAGTAAAACACACGTACAGTACAATTAATTATATATACACATAAAAAAGCACATGCAGACATATTTAAACGCTGGATTCATCAGCGTCTTGGTACCCCGCTGTGATATTGATATCATAACAATATGATGAGAAGTTCAACTTTTTGGCACATGACAATATTTTAAAAATGCCCAACTGTTTTAATACTTTTTTTGTGTGCGAAATAAATATATCATTACTAGCTTGTCCTGTGTTAAATAAAATTGCAACTACAAATTGAGATAACTTTCTAATAAACTATCTTATCACTCAAATTGATCAAACTATGCACAGTAAGGTTTAGTAATTTAGTAGTTCATCCCTGACATACAGCGTGACACGTAATTTCTACATATAAAGAAGATGCTATTATAAATTATTATTAGTGATCTCTCGAAACATAATATTACTATACTCGCCAATAATTTCGGATTAATAATATTAAAAAAAGATTTTACCTCTAGCAACTCTCTCTGCTTTCATCTGCTCGATGCGATCCCGCCGCTCAAGTTCTGCATTTATCCCATTGTGGAGGGTCGCTTCGAAACTTCGCAAAGCTAGTGTTTCGTTCAACACATTCCCCAGATACGATTGTAGCTCCTGACAAAAAGTGGCCAATAATTATACCTAACTAGCTAACCCGACAAACTTACTGTACTTAGATATAATCCATCATATTAAAGTTGTATGGAGTTGACGCTGTACACAGTAAGCGATTTATTAAAATCAATCAATCAGTTCAGTAGTTTAGAAGTCTATCCAGAATAATTACCGTAAAACGAAATTTTTATGTATGAAGATATTGGGACTAACATTTTCTGTTTTCATCTGCTAACAAAACATTTTATCTCTAGAAGATAGAGATACAGTTTAAGCAATATATTGATCTGTGTCTGCGTTTGTGTATTGAATGTGTCAAAATTTTACAAACCATTTTGAACTCAATGCCTCACATATAGAGCTGAATAGGGATTGGTAACATAAAGATTATTAATACAATGACTGAACTTAGTCTCCTCTTACTGCACCTGGTATAGGGGGAGGTATTTTTCTATTCAGCCCACAAATATTTGGCACATCACAGTGAGTCCTGTTAAGCCTTGCGCGCGATTAGTTTAATATCCCGGTCAATGTGCATTTTCCAATACATATCGTCGTTTAAGTTCTAACACAGCGTAAGTCAAAATGTTGACCTTTTGTACAATTGGGAAAACATTGCTCACGTTTCATAAAATCATCTCAAAACTAATTGCTTGTGCAATAGTCGGTGCAAAATAGATTTCGTTTAAACAATATACGGTATAAAATGTTTACTGCAGCGTTAGAAATGTAATATCTTGTTATGATTGGGCTTAATTATTAAGTTGTCAACTTTGACATACGCGGTGTTAGAACTTATGCGACGATACTACAACCTCAAGGTTGGCATTTGCGGAGAATGATGAAGAACATTCCCATTTCCTTTTGAAAGTACGCTGATGCAGGTGTACCTGCGTTGTGTGATGTATCATGGCGTGTATGGAGTGTCTCTCGAGCGCGGCGTGGTGCAGCTGCAGCAGGCGGTCCAGGTCCTGTCGATCGCCGGCGGCCGCCAACAGCTCGGCCCACGCGGTTTCGGCGCCGACACAACTCGCCTCTTGCAGCGCGCCGCACAGACGCAACGCTTCCGCTCGCAAGCAAGACACGCGACGCATCAGACCCCAAACCTCTGTACGTTAACCCACTTGATAAATACAAACACACTGTCTATATCTACACTAATATTATAAAGAGGAAACGTTGTATTTTTGTTATTTGGCACGAATAAACTCAAGAACTACTGGACAGATTTCGATAATTCTTTAACAATTAGAATGCTAAATTATTCCTAAATAACATTACTTTTTAACAAGAATAAATTAGACATCCCTACTAAAATTTTAATTATGTAATCCAAGGTATGAAAAACAATTATATAAAAATTACTTTCATCGCAGGCGCTACGGAAACTAACAATAATAGAACAAAACTGTTTCAGTACCTTTTAGATAACTTTTGAATTAATCATTCAATTGGCCATTTAAGAGATATTATGAGTTAAAAATTTCAATCAAAACAAAATATGGCTACACGGCGAAGAATGGGACACATAACTATTTATATATCTAACAAGCCTTAACGCCGTATGCAATATAGATATGGTGCATTATCCCCAAGAAGTTTTAAATTAGCTTAACCCGTCAAGTTTACCTCCTTATCAACTAAAATTAAAAGTGTTTACTCCTATTATGCTATTAAGAAATTGAAGTCCTACCAATATGTGCACCACACAGCAAAAAAGTGTAAAACGTTAACATTAAAAACTTATAAAGTGTAACAGTATTTCATATTGCAAACAATGATACGTTCATATACGGTATAACATGCCAATGTTATACCAATGTTTGTTTAGCTTAACTGTGACTTAATGTGGCAGATACAGTAAAAAGTATTTCCCGTAACTATCTTGCACCCAAAAAGATTAATTCCCCAGGGAGGTTTTACATCATATCCTTTTTTTGGGTTCGTACAATAATCTACCCTCAAACAGAATACATTTCTTTACGTAAGATTTTTGATTTTGGGTTGGATCGTGGGTACAATATTTTCAGGACTATAATTTTATTCAATCCATATATGTTTAACCCAAATGTGCAATTCAAAAACAATTGTCCAATCGTGCAAAGCCGTGACGGGCCGCTAGTGTATAATATTTTCCTTTTAACTTTTTCAATTCCTACAGAGGTAGTTATATGACGGACCCGATAGCACATATGGTAGGGATCCTATTTTGAGCGCTATTCTATATGTGGAATATTTGAATTTTTTCTGTGCCTGGGTGTTATTTTTGTGTATCTAAGTATTCTATTTGTGATTCCCCTGTTGTCTGATATCCCTAATATAAGTGCTTTAAGCTACTTATTTTGGAGTTACGTCAATCTATGAGATGTCTTAGAGAGACATATAATTGAGAATTTATTTATGTATTAGAATCTAATTTACGGGGACTGGCATATAACTAATGTTACGGAATTTTTTAAATTGGTCGTTGTTTTTAAGCTAATTGGCAACATGCCAAATATAAATAAATATATTTTTACGTATATGTAATCTAAAATAAGAGTAGACACCTCTAAAATGATCAGCACTTATCTACTATATACATATAAACCGTCCTCTTGAATAATTATAAATTATGGCGACATCTTATACATTGACATGAATCAATTTATCTATTAAAAAATGTACATCAAAATCCGTTGCGTAGTTAAAAAAATCTAAGCATACAGGGACAGACAGACAGCGGGAAGCGGAAGATTTTGGACGGTGAAAGAATTATTTAATTGGTCGAGTAGATTTTGTTTTGATCGTATCAAACAAAGAAACAAACAATCGAATATTTTCCCTTTATAATATCAGTATTAGCGATGAGTTACCGGCAGAGAAGCATAGTACCTCCCTTTGCACCAGGTGATGTAAGTGGCAACAAAGGTACCAGGAACAAACAGACGGCAGTCAAATCTAACCCATCCATGCAGCTCAATGCACAGGGCGGGGATGGGCAGCAGCATCCCCTTTACGAAGTGACGCTCTAAGATTGCCAACACCTCCAGCGCGGCAATTATAGGCAAAATTCCCCCTTTCTTCCGGGCCTTTCTTCCTGCCAAGCCTATGTATGGCTGTCGATTTCAATGGCTGGTACGATGATAATGAATATCAGTGTGGATAAGAAAGTCGGCGACTGACCGGGCATGTACTTGAGCCGCTTCTGCAGTATGGTGTGGTCGCGCCAGGCGTCATGCAGGCCGTACTCGATGCGCTTGACGCGCCACAGCTGCGTAAAGAGCGCGCGGTACCGCGCCGCGCACGTCGCCGGGAACAGCGTGCCCAGCGGCCCGTCCACGCGGTACTGCAGCGCGAACACGTCCCAGCCGCAGTCGTCGCGCCCGTCGCCTGCGGGCCACAAACCGTCACCTCGGCTTACACTCGCAGCATTGCGATAATGATTCTAGTGATGTTAGTATTGGAGTGAGGTTTCGAGAGGCTGCTAGACGGAAAAAATTAAGACCAAAAGTAACGACACTTTTTGGTATAGTTGTAAGCTGTGAGGCGTGCGCGTGTTTCTCTGTCTGTTTCTCTCTCTCTTTCTCTGTCATAAAAAACAAGATTTTCGTTTCGCCTTTCTATTTCGCATTAGACACTGGTGTCGCGACGATTTTTTTTGTTGAGTGTATACAGGTTTTTTGTACTATTAGTTACAATATTATTTTTGCATATTAATAAAAAATAATATTATAACCAAAAAGAAAATACGATTCCTTCACTAATCAAAAGGAACTTCGTTTCATCCGGGTGTTCTTTGACACCTCTACTTATCGCTCATTAAATGCCACTCGGTACTTGTCTCCGTACGTAGCATGTTTCTGAGCATCAAAAGCTCAAATGAACTTGCAAAACTGACATTAAAATGAATTGACGCGCCCGATGGCGCAAATGATGGTGGTCCAATCTTTCGCAATATATAAATTCCGCCAATGTTGAAACAGGTCGTTTAGTTTACTATAGTTAGATACTTTCATAGCATTATGTCTTATGGTATACTATTGTGCGGTAATGCAGCATGCATGATATTAACACATTATCTGTTTTGCAAAAGAGGCCTGTTTGTGCGATTTACAAAAAGTCACCAACAGACTCGCCTACAGAAAAATATAAAGAAATTAATATAATGACTTCATTCTGTCAATATGTTTACGAAAATATTGTGTATGTCCATAAAAACCTAGAAAACTTCAGAATAAAAGTGGCATGCATAACGTTAATACAAGAAATAAATATAAGCTCGCAGTGCCTACAACTCGGCCCCATTAAATAAAAAACTCATTCAAGTCGTCTGTATTATACATAAATATGCATAAAATCACTTCCTTATTGGAACTATTAATGTTATTTTTATCACCTATTTTATTTATTATATATATTATATATTTGAATAAAGTTAATTGACTACGATTTATTTATATGTATCTAAGTATTATATTTGTTATTCCTCTGTTGTCTGACATCTGTAACACAGGTGCTTTCAGCTACTTATCTCGGGGGTTGTCAGCTCAAAGTATGAAATGACATGTAAATTTATTTATTATATATTTATTTAAAGTAGTTCTTGCGTGAAAAGTGAAGAACATTCATACATCCTCATAAATTATCATATACATAATATTAGAACCAATTATATTATTAAATATCTACCTAAGATATTAACTGAACTTGTATAACATGTACAGAACTTGTTACTATGTAAACCATTATATCTTCATTTTTATTTATTAGACCATGTCGACAAACATGCAAGCCTATACACGCTCATAATATTACAAGAATATCACTAGTGCATTGCTCTCTGTCAGTTGAAGATATTATATCACTGCCTCTCTCGCACTTCAAACCGGAACACAGCAATGCGAACACTGCTATTTGGCAGTAGAAGCAATTGAAAGTGAGGTACCAATGCAGACGAACTTTGTATGAAGTCCACCTCATTAAAGTCTTCGGTAAGTACTGAATTTGACATGTCAGCACTCACAGTTGGGGTAGAGGTTGACGTGCAGGCGCGCCAGCACGTGCGGCGGCTCGAACTGCGCGTTGGTGGCGCGCACGGCCGCCTCCAGCGTGCACGACAGGTTGTGCACGTACAGTGAAGTCGCCGGCTTATTCAACTCGTCCCTGCCAACGGACATTCATCATAGCAGCCATAAAACGTCAATGCTGGACTCAAGTTTTCCCAAGAAAGTGGAATTTGCCCATTATTCCCCCGCGGACAAGAGTGGTAGCCATCGCAGAGCGTAATGCTGCTGCC
>JACJUM010003349.1:0-32846 GCA_020976665.1 Heortia vitessoides
AAGCTCGACGTCAACAGAACGCTGAATATCTGGCATCTCAACGGGCTTCTGAGACACCTGAACAGTCCCAGGATCGACGTCGACAGCATGCTGAGTATCTAGCATCTCAACGGGCTGCGGAGACACCCGAACAGTCTCAAGCTCGACGTCAACAGAACGCTGAATATCTGGCATCTCAACGGGCTTCTGAGACACCCGAACAGTCTCAAGCTCGGCGTCTTCAGCAAGCGTCTTACATAGGGTCCCAAAGAGCTACTGAAACTGTTGAAGCTGCTGAAGCTCGCAGACGCGCTGTTGCTGAAAGGGTACAACAGCGACGATTAATATTTACAAGAAACGCGTGGGGAGTATTTGATAAAGCTGCATTTGAGTACGATGAAACTCTTGATTACGAAAGCCACAAGCTTATAAAAATAGAAGCGATGAATAAAGAATGCAGATTTTGCGGTGCTCTTAAATGGAAAGAGGAAGCTGCAGGCATGTGTTGTTCGGGAGGAAAAGTAGTTCTTCCTTCAATAGACGAGCCAGTTGAACCTCTTAAAGAACTTTTTTCAAATGAAACAGATGAGTCTCGCCGTTTTTTAAAAAACATAAGAAAATACAATACATGCTTCCATATGACATCTTTTGGAGCTGATAACATTGTGTCGATGCCAGGATTTTGCCCGACTTTTACAATCCAAGGGCAAATATACCACACAATTGGCTCTTTGCTTCCTGCTACTAATACGCAACCAAAATTTTTGCAAGTTTATTTCATGGGTGATGAGGAAGCACAAGTTGATAGGCGTTCTGAGTACGTACCAGGTGTGGAAAGAAACACAGTTCAAAAAATACAAAAAGTTCTACATGATCACAACGTTTTAGTGCATGAATTTAAAATGGCTAAAGATAGAGTGACTAGCGATAATTACAAGGTCGTGATACACCCAGATCGTGTACCACGTGGTGAACACGAAAGACGATTCAATGCCCCGACCACAAACGAAATAGCTGCCGTAGTAGTTAGAACTGAACAAACTGCGTCTCGGGATATTGTTATTCAGGCGCACGATGGCCGGCTTACTAGAGTTCCGGACACTCATAGATTTTATGATGCTCTCGAGTACCCGATAATTTTTTGGAAAGGACAAGAGGGGTACAGTTTTGATATTCCGCAGACAAACCCAGTTACAAAACAGCCTATACCGAACAAAAAAGTGTCGTGCAAGGACTTTTATGCGTATCATATGATGGTACGTCGCAACAATTTTAATTTATTGCTTCGATGTAGGCTTCTCTTTCTTCAGTTTTTGGTGGACATGTATGTCAAAGTGGAGAGTGAGCGCTTAAGGTTTATTGCTTTAAACCAAACAAAACTGCGAGCAGAAAACTATATACATTTACAAGACGCGGTCAGGAATGATGCGGATTTAGATCCAAACAATTTGGGTCAATTCGTAATACTCCCATCGTCATTTGTAAATAGCCCGAGATATCTTCATGAGTACACGCAGGATGCGTTCACATACGTGCGTAACTACGGGAGGCCTGATTTGTTTATTACTATGACATGTAATCCCGCTTGGCCAGAAATTGCTAAAGAACTCATTCCAGGTCAAAATGCAACAGACAGACATGACTTAACAGCCAGGTTATTTAAAATAAAAGTACAAAAATTGGTTGCTCTACTTACAAAAGGCAAAATATTTGGAGATATGAAGTGTTTCATGTACTCGATCGAGTGGCAAAAAAGGGGTCTGCCTCACGTGCACTTACTGCTGTGGTTGACGGAAAAATTACGCCCCAACCAAATTGATGAAGTCATAAGTGCGGAGATACCAAATCCAGAAAGTGATCGAAAACTCTACGATACTGTAACCAAAAATATGATTCACGGTCCCTGTGGTGCACTAAATCCGTCATCACCATGCATGAAAGAAGGAAAATGCACCAAAAAGTATCCAAGGGCGCTTTTAAAAGATACTCAAACTAACGACAAAGGCTATCCTTTGTACAGGCGTAGAGCACCAGGAGATGGCGGCCGTGCGATAACTCTAAAAACCCGAGGTGGAACACAGGAAGTATTGGTTGACAATAGCTGGATTGTCCCATATTCTCCTCTTCTGTCTAAAATTTATAACTGTCACATAAATGTAGAGTTCTGCAATACGGTACAGGCAATAAAATATATTTGTAAATATATAAACAAAGGCAGCGACTAGGCTATTTTTAACATTCGACAGCAAGGGAATGTTAATATTGACCCGAGAGATGAGGTGCAAACGTATCGAGCCGGTAGATATGTTAGTAGTAACGAAGCAGCGTGGCGGATCTTGGGTCTGCCTCTGCATGAAAGACACCCAACAGTCACTCACCTTGCGGTTCATCTGCCAAATGGTCAGCGGATTTACTTCACTGAAAACCATTTTAGAGAGAGAATGGCCGCACCACCTAAGACGACACTAACTGCATTTTTCCTGCTTTGCCAAAATGACGCATTTGCAAAAACATTACTTTATGTTGACGTACCCCGCTACTATACATGGAACGTGTCGTCGAAAGAATGGAAACGTCGTTTACAAGGTACACCTGTCGACTTGGCTGGCCAGGTGTGAAGGCAGGAGATGCTCTTGGGCGCATTTACACAGTGCATGTTAGTAACTTCGAATGTTACTGTTTGCGAATGCTGCTGAATGTGGTACAGGGCCCCACTAGCTTCTTGGATCTAAAAACAGTTGACGGCCAAGAACTTGAAACTTTTCGACAAGCGTGTGAGAAGTTCGGGTTGTTGGAAGATGACAACCACTGGGATGCCACAATGGAAGAGGCAGTGCTGTGTCGCTCTCCTTCGCAAATAAGAGAACTATTTGCAATATTGATATGCACTTGCGGTTTATCCAATCCTCTTCAACTATGGGATAAGTATAAATCTGCATTATCGGAGGATATCTTGCATAGATTTGAAAGGATGGATCAAGTCAACAATGATCTATGTTTCAATGAAGCACTGAGACATATAGAGGACAAAATAATAACGATTTCCGGTAAGAAATTGTCCGACTTCGGTATGCCTACACCAGAGCGTCGAGGAGAGTTGTCGACCGATTTGATCAAAGAGCTAAGCTACGATATTGCTTTATTAGACGCTCAGGTCAGCGAAACTGAACCACGCCTGCTACCCGAACAAAAAAACATTTATAACAAAATATTACAACGAGTTGAGCTTGACAAAGGCGGCCTTTTCTTTCTTGACGCCCCGGGCGGTACAGGTAAAACATTTTTGCTTAATTTGCTTCTAGCAAAAATTCGTAAGGACCGTAAAGTTGCATTAGCGGTGGCTTCCTCTGGGATCGCTGCAACATTGCTGAGCGGTGGACGAACGGCACATTCGGTTTTTAAATTACCTCTTAATCTGGCGAGCGAAGAAACCCCAACGTGCAACATCAGTAAGAGCAGTGCCCGTGGCGCCCTCTTGCAACAATGTATGCTGATCGTGTGGGACGAGTGCACTATGTCACACAAACGCGCCATTGAGGCGCTTGATCGCTGTCTACAAGATATTCACAGCAATCGAAAGTTGATGGGTGGTGTGGTAGTGTTATTGGCAGGGGATTTTAGACAGACTTTACCTGTTATCGAGAGAGGCACTGCAGCAGATGAAATTAACGCATGTCTAAAAGCCTCATATCTGTGGTCTAAAGTTGAAAAGCTTTATCTTACCACTAACATGCGAGTCCAGTTATTCAGCAATGTCGAATCAGGAGCATATGCTCAAAAACTGCTAGAAATTGGTGAAGGCCACCT
The DNA here is from genome assembly GCA_020976665.1 of Heortia vitessoides. Lineage (NCBI taxonomy): Eukaryota > Metazoa > Arthropoda > Insecta > Lepidoptera > Crambidae > Heortia > Heortia vitessoides. The sequence goes on from JACJUM010003349.1 coordinate 3,787, forward strand.
AAACACCGACCAAGAAGGTATGGTTCTTTTCACACAGCAATTTTGTCATGCTGTGAAGACAGAAGACGAACTTATTGAACAAGTTTTTCCGAATCTGCAACAAAATATTCTTGACGAAAATTGGTTGTGTGAAAGAACCATATTGGCACCAAAAAATGAGACTGTTGCGAAAATAAATAAAAAAATCTTGGCCGAAATAAACAGCGAAACATCAGTGTATAATTCCATTGACACAGTTATGTCATCCGATGCCACTACAAGTTATCCCGTAGAGTTCCTAAACTCTTTAGAGTTGTCCGGGGTGCCATCACACAAGTTGGAATTAAAGGTAGGTGTACCCGTTTTGTTAATGCGTAACCTGGATGCGCCAAGATTATGCAACGGTACTCGGTTGCGAGTTACCGAATTAGGAAGGCATATAGTGAAAGCTACAATTTTAACTGGAGAAGCCAAGGGAGACAATGTTCTTATACCGCGCATCCCAATCATACCCAACAACTTGCCATTCAATTTTAAACGCCTGCAGTTCCCATTAAAAGTCGCATTTTCAATGACGATCAACAAATCGCAGGGTCAAACCTTGAAGGTAGCAGGCCTACATTTGGGCACGCCATGTTTTTCTCACGGTCAGCTCTATGTGGCTTGCTCACGTGTTTCCAAAGCGAAGAATCTGCATGTTTATGCTGAAGGAAAAAGATCGTTAAATGTAGTTTATAGGAGCATACTGCAGTAGCTACCTATATGCCTATGATTAGGGCTCTGCAGTACTTAGTTACCGTATTTCTTACTTATTACTAGACTAGACGGGACGAACCTGAAGTCCACGCGAACGAAGTCGCGGGCAAAAGCTAGTACAAGATAAGAATGACAAGTTGATCAAATATGTCAATATTGACGCTAGTTCATTAACACATAATTTGATTTGTCGATTAGTCGTAGTCTTAGCCTTCTGATTTTGTGTTATCCATATTCTTATATATATTCTTCTTTCATTTCTTTCTCAGATAGAAATACAGAAACATTGATTTAGACTGCGCAATCTATGGATCTTTTTAGTATTGTCGTGTGTCATTGGAGTTATAGTGTGTCATCTTACTTTCTGTTGAATTAATAAAATAATAATTAAATCCATTTACTACGTCAGACGGATTAGTCAAATTTGTATTATTAAACTTAATATCAGTGAAATTATTAGACAAATCCATTCTTTGTAATGTCCAAGCTGCTTTACATTTATTACTACTATTATATAATAAAATTATTTTTGGAATATTTCTTTGAGTTGTGGATATGGTGTCTTAAAAGTTTAGAGTAAATTATAAAAAGTAACTGTGCTTTACTTTATTTATTAGATTTTTTACGTGTAGAATAGTACCTCCTCTATTGGCTATGTGCAAAGCCAGTAGTGGCGGACAGACAACGACCGTAGCGCACAACACGGCAAAAATTGGAAACAAATGCGGATGATCAGCTGTCAAATGTGTTGATTGTAGTACAAAATCAAAGCAAAGAAATGGGCCATGACTGTTGCGTTGTTAGCTGCAAAAATAATGGCCTCAATAGCAAATGTAAATTTTATATTTTCCCAAGAGCGTTCTATGTATGAATTTATTCAACCCCAACAGCTTGTGACCAATAAAGGATGCCAAGCCCATATGTTTTCTGACTTGATATTAAAAGAAACCACATTTACATGCAATCGATACATCTATATTGATCACAGTGATGCTGAAATTCAAGTATATATCATCTATTTCGAGAGTCATTGCAACAAATACTTCAAAGAATAAAGACAAAAGCTGATGCACGAACCAAAAAACATATAAGGATCAATCAACACAACACATTGTCAAGAATTTGTTGGTATATTATCAATAAAAGAAGATCAACAACTCTTAGATCTTGCGGGTGTGACATTTGATAACTTCGAGTTCTTAGTAACGAGCGTAGCAAGTAAAAAATGTAGTTTCTACAAAAAACGCCAAATTTTTTTATAAAAATTTAAAACTGGCTTGACATTTTCAGCATTGAGTGTATTTATATTTGCAAAGAAAACTAACAATGTTTACATTTTTATTATTTGACAGCTTCCGCAAATGTTGACGCAAAACGCTACGCGTCGCCACAGTCGCGCACATAGCTAATACCAAGTGTCGTAAGAGGTGACTAAGGTACCAGAACCGACAGATGGTGGCATATCCATCCGAGACAGTGTAGGTCAAATGTATATTATGAGGATGGGCAGCAGCATCCCCACCGCGAAAGCTGCGTTCTGCGATTGCCAAGACGCTTGCCCAGCGTGGCAATTATGGGCAAAATTCCCCCTTTGTTGGGGGGGCCTGTGTCCAGCAGTGGACTTCCAATGGCTGTAATGATCAATGTCAAAGAAGAACTTCTCGAACTTTCTAAGAAAGACGATGGGATCAGACTTGGGGGTCTGTAAATGCACATAACCACTAGATTTTTTCTTGCAATTTCTATACCTACCACAAGCCTCAAATGTTTTTTGTGATACATACGATTTAAATTTTGCCAGTTGTCTAAAGACTGTATTATGCTTTACTAATATGCAGTATTTGCTTTTTTCTATTCAAGGTACTAGCATTTTTTTAACCGCCTGCTTTCGGCAGCTACTTATACATTTATAAATACATAGCATATTTTATCGTGAACGCATTGTCTGTTTATATATGGTTGATTATATTTTAATAATTTGCTTACTATGCTCGATTTGAATTTTTTACCATTTACATAATTGCTTTGCTCTCCTTTGGACACATTTTGACATACTGTTAAAATTTATATGATTCAATGTGCGAAGAATAATTGCCAAACACCATGATGTCTGACGAAGAAATACCTCTTTTACACTAGCTAAATATACACCTTATTTCTTGTTCTTAACGCGCATCCTTACCGAAGTTATTGATTCGCAATATATCTTTATCGTAACAGTTATGTTATTCATTTACTATGGCGTCTGTCCTGAGATGCGACTGAGATGGCAGAACCGACAGATAGCGGTATTTCCACCCAAAACAGCAAATCCAGCAGGGCGTGGATAGTCAGTCGTCGTGAATCACATATAAAATTGGATTGCCAGCACGCTTGGCCAGCATGGAAATAATTGGCAAAATTTCTCCTCTCTGGGGGAAACCTATTTCCAGCAGTGGACGTTCTACAGCTGCTATGATCATAATGATAACTTTACAGAAAATAGAACTGCGCGAAATAAAATGCAAGTTTAATGCAACTTCCGGTGATTGAGTGGAATCGTGCATATAATACAATGTTCTTTGGTTTACATGTATTTTGCCATATGACATATTAAGCTGAAAATCGTATTTTCTATTAATTGGATTATAGGCAAGCAGCACTTTACTGTCGAAAGATATAAATGCTGCTGAATGTTGCGAGAAATCCAACTGTTGCTGTCGACGACAGTATTCGACACGGTGACGGCTTTTGGCTACAATGTTACGAACATTGTTAGTATTTGTTAGCATTGGATTTGTTAGTATTATCATCTACTCCGTAGACTTCTTGCTAATTATAAAATACTGAATTATCCGCTTCATATTATCTCATAGATCTTATCAATTGCCTCTGATATCCGTTTTTTCAGTAAATTTTAGGCAAATCCTCGCAATAAATAAGCGACTTAATTTAACTTAGTATTATACCACTCATGACAATAAATAAAATACCATGCCATAAAAGAGAATTAAAACAACAATAGTGTAAACAGGAATATTTTATCATGTGTTACATTTATGTATCTTACAAATAATTTTAAATGACTAAAACTAATAATACGAAATAGGTAGCAGTAATATAATAGACACATTTTTAAAGTAAAAAAATGTTGTGCTTTGAATAAATTATAGGAATTTAAAAATTTTATTACTAGTTCCAAATTTCTTATAATTTACGTCCATAGACATGTATGAAATGATATGTGTATACTATAGTGTGACTCTTAATCTCAAATCTTAAAGAAGCAATTAAGAAATTATTTGAATAACAGGTACCTATAATTTTAATAGGCTCTTTGTCAGCCTTTTAGATGAAATAACGGAATATTAAGCTGATTCACCATTAAATTCTATTATTTCCATATATAAGTAATATGTACATGTAAACAGTATTCGTACCTGAATACATATCAAGAAAGCATTCTGAAATATAATTTGTATATTTACATAAAGTTCTATTATAGAGATTTATTAAAATAACGCAATCAACTGTCAAAGCATTTATTACTTCTATCACTTACACACACGACCCAAAATAATGTTAGTTGCAATCATTGCACTGTGATATATTGGGATAGACACTCGGGGGAGTGTTTCTAAAAATAAAGTTGTATTACATTGTCACTTACATGCGCAGTGCGCCCACGTTTTTCGCAGCATGCACTTCTTTCTCGACTCTACTTTGATCCTAGCGTGGTTGCGCGCCAATAATGTATATATGTAATCAAACATAGAATTTCCATTGGAATATCCAAGTAATACCTCTATTGTATTAACTTTTGCCTGGAATGCCTTAAGATGCGACATCAATATAGAAAATGTAAACACAGAGTACTCGCATATTTATTATTATAAAATAAGCTTTGTTATCTAATACTGTTAAGCATTCCTCTTTGACTTATATACAAAACGTGCATTTTTCTTCAAATTAAATTAATGTTACAATTACATTTACAATTTTATTTTATTAAATATTCATAGACCTTGAGTACTTTAAAGTCCAGCGTTGGACCAGCATTTAAATAAACTATTTCAATACATTGCTCAGGAATAAATTATTATTTAAGTTGCAATCAAAGCGTATATCTCACTAGAACGTATAGCCGACGTCAACGAGTGTCACAAACACTTTGTTTTGCTACCTACATATTTACACATAAACATATGGTCAGACGCTAACTTGGCTCTCTATGGGCAACACTTTGCAATACCATCTTACAAAAAAGTAAGCAATCTAATTAACATTTAATGAATTATACGCCAGAGTACGAAGAGCTAAGTAACACTAAAACCCGTCAAAACCTGTGCAGGCTTGATCGAGATTTGTAATTATGACGTCCTGACATTCTAATGAGATATAACGGGCCTAACGTCAAGGCAGAACGAGGAAATGTAGCGTAGGTTAAAGGTACTGGCAGGTACGTTTATGTACGGGCTTCTTGTGCAGCGCAGCTCGCACGGCCTCTTCGAACACTTGCTCCATGTTGACACGCTCCAACGCTGAGCATTCCACCAGCTGGGCTGCCCTGCGTAACATACATAGGTATACCATTAGAATCATATAAAGGAATTATGGCGAACTATAAACATTCTCGCACCTTTAGACCGGAATTTACTCCTTAGTTTTGCGATTCCATATCTGTAAAAAAGGGACTATAGCAAGGACTAGAGAAGTTTTTATAATCTCATAATAAAACTATTCTTTATAACGATTTAAAAATACGGTTAATTTAACTTTGTATTGTTTTATGTTAAACGTTAAAGTGAGCCTAAAGCTTTAGCAATTGATCTGACATTACGTTTTCATAAGTTCTGCAGAATTAATTACAGTTGGAACAATAAACTTTTTGACATTAACATATTCAGAAAAATATGAATCAAAGTTATTTGTATTGAGCGTTTATCTTCACTGGGCCATGATGATATAAGTTACTTACAAGTGTATATTATCAAAATTATTAGAGTACATATTCAAGAGTTATATATAAAAATCTTGACTACCTTTTCTTTTTTATTCCACGTCCCAAACAGACATACATCACACGAATAGATACATACATAAAGCTTATAGACGGCTGCAAACCGGGACTATGACAAAGCTCTGTATGGTTTTACTACAAGCGAACCTCTAACGTTGCGTAACATTGATTCTACCGCCTGCTATGTCTGAACCAGAAGTATTATGTAGTTTTGTTATAATAGCAAGGGTATTGCTATTTTTGTTTCATATTCATTTAGTCCATTAAATATTTACACATTAAACAATACAACTGTACGACTCGTTTCTCTGTCGTCATATCGCCGGTTGCTATCAGTAAGCGATAAGCGGCGATACCGGCTGCCGCTCTCGCGCTGATTGTCCCCGACAATTTCACTCAAACTCAGTTGTTTTCAGAAAACAATAAAAAAAACATTATCTCCCAATGATTGTGATAACAGTCGGCTAATATTTACTTGTTAGTACTACTGATATCGACCACGGCCGTTGTAAGTTCATATGAACTCTAAACAGGACTTACCGAATTTTCTTTTTCAATTTCTTTCCTTCCTGTGTAGTAATTACCGCTTTGCCTGATGCTCGCAAGTCTGTTTTTGTAGCTGGAATTAATGTACGAAAGAAAACGGTTATTGATATATAATTGTTGACAGGCTTATTAATTTATTTTGACCTTTCGGTATTCCGAATTAAGAATACAATAGAAACATATTATAACATAGCTTAAACAATGGCACTAAGAACTCCGGATGTATCAAAAGTATACTGCTGTATAAATTAAACCAAAAGAATATAGGGGTCTACATATATAGGGTACAAACATGTCTGGAATGAGCTAATTAAATGCTAAATAAATATTTTTAAGGATTAATATAGGTATCTACTTAAATGGAATTGTTGGTTTTACAGTTTCAATGAGTTCATTTGCTACCAGGAAAATTTAATATAAACTAGTGAATATTCAAAGTCTTTCAGGAAACAATGCTCGATGCAGGTTGCGCCTGCGTCCTTAATGTTTAATCGTATTGTTACACTATTACGTTTTACCAGGGGATAACCAGATATTACTATACCAATTTGAACCTCGTCAAATGCACCAATCAATTAAATATCATATAAATTCCTTCATTTGTAAAACAGGAAATCTTGGATTTTATTTTTAGGTAGAAGTTTTTGGAAAATTGTGTTCAAGTAATTCATTTTCTGTAATATCTTGGTAAACAAGAAATCTCACGTGTCTGAGACGAATTAGTTATATTGAAACTGTTTTAAGTAATATAACAGTGTAATTTATTACAGGTGATGAAAAAACTAATTGAATATTTCCTCATCAGAGGTAATTGAACATGCTGCGGACAATTTTCACAAATTAAGTAGCACCTCCGGTCATCAGCCAATTAATATTTTGTTAGGTACATCACGAGCCTCATTTTAGATAAATAATTAAGCAGGTGTTATTGATACGGAAATATCTCAGATACACACTTCATAAATGACAAACTATGCATGTTTGTATATAAATGAATTACAATTATTTTACAAATTATTCAAATGATAATTGTACTTTAATTTACTTCGTATTAGTACTTATGTATATACATAATTATGCAGAAAAACGAAAACATAAAACATTTTCCTTTGGATTTATCTATAAATACGCTTCCTTATAGACACATCAACCATTAAAGATTTTCTGTACACTTCGGAAGGAAGGATACCCTTTGGTAAGACCGGTGTTTGCGTCAAGGTGAGTTTTACGCATTATCGACACCATGACGTCAAATACTTCACATGTAATATTTCAATAATATGGTTAGTCACCGGTACGAATGAGGTAAACTGCGGTTACTCATAATCAACGGGCATGTAAGTACATACTCTTGAATGTGATACACTCACCTACTAAGACTATGGGGACTGAGCTGCTGAAGTGATTGAGCTCAGGGTACCATTTGTGGACGACGTTCTCGAACGACGGCCGGCTGCCAACCGAATAACACACAAGGAAACACCCTGTCTGGAATAATGATGGAAACTTTAAATAGGGTTGATAACAAATTTACTTAGTAGTAGTTTAAAAATATATATATGTTTATCTAAATGTAAATTGGAAATGTTTTTGTTTAATTAACCCAAAACCAGTAATGGACAACTATATGTTACTCCGAAGATGTTTTTTAGATATTTTTGTTGCAGTAATAGAAGTCAAATCGTAATGTAATTGGGAACCTAAGTTCAAAGATGCTATAGTTTAGTTGAGGCAGTGAACATCAGCGACAATGAGGTCCTTACGCGCATCTAGCATGTCATTACACTAGAGTTGATGATCATACATTCTTGCCTCAATTGAAATAATTTCCACTCTCGCCTCTAAAATTTCGACTGTTTGTTGTGCCATTGTTGAAAATAAATCATCATCAAAATTGGTTTATTTCATTCGTGAAAATAATATAGGCTCATCCTATAATTAAACTGTACTTTCCAGGAAAATATAGTTAGATATAATGCATACCATACAAGTATAAATAATAGATAAATATGTTTCGTTATACTCAAAAATCATCAACGTTTTACTTTATCAGAAAGAAATGCCAGTGTCCGTCTTATTTAAAATACTTCAAGTATTTCAAATAAAATGCCAACATTTACCAACCGTACAAGTGAACCTTTATGAAAGGTAATGTAGGTAGTAATTTTAATAATAATCCTAGAGGTACGGCATATATTACCCGAAGCATAATATGTTATCGTGAACAAGACAACTACATATAAGGATATTAACTAGTTCTAATATAGAATAATATCTAATACTTATGCGTTCACTACTCATAATAATAGTTTTATTATTTTGATTAAAAGCGTTAAAATTAAAAAAAAACTAAATGTTCAAGTTTATAGTCGGTAAATAAGTAGTTTTAATATAGTTAATAGAAATAAAATCAATAATGTATGTATATATTATAGTTTTGGACCTAGCTTTTGAATCTAGATATTGGACAAAGTAGAGACTTGTGAAACTGAAGCTAAAAAACCCCTAATTTCTCGATGGTAACACAGTTCTCGTTCAGGTTTATACAACCACGAGCGAATCAATGGCACTATAAATAAACAGCGATAAGTCGAAAAACTTACTTTGTAAGGGCTTTACAACGCGTTTTTTTTTTAATGCTGTTTACATTTACATAATGATATATATTCAGCCTGTTTGCCTTTAAAAAGTAATTAGTTTATATGTGTAACCAAATACGTATTTATTCTTTATTAAGTTATCATCCGTGTTGGCGTTAAATAGCTGAGAGCACGGTTGTACTCTCAGCTATTCAACGCCATTCTAGAGAAAATTTAGGGAAAAAAGGATTTTTCTAAATTAGGAGACACTAAACGACTTGCAAGAAAAAACTTTTTTGTATATTATATGTTTTTGTTATAATATACAGAAAATGATTCCCCTACCCAAAACTAAAAAAAATATACATATATTAGGAACTTAATGGCCCGTCATTAAAGATAAAAATTGCGAAAACATCGCGACAGATATCGAAAGATTGATCTGTTGCTTTGTTTGTTTTGTCACTATCTAATGCATTTTTGTATTTTTTGGAGAACTTTTTGCTGGACGACTACTTCAATTTGAGCGCTACCGGTGGGATTCAAGATGCAAAATTTTGTTTTTGTTTGACCTTGAAGTTTTCGCAATGTTCGTCGTGTTTTATACCCAATTTACTACTTACAAAATATTTTCTTGCTTCTTTGAATTCTTTTTTTATGCCCTTGTTGAAAACAGATAAAGCAAGTGTATAAGGCAGAGTCGCACCTGATTGTAAGAGAGCGGCCGCAACCGTTCGTAGTCCTCTTGACCGGCGGTGTCCCACAGCGCCATCTCGACCTCCTCGCCGTCTACCGTCACGTAGCCCACGTAGTTATCGAACCTGAACGAAATTTGGCACTTTAGTATTTATGTCGTCACTTGTACACCTTACAAACGTTTTTTTAAACATTTTCGAACATCATTTCATACATTTACCTGACTTCTAGATAAAACGCTTAAAGTTTTTACGCTCAGAACATCAGATAACAAGTATAATTATACATTTAACACCGGCCCTTGGCGCGCCAGGATTTATTGTACAGTATTTTCATTTTATTTATTTATTTTATCTCTTCCAACAATGACCCGCCTCCATTCATTTTGTTAAGCGACAGTGTCATCGAATAAAATCTGCCCACACGTCATTACATGATAATTAAAGATAAAAACCCCATCATCCTTAGATATTTCGAGAGATAATCAGTGCTTCATTCTGCTTCATTATAAATGAAAATCTATATGAAACTAACTAATCTGACAGACGTTGTCTTACTTACTCACTAGGTACACATATATGTTTTCAATGAAAACATATTGCAACTAAAAATTGAGATTTAAACTATTTTATCTCTCAAGTTTGAACAAACTGTACCTAGACAGTAAGAAAAAAAATATTAAAATCGGTTATGTAGGTTACAAGTTTATCCCGGACAAACACCGCGACACAATTTTTTTATATATAAAAGTATGGTTCTCTATGTGTATGGACTTAGTCAGTAAGACGGAACATGTCTCAACATGTTCCGTTTTACACAAACTTCAGCAATTATCAAGATGACACGTTTGATAATGCATAACATCCCACACAATGTCTAACTCGTTTCCTCAGTGAGTTAATGGTAGACCTTCTACTATTTGTGACCGAGTACAAAAAGCGACAGATTAATCTTACAAATCTTGACATCGACAATAAAATAAAAGAGTAGAACAACCGAGTAACCCCCCTTATACCAGCTGTAGTAGAGGCAGCTGAGATACCGGAACCAACAGATGTTGGTTTATCTTGAAACCGCATAGCTCAATTTCAACAAGGCGAAGATGGGCAGCAGCTTTCTTGTTGCGCTGCACATGCGCTGCCCAGCGTGGCAACGATCAACAACCCCTCTTTGTTGAGGAGACATATGTTCAGCAGTGGACGCTCTACGGCGGCTATGATGATGATAAGTTCAAAGTTAGTTGTGAAATATGATAGACTTGAACAGGGACTTTATCGCATTTTGTACTAAATGTACTAAGATCCGAATTGTACCAATCTCTATTTATTTTATCTTTCTCCACGTGCGATATTTTTGATTTTGATTCGGTAGGTAGTCACTACACCATACAACTTTGGTTGGTGGCGGCCTTCAGCATCGCCTGCCTCCGTGCAGCAAATCGCGAGTGAGCGGCGGAGTATAGGTACATCTTATTTATTAAAATAGTAGTAATATGTTGTATTTACATTCAATATTTTAATGTCTCTTATACAATTCGAACCAGAAATGTGTAATAACTAACATTCAGATCTGACATACGTATAACTTATTTATGCTTGTATCTATACGAACACATGGTCGTTGTAAGAATCGAACCACGATTACTGCCATAGGAATAGTTACAATGTTTATGACATTATTGTCATATGACTTAGGCAAGTTATAACTACTAAAGTTATAACTAATAAGTGACAAATTCTACGGAAGAAAAAATATTTTGGTATAACACGATACTCTACTGATTTTCTTGATGCGGTCAGAATCTGTTGGTAATGGTGTCTTCATTAAATTCTGGCCCTTATCGGTTATACTTGATTTAAAGTGTCAAGTTCGTGCGTAGCTGATAGCAGACGATACGCCCTTTATTACCTTCACTGAAGAAAGTGACATTAAAATAGTATTGCGCCAACACAAACAAGGTAGATGATTCATGATCAATATTTTTAATGTAATGATGAACGCGTACGTCTAATGACATATTGTTATGGGGTTTAAGCAAAAACGGCGTTAACTCGTGAGTATATTGTAGTTTAAAAAAAACGAAAAACTAAAAAGTGACACCAAAACCGAGACTTGCCACGGTCGATGACTGCGGGCGTGGGACCATGGTATTTGTGACAAGCGAATTGCAAGGAAGTCGGTCTGTAGGCGCGCGTCCAGTTTCATAAGGAGGAAGCGTCGGCCGCGCACAATACAACAATGCTGCGACGTATTTGACTTTATAAATAGTGCAAGCAATCACGAGCACTACCTGCTAAATAACGCTAACCCAGCCGTGCTTGTCACGCAGGCTCACCTACTATCGAGTATCGGGGAATTTCGTGAAATTATTATCCTTTTTTATGCACTTGTTTAAGGGAAATAACGTTAAAATATTTTTTTCAAGAGTAAAATAAGTAATCCTGCGAATTGCGGAAAACACCGCTTTGGGTAAATTGTACCGAACATTTGGCGAATATAACACACAACGTTAAAGACCAATAAAACAGGCGATGCTTACACGTTTAATAAAATCCCTTTCTGAGCAAAATTTAAGATCACCTAGGTATTTCATATTCGTCTTTCTCTAAAGAAATATATTATTTTTACTTAAACAAGGCCTTAATATTAAAAAAAAACCTTTGGCTACATTTTACTCACAGAATTAACAGGTACAAAATATATGTACCTACATGTTTTAAATGTCCTCAAATAAATTAACTATAAAATTAATAACTGTAATGTCTCTGTTTGACTAATCTCTAAAACAGCTGGTTTGCAAATTATTGATAAATGAGACATTTACTAACAACCGATGTTGTACGAGAAACTTGGTGTATTTTAAATCAACCCCATCCTTTGCACAAAATAAAACGAATAAGACGGAGGAGCCATACAAAATCAACTTTAACGCTAAAGAACTCGCGAGTATTATTCCTATTTAACATTACTTTTTATTTAACAAAATCAGTAGTCGATGGTTCAAAACCACAGTAATTGGCAAATTTGCAATATAATATTACTTATAATTTCCATAATGTTTCAACTCCGAGAACCGTGTTAAGAAATTTTGTAACAAAAGCCAACTCTATAGTTGCAGTAATTAAGCCAAAATAATATTATCTTTCTTTTTAAGCTAATTTTAAATTAACATAAAATACCATACGATTAACAAATGAGTCTTATTAATTATGGACTATTTAAGATTACTTATCTAATTATAATTATTCCGATATAACGACTTGCTAATGAGCAGTATTTTGACTAATTCTACAGATTAAAAATACCTAAACAAAAAGTAATAAATTATTTTATTATTCATTTTTATTACATTAAATTAGAGACTATAGACAGCATTCTTTAGAATTGAATCTCACAAGCCCCACCGAGATGCCGAATCTAACATATGGCAGTATACCCATGCGACAACGTGACTGCAGGGCGGGAACGCACAGTAACATAGCTCTCGTGAGGTCAAACTTATATCCTGCAGTGGATATCGAAGAACCGATTTAATATGATGATACAAGTAACAGGACCCTATAAAGATACCTACATCCATTTAACCTACCCTCAATAGGTATGGTCAAGAATGCACAATTTCAATTTAGAAATACTATCAAGATCAAGAATCGAGTTTGAATATGATACTAATAACAAACAATTATAGTTAAAATGTTTGTCTGTTTTTCACTGTTATTCTCCGTAAATAAGGCTTGACCTATATTGGCGGGGTTTTCACCAGCGTAATTTTGAAAAAAATCGTAGGGTGTAATACTTCTACGTTATTTTAAGTAAAGAATCAAAACCTTTTAATTGAGGCATATCTCCAATACTTTCACGAGGGAAATGTCGCGGTACTTTAATTTATCTATACTCACATAATAAAGAGGATAGATTTGGCTGTTTCTTTTTAAATGACTGAAAAACGAATAGGCCGTTTTCAAAGAAAATTTCTCTATTAGAAAGCCACATCGTCCCCAAGTAACGTAGACTATCATCATATCAGCCACAAGACGTCCACTGCTGGACTTAGGCCTCCATTTCCAATAGGGCCGGTTGTATGCCCAGCGCGATCCTGCGGTTTTAGTCAGATCTATCTATCTCTGTCTGTCCATCTTGCGGGTGGACGCCCTACGCTGCGCTTGTCGGTACGTGGTCTCCATTCCAGAACCTTACGACACCATCGGTTCTGCGTACCAAATGCCCTGCCTACTGCCAGTGCAACTTACATAGGCTATACAATATAATAGTTAAAAAGAGATCAATATCTAAAATAGAACTACCTACGTAAACAAAATTTGTATTTTTGTTGTAGGTCTCTTATAAAATTCAAAGGTGCCAATTTAAAAATATCTTTCACTTAGGTATTATTTTACGGGAAGGGAAACCACGCGGGTTAAACCGCGAATCGCTGAAAGTTTATATACACAATACTAATATATATTTTTAGGCAGACATTTGCTGTTTTATTCGTGGATATTCACAGACTGGTTGTGCCAATCAAAGTGCTATCGAATATTTAGTGATTGGGGCATTACTTACTTAAGCTATGGTAACAGGACAAAATTACCTTAAACCCTGTTCTGAATACAAACTCGATTCATTTGTCCAAGTCAGTCATCAGCTGGAAGTCGTAGTAGTCATCGTTTCATTCATCAATATTTTTTATTTAACGTTGTTCAAACTTAGATGACGTGAGGCGATCCGCTTAATCATTACGATGTTTATTCTCTTATCGATATATAACAGGTACCTAATGTCACATATTTGAATGTATTAATGATTCAAATAGGCAACATATTTTCCGCTTTACATGACGTTGGCACAGGAAATTAAATAAACAGCAACTATAGTAGATGAGATTTTTTTGTTTATAAATAAATTATTTTCAATTAAATGCAAATAAATATTAAATCCGCTGATTGTTGAACCACATTATCATTATTTATCACAAAGATATTGTCGTTATAAAATAGATGGCATGCATGTGATTAATTTCCAAAGTAAAGCTGTTGCTCTACAGTGAAGTGACGTCACAAGTACGAGGCAGTGATAACGATGTTACGGCATGAACCTGCTAATTGAGTCGCTCAGCCTCACGTAACCCGCGGTGGTGCCCCAGTAACACGCACCGCTCCTCGCTACTACCCCCGACTCGGTACAAATAGACATTCTGCTTGCATACTTACACTGTGGGCACATATTCTTCCGGGAACTCATTCTTAGTGTACACGTACAGCAGGCAGGTCTTCCCTACCATACCATCCCCGACCACTGTAATCTTTACAGTTTTCTTCGCGCCCATGTTGCGTGCCGGGACATCCGACTGACACAATTCACTGATACTAGCCTATTATTTAAACACTTATCTAAAAACACCGCACACTATCGACGCCACTAAACATTTATTTCTTTTGGAGAACAAGGCCCTTCGC
The DNA here is from genome assembly GCA_020976665.1 of Heortia vitessoides. Classification (NCBI taxonomy): domain Eukaryota; kingdom Metazoa; phylum Arthropoda; class Insecta; order Lepidoptera; family Crambidae; genus Heortia; species Heortia vitessoides. Next base: position 18,798 of record JACJUM010003349.1, read on the forward strand.
GATGATTATCACAATGAGGTAATGATCTTATCAATCTTGTGGAGCACTCGCGATAAAGCGGCGATTTCAACAGAAACAAGGCGCCCGCGCACACTCGCGGTTGAATGCAGAATGAATCAGTTGAGACAGAGCTTGATTGGCCGCAGCGTAATAGCGTAGTGGTGGTGTCCGTATCGCCAACAAATATTAGCCTGCGCAGAGCCTCGATGTCATCATTAATTCTACAGACGTGCCTACCAAACTGCGGTAGCGAATCATTTATCGTCACACGACCGTATTTACTATTACAGAGAACTTTGCCAGCCGAGGATGTCCTATAGTACTCGTTAAACTGTAATTTGGTTGTAAAAGAAGTCATTAGGTAAATGTACTTACTTAAATGTTAATGATATTTAATAACATTATTAGAAGTTATAATTTGAGTTCATAAAAAGTCATAGAGCATGTCAATAAAAATACAGTAAATTAATTAATAATTATTATAATAATCACATCGACATTGAAATCAACTATTATCAACGGTAACATACAAACAAACAATTAACATGAAAAGTACAACATTTAACGATTTTCTTAATAATTACCGATTAATACTGTAATACTAGAGATCACATTCATCACAGGCAGAATTATTATTCTTTGTCATTTGTAATTAACACAATTACCCTTATATTAATATTTTAGGAACAGTAGAAAAAGGCACTAACGATACGATTGTTGTGTGTATCTATTTATCACTTTGTCAATACATTAAAACGATACATAAATAAGGCACTACATCATTTTCATCTTTTCAATTAACATTTATGTTAAACAGTTAAAAGACACATGGATATTTATTTTATTCGAGATTTATTCTAGCAGCCTTAATTAATGATTTCGCAGGTGGGACATTCGTAACTAGAAACATTATATGTGGTAAGGGTTAATTAAAACTCTATCATTGTAAGTACATCAAACTTCTGTGCAATAAACATATATCATTTTGAGGATGACTGGTAGATAGATGTTATACATAAAAATGAATGTAACACGAGCTGCGTGCGAAAAATATAGTACAAAGCGGCAAAGAACAAAATTCGTGACGGCAAGAACGCTCGGAAACGTCATGTCGATGGTCGGTTTTTAGCCCTAAGCGTGGAAATAGTAAATGTTTCACATTAAACACTATTTTTTGGTGTCACTAAGATCGAAACTGTTTATTCCTCTGAGGATGATGTCCTCCTTGAGTGTCAGAACCTCCCTGATCAGCTCGCGGTTGTTGTTCTGCAGCTGGGAGATGACGGTCAAGTGTTTGCGGTCGCGCTCCTTCAGGCGCAACAAAGTCGAGTCACAGACCTCGCTGCATGTGACGTGAATATCTGGGAATATAACATTAGAGTTCAGGATTAAATAATCAAAGATTGGAATATTTGATATTCGTGAAAAGGGATGAAGTTAAGAAAAATTATGTTACAAAGCTTCAGTACCAGGTATCTGTAATGCCATCAATCGAAACGCGGTTAATTTATACATATGTTTAAAGTACATACAATAAATAAGATCCCGCGGCGATTTTGGACCTCTGCAAGCAAGCAAGCGTAAAATCATGGGATGATCCAGGAGAATGCCAGTGACTATGAAGTTCAGGAAGGAATCCCGTAAGAATGTGTTTAAAAGAGAATATAATTCTATCAAATAAAGAATTTTTAACATCGGGTTCCAAATAAACGAAACCTCTTTCTGGTTCAATTGTTTTTTGTTGACGGTGACTTAGTAACAAAGTTAGCTATAAGCTCCAACGGGATTTTAATTCCGGTATATAATCAATCCTATAGAAAGCGGCAAACGGAAAATAAGTGTAGTTAGAATCAGGTACCAAATTGTCGAGACTGTGAGTCTGTTAGCCTTTAAGCAAGTGTGTAGAATGGTTCGCGTATGTCTCAAGCGAGGATCGCTTAGTGAGTGTTCTAAACGTTAGGTCAGTTTTGCTAACAGAGGTTTATTTTCGGTAGCTCATCCAATAATCTAGTGCCGAGAGTCGCCTGTCTCTACTGTAAATACACTGTCTGTGTCAGCTATAGAGATGCCGTTTTGGAACGGAATCGTAGTGTTATTCTACCTCTTGCTTAATTTATGGCTTCAATAATAAATATTGTCCATATAGCAAAGAAGTGGATACGCAATATGTACTACGTATTCGATTATGACATCAAAACATATTTTTTTTGGGATTCGGGAGTTTTGGTATCTTCAATTCTGGTAGCCGTAACCACAAAGATTTACTTTTAAGATTAGATACGAATAATTTAATACCCTTCAATTGAAAAACCTTATGAGTAAATACTAAATACAATCAAACATAAATACCATCAAACATATTGTATATTATTTACACATGAAATGAAACCCATGCGATAACACTCCAACGCCTGTAACCCCGTAAGTCACGGCCCATTAATGCGACGCAGCTGCAACTCCGTCCAACTGTTGAAATTATCGTATGTTGGAAGCTTTGATAAGTACTAGGTAGGTAAGTATCTATCAGATTTGCATGAACTGCTTGCATATGTCTCAAAATTATTGAACAGGAATCATGCATGAATTCTACTTATATTATTAAAGTAAAATTCTATGAGGTTAGAAAAATGTATGTTCCTGTTTATTAGCAATAGAACATATTATAATTAGAAATAGTTCCACACTTTCATACAGAAATTCAACAAAGAATTATACAGTTATTTTGAAGTAGAAACATTGCTATATTGTGTGATTGTCAGTTTTTGATTTCAATGTTTATTAATTATTCTACTAACTACTAATTCAACTATGTATTAGCCAATTTATAATAAATTATATAAATCATTTTTAATATCATTATTCCAATGGCCTATCATATAGAGTCTAGCGAGAATTTTGATGTTTAGGACTATTGTTGTAAGAAAAAGTATAACAAATATTTAAATTAGTTGCTGAAATTTAAAAACTATGGACCAAAGAATGTATATGCTGTTTACTGGCCATACTTTATTTGGTATTTTTATTCAATACAATTCTTTGTTACAGACTGTGTAGGATAGCCCATCTTTAGCAAATCATACATAATACTTAAAGCGTTTTAGATATGCTTCTTAATGACTGACTATTTATTCATTTAATTCATCATTTTAAATTATGCTTATTCTACTATATAATTTATTTAAATATCTTTACTCTGGTACTACATGGAGAGATGTCAAGATGAGGCTGAGTCTGGCCTTGATGTGTCTGCTAGATGGTTTAAAAATCACTCAGTAAACACAGAAAAGACAAACTATATGTGTTTTTTCATTTACAACAGTGAACAGCCTTTGAGCTCCTTTGAAATCTAACTTCACAACTGCTATCTCAGTTCTAATTCCGTTAAATATAACTATCCCCTTTTGAACAAAGTAAATACAGCAAAGTACTTTGGGGTCATGTTGGATACTTTACCTTACTCAATACCTGGCAAATAAGTAATCAGAAATAACAAAAGATTTTGATATTTTTAAAGATGGTATAAAATACAATAAATTTAATAAAAACTTACTTGATTTTAATCGCAATTTATCCAATAACTTATTATTTTCCTGTTTCAGTCTAGCTATTTCATTACGCAAGCTTTTTTCAGTGCCCTCCTTTTGCTTAGAAACTTTGATAAGTTTTGCTTTTGTTTCTGTCAGTGTTTGAAGAAGGTCCTCAGATCTGTCTGCTACCCTCTGAGCTGATGCCACACAGGCTCTGGCTTCATTTTTCTCAGTGGAAAGTTTGTCTTTCAATTGGCTCAAAGATCCCTAATAGAACAGGGGCAAAACATTTATAATTATTAATAAATATATAATAGAAATAATATTTGGTGTTACATCTATTTAATTCACTATTAAAGTAAATAGATATGAAATATCAGAGTAACTTAGAAACTTACATTCAATTGTTTATTTCTTTGTTCAAGCACATGGTTATGCTCCAACAGGGAATCGGCTTTGTCCTTTTGAGTTTTGTAATAGTGCAACATAGTCCACACAGAGTTAATTAGATTAACAAGAGCTTCTGGTGTTAAATTGTTTTCGTTATCCATGTCTATGTGAGGATTAAAAATGTAGTTTAAATTCAACAGTCCGAACTCCTAAAAAGTAACAGTGAGTTTTATTCATTGCTAATATAGAAATATGGTAAAAATTTGTAATTTTTATTATTAGCAGTCACCTCGTGGAGTCCAATCAAGCATTCTTTTACATTATTAATAGTACACGGCTCATATACCGTCGCTTTTTTATACTTGTAATTTTGTAAAAGTTCCCTCACTTCTTCATCTAAATTTTCAAATTCACTAGCATTCGCCATTTGTTATGTTAATAAGTTTATTTAATTTTAATTAAAACAGAAAATAGTTAATATACACATTAAAACACCTCATGCAAGTAGATCCAGAAAAATTCAAAACAAAAACCACAGACTAAAGAGGCTAGCTGTTTGCTGAGCTAGCTTTGCATTTAACTGTCAAAAGTAACCGTCCAAAAACTGACTGGGATTGTAAATTTTGCCTACATTCCTAATCTGTTAAAATGTGATAGATATGTATAGTTCAGCAGTTATATTGCTTTAATTGTGGCAAGTTTAGTTTACAAAAGCAAAGAAAAGAGATTCCCGCATAACCTGGGTGATTACAGTGAAGAACAAGGAGAAAGGTTCCATCAGGATATCAGGATAATGGAAGAAAGATATCAAGGTTGATGGGACAGCCATATGATGGCTGACTATTGCTGGACCTTGAAAAGAGATTGTCCTGATAAAGTAAATAAGAAAAAATCCCAAAGAAAAGTTTTTCATGATATTCATTTATTTATTCTAGTTAAAGGTACCACAAACTATTATTATTTTTGTGTATTTTTGTAAAGATAAACAATAAAAATAAATTTTAAATACATCTTTTTGCCCATTTGTTGATTTGCATTTTATGGAAAATGTTAGAAGCGTTTATCTCAAAAACTGGAGTCAATTTGACCATTCTGGTATTTTTCCCGTTACCAGCACACTTGTCGTATACAAAATCGACTTCAAGTATGCCTTCCGCAAACTGACTGTATAGCAGTGTAATTGTTTGCTTTACATTATAGCTGCATTTAACATTTTTTTTCAGGACCAAAATTAGTTATTATATGATTAATGATGATTTCAACAACATTGTAATTAAAATACCTATACATTTTAAAAGGTCACAGATATAAATAACTCTGTATATAATTTACATTGCCTTGGATTCAGGTTAAAATAAAACACATTCAATATATTGAAATAATATTTATTAGTTTGTATTACATAAAAATTGTGAACCATGGCACTAGTAGAGAGCTATTAAAATGTGACAGATCAATAAGTCTTTAGATATGGCAAAATAATATTCGAAAGTTTATTTGTACATTTTGGGGCATTTTATTACTTAGATCCATAGTATAAATGTTTAATTTGCAGTGGCACGTGCGCAAACGAAACCCAACCAAAGAGTACAGTGATTTACATCGGAAGGCTCCGTGCACTCAACTTGTCACTTTTTTCTTATTCGATCCAACTGCTTGCTCTGCAACAAAAATATTTTTTTTATTATAACGGTTCATGGTCGAAGTTGCCATCGCTATATTGCAAAATTTTTGGTCTGCTGGACTAAAGACATTCTTTTAACAGCCTTTATTCGTATTTTTCAGGTCTTTGAAAAAATGTTTATTTAACTTTTACAGTATACCACGATTATTAGTCGATTTTGACGTGACAACGTCTTATATTGGTTTGCCGGGTGACACTTCAAGAAACTGCTTTACGCTCCGCTCACGTTATGCGCTCACAATGAGAGCGAGTGAGAGGCACGCGTCCCTTCCACTCGGGCATGGTTAGCCCGCCTAAGAGCGAGAGAGACAGACATAAAAAGTGAAAGGTACGACAAAAATCACTCAGATAGGAACAAGTTAAGTTGTAGTAAACGCTGTTTCATTGTACGCAAATGTATTGCAAGTTATTGTATGTATATTTGTATATAAATACGTATGTGTAAAGGTAAAAATAAAATTTTGTTAATATGAAATTCAGTGCGAGATTCTTTGTATAAATTAATGTTTTAAATATAATTCTTTGTATAAATAAATGTTTCAAATTGTTACTATTATTTCATCCTTATTCCTACTATACGAATGAATATTCACATTAAAATTATTTTACCACTCAAAGTCGTTGTCACGTAAAACTTTCGCCCGTATACCGACTTTACAGGCAACCAATTTTTTTACAGGATATTAATGTTAAACTATCCAGATTAGATACTACCGACAAGGGTTGGGCGAGACTGACATTTTTCCCGCGTACTCCGTATAGCGATGTACCGATGTCTTCACTCGAGTGCACCTCTGAGGCCGAACCTCACCTCAGCTCGAGGGGCCGTCGTTGGAGACAGTTAAATAAATCAGTATTCACTCGAAGGGCATGGACTGTACGCGTTCGCCGACAATCGCGGTGCACTTGTCTATGAAGAGAATGTGTGTGAAGTGTATGTAATTGTAAAGTGCCATTGAGAGGGCGACTGAGGGAGGTATTTATAGAAGTAATGCTGGGCGGGTATTCCAGAATGTATCACCGTCTACGATGACGGACAGACATAATTCTCTATGGTCATACTCACCCTTGCCAAGCTGAGGCCGATCTCGCTGAGCCGCTTGTGCTGGTATGTGAGCGGCTCGTGCAGCTTGGCGTCGCCGCGCTTGTAGAAGTCGCTGTAGTCTAGCCTGAACGCAAGGGTCTGCAGCGACAACTCCGCATGCAGGGCCAGCTTCAGTATCAACGTGGTCACGTGGGTCCTGTAATAAATACGAGTATATAACTATTTAGTTTCTCTTTTTATAATATACTGGCAACCGGGCCGGCTATCTACGGGTGTAATTGAAAAACAAAAGGTATTTTTATTATAAATCACAAAAGAGCAAACCATCACTTAATAAAATAATAATAATATTTATTTAACTCAGTAATTATTTAAGATAACACTATAGACAACATTATACCAGTGAAACTATAAAAAAATGCACTCATTCTTAATGTTAACGCAGAGTTATTTAAAAGTTGCTACAAATGGAATACAAGTTTTTCATACAACTCATATGATGTCGATGTTATTTCTTTGTTCAACTACTAAACTAATATGTAATATCAAAGTATTTTCTCGTAACCCCATCTTCAGAATGTGCCGAAAGTATAACTCACTATATGGTCGTGTGAGCTGTGTGCCTGACATATACGGGACAACGCTAAATAAGTAGAAAGTAGCCATCCATACTATTCTTTAAGCCTAGAATTAGTATTTTGTTATGTTTCTTAAAATGTTCACTCTATTTTAATTTTTTAATTATTTAGTTTGGTTTACTTATTAATTATTAGAAAATAATGACCTTATTCTCAATGCAGTTTCTTAATGTGTGCTTTGCTAATCATGATGTCCATACATCCTTGTGGAGTTACAGCTTGCCAAGATCCCATAGATTTCAAGAGAATTGTTGTGCTGTGATTCTGGTTGATTTAACAAATAAAGTAAAAAAAAAACATGTTACCTATAGGTGCGGGCCCAAACATTCAAATCGGCCTTCCGGCTGCCAAGGAACTGGTGGAATATTTTCCGTTTCTCTTTGTCATGTACCTCATCCGCAGCCGTGAACGCATATTCACCTTTATAAAAAATAAGTAAAATAATATATACTAGTGTACCCGACAGGCGTTATCCTAATAGATAAACCTAGATACTGAACTGAAAGGCCATCTGCCGGGCTAATTTGTGAATCTTAAACATCCAGAACCCCACTTGTGTATTCACAAGGTTCGTTTAAGTCGATCCAGCTGTTTAGTTGCAGCATAGACCAATAACCAAGATACTGAACTGAAACGCCATATGCCGGGCTGATTTGTGAATCTTAAACATCCAAAATAACCCCACTTGTGTATTCACAAAGATTCATTTAAGTTGATCCAGCCGTTTAGTTGCAGCATAAACCAATAACCTAGATACTGAACTGAAACGCCATCTGCCAGGCTGATTTGTAAATCTAAGCTATCCAGAGCGCCACTTAAATGCATGCAAAAGAAAGAACCTAACGGTCCAGTCGATTAAAAGGAATTCAGTAAAACACACGTACAGTACAATTAATTATATATACACATAAAAAAGCACATGCAGACATATTTAAACGCTGGATTCATCAGCGTCTTGGTACCCCGCTGTGATATTGATATCATAACAATATGATGAGAAGTTCAACTTTTTGGCACATGACAATATTTTAAAAATGCCCAACTGTTTTAATACTTTTTTTGTGTGCGAAATAAATATATCATTACTAGCTTGTCCTGTGTTAAATAAAATTGCAACTACAAATTGAGATAACTTTCTAATAAACTATCTTATCACTCAAATTGATCAAACTATGCACAGTAAGGTTTAGTAATTTAGTAGTTCATCCCTGACATACAGCGTGACACGTAATTTCTACATATAAAGAAGATGCTATTATAAATTATTATTAGTGATCTCTCGAAACATAATATTACTATACTCGCCAATAATTTCGGATTAATAATATTAAAAAAAGATTTTACCTCTAGCAACTCTCTCTGCTTTCATCTGCTCGATGCGATCCCGCCGCTCAAGTTCTGCATTTATCCCATTGTGGAGGGTCGCTTCGAAACTTCGCAAAGCTAGTGTTTCGTTCAACACATTCCCCAGATACGATTGTAGCTCCTGACAAAAAGTGGCCAATAATTATACCTAACTAGCTAACCCGACAAACTTACTGTACTTAGATATAATCCATCATATTAAAGTTGTATGGAGTTGACGCTGTACACAGTAAGCGATTTATTAAAATCAATCAATCAGTTCAGTAGTTTAGAAGTCTATCCAGAATAATTACCGTAAAACGAAATTTTTATGTATGAAGATATTGGGACTAACATTTTCTGTTTTCATCTGCTAACAAAACATTTTATCTCTAGAAGATAGAGATACAGTTTAAGCAATATATTGATCTGTGTCTGCGTCTGTGTATTGAATGTGTCAAAATTTTACAAACCATTTTGAACTCAATGCCTCACATATAGAGCTGAATAGGGATTGGTAACATAAAGATTATTAATACAATGACTGAACTTAGTCTCCTCTTACTGCACCTGGTATAGGGGGAGGTATTTTTCTATTCAGCCCACAAATATTTGGCACATCACAGTGAGTCCTGTTAAGCCTTGCGCGCGATTAGTTTAATATCCCGGTCAATGTGCATTTTCCAATACATATCGTCGTTTAAGTTCTAACACAGCGTAAGTCAAAATGTTGACCTTTTGTACAATTGGGAAAACATTGCTCACGTTTCATAAAATCATCTCAAAACTAATTGCTTGTGCAATAGTCGGTGCAAAATAGATTTCGTTTAAACAATATACGGTATAAAATGTTTACTGCAGCGTTAGAAATGTAATATCGTGTTATCATTGGGCTTAATTATTAAGTTGTCAACTTTGACATACGCGGTGTTAGAACTTATGCGACGATACTACAACCTCAAGGTTGGCATTTGCGGAGAATGATGAAGAACATTCCCATTTCCTTTTGAAAGTACGCTGATGCAGGTGTACCTGCGTTGTGTGATGTATCATGGCGTGTATGGAGTGTCTCTCGAGCGCGGCGTGGTGCAGCTGCAGCAGGCGGTCCAGGTCCTGTCGATCGCCGGCGGCCGCCAACAGCTCGGCCCACGCGGTTTCGGCGCCGACACAACTCGCCTCTTGCAGCGCGCCGCACAGACGCAACGCTTCCGCTCGCAAGCAAGACACGCGACGCATCAGACCCCAAACCTCTGTACGTTAACCCACTTGATAAATACAAACACACTGTCTATATCTACACTAATATTATAAAGAGGAAACGTTGTATTTTTGTTATTTGGCACGAATAAACTCAAGAACTACTGGACAGATTTCGATAATTCTTTAACAATTAGAATGCTAAATTATTCCTAAATAACATTACTTTTTAACAAGAATAAATTAGACATCCCTACTAAAATTTTAATTATGTAATCCAAGGTATGAAAAACAATTATATAAAAATTACTTTCATCGCAGGCGCTACGGAAACTAACAATAATAGAACAAAACTGTTTCAGTACCTTTTAGATAACTTTTGAATTAATCATTCAATTGGCCATTTAAGAGATATTATGAGTTAAAAATTTCAATCAAAACAAAATATGGCTACACGGCGAAGAATGGGACACATAACTATTTATATATCTAACAAGCCTTAACGCCGTATGCAATATAGATATGGTGCATTATCCCCAAGAAGTTTTAAATTAGCTTAACCCGTCAAGTTTACCTCCTTATCAACTAAAATTAAAAGTGTTTACTCCTATTATGCTATTAAGAAATTGAAGTCCTACCAATATGTGCACCACACAGCAAAAAAGTGTAAAACGTTAACATTAAAAACTTATAAAGTGTAACAGTATTTCATATTGCAAACAATGATACGTTCATATACGGTATAACATGCCAATGTTATACCAATGTTTGTTTAGCTTAACTGTGACTTAATGTGGCAGATACAGTAAAAAGTATTTCCCGTAACTATCTTGCACCCAAAAAGATTAATTCCCCAGGGAGGTTTTACATCATATCCTTTTTTTGGGTTCGTACAATAATCTACCCTCAAACAGAATACATTTCTTTACGTAAGATTTTTGATTTTGGGTTGGATCGTGGGTACAATATTTTCAGGACTATAATTTTATTCAATCCATATATGTTTAACCCAAATGTGCAATTCAAAAACAATTGTCCAATCGTGCAAAGCCGTGACGGGCCGCTAGTGTATAATATTTTCCTTTTAACTTTTTCAATTCCTACAGAGGTAGTTATATGACGGACCCGATAGCACATATGGTAGGGATCCTATTTTGAGCGCTATTCTATATGTGGAATATTTGAATTTTTTCTGTGCCTGGGTGTTATTTTTGTGTATCTAAGTATTCTATTTGTGATTCCCCTGTTGTCTGATATCCCTAATATAAGTGCTTTAAGCTACTTATTTTGGAGTTACGTCAATCTATGAGATGTCTTAGAGAGACATATAATTGAGAATTTATTTATGTATTAGAATCTAATTTACGGGGACTGGCATATAACTAATGTTACGGAATTTTTTAAATTGGTCGTTGTTTTTAAGCTAATTGGCAACATGCCAAATATAAATAAATATATTTTTACGTATATGTAATCTAAAATAAGAGTAGACACCTCTAAAATGATCAGCACTTATCTACTATATACATATAAACCGTCCTCTTGAATAATTATAAATTATGGCGACATCTTATACATTGACATGAATCAATTTATCTATTAAAAAATGTACATCAAAATCCGTTGCGTAGTTAAAAAAATCTAAGCATACAGGGACAGACAGACAGCGGGAAGCGGAAGATTTTGGACGGTGAAAGAATTATTTAATTGGTCGAGTAGATTTTGTGTAACATCGTATCAAACAAAGAAACAAACAATCGAATATTTTCCCTTTATAATATCAGTATTAGCGATGAGTTACCGGCAGAGAAGCATAGTACCTCCCTTTGCACCAGGTGATGTAAGTGGCAACAAAGGTACCAGGAACAAACAGACGGCAGTCAAATCTAACCCATCCATGCAGCTCAATGCACAGGGCGGGGATGGGCAGCAGCATCCCCTTTACGAAGTGACGCTCTAAGATTGCCAACACCTCCAGCGCGGCAATTATAGGCAAAATTCCCCCTTTCTTCCGGGCCTTTCTTCCTGCCAAGCCTATGTATGGCTGTCGATTTCAATGGCTGGTACGATGATAATGAATATGAGTGTGGATAAGAAAGTCGGCGACTGACCGGGCATGTACTTGAGCCGCTTCTGCAGTATGGTGTGGTCGCGCCAGGCGTCATGCAGGCCGTACTCGATGCGCTTGACGCGCCACAGCTGCGTAAAGAGCGCGCGGTACCGCGCCGCGCACGTCGCCGGGAACAGCGTGCCCAGCGGCCCGTCCACGCGGTACTGCAGCGCGAACACGTCCCAGCCGCAGTCGTCGCGCCCGTCGCCTGCGGGCCACAAACCGTCACCTCGGCTTACACTCGCAGCATTGCGATAATGATTCTAGTGATGTTAGTATTGGAGTGAGGTTTCGAGAGGCTGCTAGACGGAAAAAATTAAGACCAAAAGTAACGACACTTTTTGGTATAGTTGTAAGCTGTGAGGCGTGCGCGTGTTTCTCTGTCTGTTTCTCTCTCTCTTTCTCTGTCATAAAAAACAAGATTTTCGTTTCGCCTTTCTATTTCGCATTAGACACTGGTGTCGCGACGATTTTTTTTGTTGAGTGTATACAGGTTTTTTGTACTATTAGTTACAATATTATTTTTGCATATTAATAAAAAATAATATTATAACCAAAAAGAAAATACGATTCCTTCACTAATCAAAAGGAACTTCGTTTCATCCGGGTGTTCTTTGACACCTCTACTTATCGCTCATTAAATGCCACTCGGTACTTGTCTCCGTACGTAGCATGTTTCTGAGCATCAAAAGCTCAAATGAACTTGCAAAACTGACATTAAAATGAATTGACGCGCCCGATGGCGCAAATGATGGTGGTCCAATCTTTCGCAATATATAAATTCCGCCAATGTTGAAACAGGTCGTTTAGTTTACTATAGTTAGATACTTTCATAGCATTATGTCTTATGGTATACTATTGTGCGGTAATGCAGCATGCATGATATTAACACATTATCTGTTTTGCAAAAGAGGCCTGTTTGTGCGATTTACAAAAAGTCACCAACAGACTCGCCTACAGAAAAATATAAAGAAATTAATATAATGACTTCATTCTGTCAATATGTTTACGAAAATATTGTGTATGTCCATAAAAACCTAGAAAACTTCAGAATAAAAGTGGCATGCATAACGTTAATACAAGAAATAAATATAAGCTCGCAGTGCCTACAACTCGGCCCCATTAAATAAAAAACTCATTCAAGTCGTCTGTATTATACATAAATATGCATAAAATCAATTCCTTATTGGAACTATTAATGTTATTTTTATCACCTATTTTATTTATTATATATATTATATATTTGAATAAAGTTAATTGACTACGATTTATTTATATGTATCTAAGTATTATATTTGTTATTCCTCTGTTGTCTGACATCTGTAACACAGGTGCTTTCAGCTACTTATCTCGGGGGTTGTCAGCTCAAAGTATGAAATGACATGTAAATTTATTTATTATATATTTATTTAAAGTAGTTCTTGCGTGAAAAGTGAAGAACATTCATACATCCTCATAAATTATCATATACATAATATTAGAACCAATTATATTATTAAATATCTACCTAAGATATTAACTGAACTTGTATAACATGTACAGAACTTGTTACTATGTAAACCATTATATCTTCATTTTTATTTATTAGACCATGTCGACAAACATGCAAGCCTATACACGCTCATAATATTACAAGAATATCACTAGTGCATTGCTCTCTGTCAGTTGAAGATATTATATCACTGCCTCTCTCGCACTTCAAACCGGAACACAGCAATGCGAACACTGCTATTTGGCAGTAGAAGCAATTGAAAGTGAGGTACCAATGCAGACGAACTTTGTATGAAGTCCACCTCATTAAAGTCTTCGGTAAGTACTGAATTTGACATGTCAGCACTCACAGTTGGGGTAGAGGTTGACGTGCAGGCGCGCCAGCACGTGCGGCGGCTCGAACTGCGCGTTGGTGGCGCGCACGGCCGCCTCCAGCGTGCACGACAGGTTGTGCACGTACAGTGAAGTCGCCGGCTTATTCAACTCGTCCCTGCCAACGGACATTCATCATAGCAGCCATAAAACGTCAATGCTGGACTCAAGTTTTCCCAAGAAAGTGGAATTTGCCCATTATTGCCCCGCGGACAAGAGTGGTAGCCATCGCAGAGCGTAATGCTGCTGCC
>JACJUM010003419.1:0-38402 GCA_020976665.1 Heortia vitessoides
TGCTTGATAAAAATAATCAGCTGTATTGAATTTTCTTCTCTAATGGGTACCAGATGATAATTTAAAATACTGAAAATATTACTTTCATTGATTTTAATAAAATATTATAATTCACTAGTGAAAGACCCAAATGTCATGTACTCAAAGTATTGTGAACTTACACACGGACAATGTACAACTTTTCATCTTTGAATTGTACTATGAAAGGGCAAAGAATTCGTCAGAGAAGGAACTATTTCTGTGTCGGTTTCCCTTTGATATTAAACGCCGTTAAAAGGCCGGCCTTTTGTTATTGAAGGCCAGAGGCCGGCTTTTATCATAGAAATGAGTCTTCGGAAAGGTTTAAATTGCTAAAGGCGTGTTCATGTGGGATAGATTTATTTTTACTTGAAAGTTTTTCATTAAGGTGTTTTTTTTTTAAATACATCTTTGATTTTTCTTCTTTAGTGGGAGCACCAGATGATAATTTAAAACACTGAAAATAACATCGGTCCATAACATGTTTGGTGTCGTTGTGATTTTCCAACGATGTGTATCCCAATTCTAATTTTATATTACCACTTAATAGCTAGTGGATCGTTATCATCATTAGTCAAAGGTCGTCCGCATTGGTACCTCTCTCTCACCTATTACTACCGCCAATTAGCAATGTTCGCGTTGGTATGTATGTGTGCTAGTATGAAGGGTGAGAGAGGCAGTGAAGTTACTGGATAAAGTGGCACGGTATCTTCATTTCACAGGGTTGGCGATATATTTGTGATGCGTGACACAAGCGTGACGTGACATCAGTGACGCTCACTATCATGCGATCTGTTGATTTTTGTGATGACATAATCGCCTATAGGCTGCAGTCACGTTTACCATCAAGCGGACCGTTTACATAATTTGTAAGAATTATGTAGAATGTATTTACGTAAATTAAATACCAACTTTCCCATATGAAAATCTGATATTGAAGCCATTATCAACATTATCATATTATATCAGCATCGTATTATCACGTCCACAGTCGGACACAGGCATAAGGAAAGGGAAATTTTGCCATTAACTACTATGATATGATACTGCTGCACGTTCCCGCCCGTTATGGTTACGTATACCGCTATCAGTCGGCTCCGTTACCTCAGTCCTCCTTACTGAATAGAGGAAGATATCCCTATCGACTAGCAACTAAGTAAAAAAGTAGTATTTCTGTGAAACAGCATGATATACATTTTTTGAATTAATAATCTTTTTTTGAGACGTAATAGCAGCTAGAATACGTGAAAAATGTTATCAGCAACCAGCTCTAGACATATAGACTCACAAATTATAAGCCTACGTTTTTTTGCTGCATATGTTTTTCAGTTATTACATAACTGAATAACCATGATAAACTGGGGATACCTTAAAAAAATATTGGGTTTCACCAACTAGCACAAAACATCATAGATAACTGTATATATAACCTTCCTAGTGAATCACTCAAGCAATTTCTCGGCCCCGACGGTGACGGTATGAATCCCTGTCTTGTACATCAAGGGTCATGGACTCGATTACCAAGACCAACTTGTATGTGATGCTCATTTGTTTGTTTTATGTATGACAATTAAAATATATGTTTTAGTATTGTGTTTGTAATTCCTCTGTTGTCTGATATCCGTAACACAAGAGCTTTAAGCTACTCATCACTGGGTCAGGTGAACGTAGGAGATAATTGTTTTTTTTTATTATTTATTATAGTGAACCGTGGGGTACCGGTGGAGTAGAATAGTACCTCTATCTGTATTAGATGTCGTAGAAGGTGACTGAGGTACCGGAACTGATAGATGGCAGTATATCCATCTGAAAATCCCCTAATTTAGGGAGGAGGGGAGGAGGATGCTGATATTATAGTCTGTTCAGAGAAATAAAAAACGCAGTGCAAAATTCTGTATTATTGTACATATATACACAATATATAAGTAATGCAGATGAGATATATCATTCTAAACATCCTAGTTTTAGTCTATACATTCTTCATAATTTAATAACACTTTTTTTAATATATTTATTACAGGCCTATTTAAATAGTCGAAATATAAACGCAGGGTAAATATTTTTATAAATTGTCCATTAACATTTTATGACCTATAAGTGGCATATTTTTAAAATATTATACTCGTTGACACAGATTTTATTTTGATAGCCTAAATTTAAATTTCAAAGTAAATAATTTGCTAGTGATATGCTTGTGATATTGTGGGCGTCTGTAGGCTGCACTGAGGTTTACTATCACGTGGACTGTACTCTTGTTTGTCGACCCGGTATAATAAAAAAATATATATTCGACAGTATTATCGTCAATGACGTAGTGAAAGGCACCTGGCCTCGACAATATCACCGGCAACATGCTGCGACACCTTCTCCCGAGAAGTCCGCATTGACTCACCTATTCAACGGCATCAACCACACAAGCCATTACCCACAACCCTGGAAAACGGGAGGAGTTATCATGCTGCCCAAGCCCGGGAAGAACGTACTCAAGCCCGAGAGTTACCGTCCCATCACACTGCTACCTGTGGTACCCAAGGTGTATAAAAAGTTGCTGCTTCTACATCAGGAACCGCACATAATACCGAGGAAGACGCAGTTCGTATTTCGGACAGAACATTTCACTTTACTACAACTGTCGAGAGTACTCCACCACATGAAGATGGCCTTCAACAAAATGGAATACACCACCTCCTCGACATGGAAAAGGCGTTCGATAAGGTGTGGCACCTGGGTCTGCTATACAAATTAACGACGTCACAGACACCCCGTCGGATCACACGAGTGGTAGCTTCCTTCCTCGATAACAGTTATTTTCGAGTGAAAGTGGAAAACGTTCTATCAACAGAACGAGACGCTGAGACAGGTGTACCTCAGGGCAGCTGCATCTCGCCCGCGCTGTACAGCCTGTACACAACGATACACCAGTAGGAGAAGGCATACTCCTAGCACTATACGCAGACGACGCTGCCTACTATGCATCCTCGGTAAATAAATAATATGCAGCTACAAAACTACATAAAACCTTCGACCTTCTGCCCGAGTGGCTAAGCAGGTGGAGACTGTAGGTAAACGTAACCAAGACTCAGGCTGAAGTCATTGGCCGTTTCAGAGAACTCCCAAATCCACTGAAGCTAAAGGGGCAAGAAGTCAAGTAGTCCCCTAGTACACGGTCAAATACCTGTGGATCATAATAAACGGCCACCTTAGCATGAAGCACCACACCGAAGAAGTGATCAAAAAGAACACGGTCGCGTAAGCTGGGAATTTACAAGACATCGACCTCTCCTAACATATGCAGCTCCGGCGTGGTATGCACTAACCAGCCGGACCAGTAAAGGCCGCCTTTAATCTCAGCAGTCCCGCGTTCTACGCACAATCGTCGAGGCACCACGCATGGTGCGAAACTCGACGATACACCGGGACCTGGGGACGGAATATCTAGAAGAATCCGCACCTGCGCAGTATAGCGCCGCTGCACGCCAGGCCACCGGACACTAAGGCCTACCAGCGGCCGGTGAGGTCGAGCAAGATCCGGGCATAAGCCCGAGACCCCCTGATGGGCATCGATAAAAACATCAATTCTCTGATAACGACAACCTTTCCAAAGCCTGAATGACCCAAGCTAAGAGCAGTAAGTTAGGCTAAGACTGATTGCATCCACGAAAACACTATCAAACGTCTGCATTACGAGTTCAAACATACATGTAAATCACCTAGATTGTTCAGTATTTGATCACTAATTCCATATTTTATACAACCAAACTCAGTAAATTTTAGATGTTAAACCGTTTATACGTGTAATGAGGCAACACTGGTTGCTTCCGTACAAAAGAATATCCATTGCTCAGATAAAATTAGAGATAAAAAGGCCTCGTTTGGAATACATGTGTGGTAAAGGGAATTTATTGGGCGTGCACACAAAAAGCTGTTGGGATAAGGGGCTTGGAATAGATATGTCACGATGATTGTGCGTTAACGAGATTAAATACTTCCTTTGAGCAACAAGGTGGTGATTTCCTAATGTTATTTGCTTTGACACGACTGTGTTTAGACAGTGTGAATTATTAAATATATTCGTTTATTTTCTTTTTATATTCCCATTACATCTCTTATGACCTGAAACTGTAGTAAGTCACTTAAAGTACTTGTGCACGGGCATCAGTGAACAGGAATTATGAATAAAATATTTACAAACTTATTTTTAACACCCATACACATGAATAACACAAATATCATTGTATAAATATTGTTTCTAGGTGGGTTTCAAAACAACAGCGTATAACCCCTAGCTTATAAGATAGGACCACTACCATACGCATCATCGGGCCTTACTTTACTTTCGGGCCTTACTTTACTTTTGGGCCTTATGGCTTTACATCGAGTATTACTTGGTTAAAGACTAGAGATTTACAGATAAAGCCAACAGATTATAAACCAACAGTTGTGCATAGAAAATTCGGAATTATATTTAAGATGAAATTAAGTATACTTTTATGTGCAGCCAAAATTTGTCAAAAAGGGCATGACAGACTGTTCATAGAGGTAAAGTAGAATGACTGCACAAATATATAGAGCGGAAGTGAATGGAAGGGTTGGTATAGGACGACCGAGGCGAGCATATCTTAACCAGGTAGAAGAGGTATTAAAAAACGACCAGGTCAGAAGTACCAAGAATAAACGAGCGTGTAAGAAAGTACTAATGCGAGTAAGGGAAGCAACAGAGGTATGCCAAGATTGTAACAAGTGGATGTATGTATGTATTTACCAGAATAAAATTAACTTATCTGAGGTGACAGGCAGGACTTGAACCTGCATCTTTCTTCATTTGTTTCATTTTACATTTGTTTTTATTTGTGTTCAACTACCATCATAGGAGCTGTAGAATATCCATCGCTAATATGTTTATAACGTTGTTTAACTGCAAGCACGTCTATAGTATATATATATATATATATATATATATATATATATATGCAGACTATATAATAGACTATAAACTATACACGAATTGTCAGGTTAAATTTCCCAACCAGATTTTATCTACAAGAATATGAACTTAATGTGTAACACCTTTAGTTCATAATTAATAAATAATGTTGTTACACATTAATAATGAGTATAAGTCAAATTGTACTATCCTTTTTACAATTTTACAAAGGAGTATGCGGAGGGGGGGGGGGATCGTGCTGTTATGCGTTATTTAACTTATTCAAATATGGTGATAATTTTAAAAATGTTTTGAATGAATCATATATTAACAAGTACGTATATTTCGTTGATTCAACGAGTAATTTTCTTTTTTTCAGCATTCCGCCTATTTGACAAATGTCGGACTAAATAATAAAGGGTGTGTTTACTCGAATCCCGTAAAATATGGCGCCATAAATCCCTATTATTCAGAATAATTCAGTTCGTCGCTTAAACGAATCCACATTTACATTCGCTACTTCGAAAAGCTTTTACTACGTCAGCGCATCGAGATGGTTCAGTTTTTATTGTATTTTTGGCATAACATGTACTTCCACTCGCCTCATCTGGATAAGAATATCCCCTTAAGGGCTTCAAGTGGTAGCTGTCAATTGGAACAGCCATTAGCAGCTGCCAGAATCAAGAATTCCAGATAGTGATGTCACACTTTTCTGGTAATTTTAAGAAGGCAGAATAGCCAGCTGTTAAGAAATTTACGATTAATTTTGCTTCTTTCAAAAGAGGCGCTTATTTCAAGAGATAAAAATGACCTGATGGGTGACAATGGGGATTCTAAGGCCGTTAGTTCGATTCTTACTCAGGACACATCTATATATAGAAGAAGATAACTGACATATCAACGTAAGGTATAAATTATAAGGGTAAATAACCTAAAATGTTGCATCACTGTGCACTGTGTTTTTTTTATAACGTTAAACACGTCTAAGATATTTTTTTGAAAAATCACCCCTAAAAAGGGTAAAACGGGATATCAAATTAGTATGAAATTTTGCTGTTTTGTAGTTATTCGCATTAAATTGCAAAAATAGGTTCTTCACTGTAAGTCATGATACAAGTGTAAAATATTTTTCGAAAATCATCTCTTAAGGAGGTAAAAAAGGGGCGTAAGATTAGTATGAAAGACCGCGGTGAGCTGCAAGTTATTTATATATATATATATATGTATAATATCTCCTTACTTACACTCGTATTTGAATTCGATGCAAACTAACTTATGTCGACTATAGCGTCTTATGTCGCAGCGTTTAACTGAATCGTAGTTTCAGGGCAGTATTGGAAACGTTCTACAGTTGTGAAGTCGGCACAAAGTTATGCACTTGGCACGAAAACAATGATGTTGCATTGATTAACTAAAAATTTAACTAAGATTTAGACTGCTTTGATGTCGCATTCAGATGTCTTAAACCACACGATGACCAGGTATTTTTGTTATGAATACTTATGTATGTTATATCGCATCCCCAGGTAAAGACCGCAACACACCAAGACTATAATTTTATGTATAACTTTTGTAAGTGCCGTAAATGATTGCATTAGCGTATATACATAATAGCCGTATTGGCAGAGAAAATTGTACCTTCCCCTGTATCAGGTAATGTATGAGGCGACTAATGTACCAGAACCAACAGATAGCACTATATCTATTCGAAACAGTGTAACTCAAATGCTTAGGGTGGAGATGGACACAGCAAAAGGAACAGAACCCTTATAAGATTATTTCTAACTCTGTTTATCTGTTTCTCAAAATACTTGATCTTGAGAACGTGTAGAGGTATCGAGTTGAAATTTAGAAACATTTACTCATATTTACTGCCTCGGTAAGCTGTGAAAAGAGCAACATTCATAGTTAGAATGTTCTGAAATAATGAAAAGATACGAGATCCGTTGATGTCACAAAAAATCGTATTCTGAAAGAAAAAAATTTCGGGTTAATTACATTCTGAAGACAGGATATCGTCTTATATGTAAGATACAAAGAAAGCTATTTATTTACAAAGGAATCTTATTGAAAATTCGTAGTCTTTAAAAAAGAAAGAAATCAATCATTTAGGTTATATTTGGTATATGGCTATGGTCATGAATTGGATTAATGACCGAATTTGTATAAATTATTATATTCTTACATACATTACTTTTAGCAACGTGATTTTGGGACTAAATAATGACGAACTCTACTTTTATGACGGAAAATAAAATATTAAATGCAAATATAATTTTTTTTTATTTTCAATCATTTAATAAAGCCAAATATATCATCATTACTAATATCATAGCCGTCATATGGACTGAACTTGTATCTGAATACTGTTTATTAGATAAACTCTACTTCCTTTCCAAAATACATTTGCTGCAACATGTGGCCTTCTCTCGTCCAATGCGATCCATAAAGTTTGATTTCAAAGAAGAGATACAGTCAAAATAAATATCGCACGGAAAACAGATATAGGAAAGACATTCAGGTGTAAAAAACTCCGAGGCCATACAAACTTGCACGGTTGCTTCGACGAAATGTTTGTGTTACTGCGGTTTAATTGTAGCCTAAAGTTTTTGGTCTGTTGTGAATGATGCGATCTGGTTTTATAACATATCATTACTTTGTTGGTTACGCCGTACTTTTTTGTTTTGAAAAAAATTTTTTTTGTCTAATAATATTTTTTAATACAAGGCATAGTTCCCATCGGAATTCAGAAATAAAATATAGCTTATATTATTTAATGATAATATAGCTTTTTATTAGTAAAACATTTTTTTTAAACATAAAGCAAATATGAATTTACCTACTAAAATTGAAAAATATATAATAAATAATTAAATTAAAAACTAATTAAAGTAAAAATAATTTTGTGACTGTCTATGTAATATATATAATTATAATTATATATAATAATTTATATATCTTTTTTTTTGTTTTACATATTATGAAATCATATTAGAGGAATTCATTACAAAATTAATACATATTATTTATTATTCTAAAAAATATATGCATTCCATAAAAGAGACATGCACGACACAAAGATCCTCAGAATGCTTGCAGCATTTCACCCTGCACAGCGGGCGAGATCCTCTGCATCTGAAAAGCCCCGGAGCGATAGTCAAATCCCCGGTCCACCAAACGCCTTCCTAATTCTTCGATAAAGCAGTTTCTTTCTTGATTCCATACACCAGATGTTTTAACAGGAACTAGCATGAAAGAATAATTAGCTGCCAATAAACTGTATTTGTCTTTTTTAAGCAGCTGGCAGCCGTTTCGTTTAAGTTTGTTATAATAAAAACTATTTTTTAAATAGAACGCGTTATTTCTAGTTAGAACTAGTCTTTAATTCATGCCTTTGTTGATACTAGCATTAACTAATGTTCAACAAGAATAAATGAACTATAATGTAATATATATATATATATATAAAAAACTATTAATATATTTTTTTTCGGTTCTGGTCAATGCAGAGTACAGTAGTTTTCAGTTCTAACAAACTAGTTGACCCTACACATAATATTATGTAGTTTAGAACTAGTTTTCACTACGCAAACCTTTATATCTAAAAACTAGTTTTAACTGTGACATTTATAAAATGAGAAGCTAACTAACTGATCTATCAACGCAGCGTCTAAACTATAAGGATTTGAAATTTTGCACGGTGGTTTCTTTTATAACTTAGGGGGTAAAATGCAGGTTGGTATGACACTGTTTTTTAAGTTATTCAAATGAAATTCAGTATAAAGGTCCTTCATTAAAAGTCATGAAAACGTGTAAAATATGTTTTCGTGGTGGAGTGCATAAAAGCGCTTTAGTATTTTCAAGGAGCCTTCAAGGAGCGCATAAAAAACTGAATATTTAAAGATTGATATTAAATTCAAATACAGTTTTGGTTGGAAGCTTTGATAGTATTTGTACATATTTATTGTACTTTAATATTTTTATTTTGACGGGCCCGATGACGCAGGACAAATATTTTTATAATTATATTTGTGCTTAGTCTATTGCTGGATGTTGAATATGTGTATTTAAGTAATATATTTCTAAGCCTTCTGTTGTCTGATATCCGTAACATAAGTGCTTTAAGCGACTTATATCGGATTCAGGTCAATGTATAATAATTTATTTATATATTATTATCATCATTATCCTATCAGTCATTGTAAGTCTAATGCTGGACATATGCCCAGAAAGAGGGAATTTTGCCCATAATTGCCGCGCTAGGCAATCATATTGGTAATCGCAGAGCGAAGCTTTTGCTGCCCATACCTGCCTTGTGAATTTGAGCTACACCATTTCCAATTAATATACTGCGGTCTGTCAGTTCTGGTACCTTAGTGGACTCTTACGACAACTGATATAGGGGCAGGTACTATTACTATTATATATTCACTTAAATATGAATGTATGAAAAGATTATTAAAGGAACACTTCAAAAAACCACTTCCTCCAAACGTTAGGACTTTCCAGAAATTGAGTTTCAAATACGAATTATAGGAATCACTTCTCACTTAGTAGGAAACTTACTGAACTTTCCAAGAACCTGGAAGTGTATGAAAAGAAATGCCGGGTCAAACTTGGGGCGAAGAATCCATTGAAATGCAGACGTAGTTTTCAATATTATGAAATACAATATTGTCGTTGTACGATTGCTTTATTCATCATTCGACATTCACTAGTTGACACCCGCGTCTTTGCCAGCCTATTTAAATATCTCCAGAAATAAAATACTGCTTCTAAAAGAAATATTTAAGTAAAAGTCCTTTTAAATCATTGTTCACTTTGTTCAAAAGGTTTGTTGTTGTGTTTTAATTCTGATATTTGTTTGATGGGTCCGATGGCGCAGATGTTAGTAATCCTATCATGTGCGGCAAAGATTGTGGGTTCGATCCGGAGGGAATCGAACCGATGACAAAAACATTTATGATAACACTTGTGTTAGTTCTGAGTTTAAATGTTATATATATATATATAAAATACTGAAACAAAAACTGTTATTATTATTTCGATTCATAAGAAATGTTTTGCGTTACAGTGTAAAAAGTATTCTGTCATTGTTTAATTTATAGATTTATACTAATATGATTTTTTATATTACTTTATTATGTAGCCCACAAACTAAACTGTTTGGGACCAAAAGTAACAGAAGAACTTAAGCCTTGGCAAAGATATTGCATTATTATGCATATGGCATTTTTATTTAATTATCTATTTTTATTTGACGTGCCCTATGGCGCATGTGATACTATCTTGTACACCAAGGGTCGAGGGTGTGATTTCCACTCAAGCCAAATATTTATATGATGATATTTGTGTTTGTACTGTTACTGGGTGCTAAATAAATGTATTTAAGTAGTATATTTGTGATTTCTCTGTTGCCTGGCTTCCGTAACACAAGTGCTTTAAGCGACTTACCACGGAATCAAGTCAATGTATAAGATGTTGTGGGAATTATTATTATTATGTTTTGGATTTCAATCTCTCAAAACACTGAAAGTGTATATGTATATAACTAAAATTCACAGGCTTAGGCCAAGTGAACTTCAGAATTATTTTATTAGAATGAGTATCATCTTTCAAAAACTTTCGGACAATACGGCAGGTGTTAAGAATTGCCGCTTTCTGCTTAGTGATGTAAATGATTTTTGGTAAGTCAAGGGTTCGTAGAGATCAAGTAAGTGCTTAGGAACGACACCAGTGCTTGAAAGCACCAGCGGTACAATGTACACTTTATTAGTATTCCGAATTTTAACTGTTTTATCCTTTAGTTCTGTGTATTTACGTATTTTTTTATGATAGTTTTATATAGGTTGTGAGTGTTAGGGTAAGCTATGTCTATAAGATGTACTGTATTATGTTTCTCATCAACTAGAGTAATGTCTGGTCTATTGATAATCCTTTTTTATTATCCACACAATGAAAACAGTTGACTTTGTTCAAATTAAGCATGTCGACATGATGAACATCTTAGATTGATACACAAACGTTAAACATAGAAAAAAAAGTAAAATCAAACGCTTTCTTAAACAATAAAAATTGTACGCTTGCCTTATCATTCTTCATCATCATCATATCTCCCATAAAAAGTTCACAGTTGGTCATAGGCCTCCCCTGGATAGGGAGATTTTTGCCCATACATTTCACGCTTGGCAGGTATAACAATGCTGTTGCCCAATCTTACCATGTCATCTTTAAACTGCACTGTTCCGAATTAATAATCCCAGATTACTGCACCTGCTATAGAGGGAGGTACTCTTCTACTCCGCCGGTATTCCATGGCTAAAAGTTAAATTACATGTAATAACTCGTATACACATGTGTAAAAATATAAGCAATATTGATAACATGTATATACAATTTCCCGAACACCAACCATCCCTACTTTATTACTAAAATGTGATGCATTTTAGTCATTATATTGGTTGATAGTCCGCCATTGCTGTGTTGCCCTATTTTTTTTTATCTATCGTTTTTAATAGTGCCAAAGCATTCCTCTCTCAATCACCAAGCGCACAAGGTTGAATTTCGGTCACCCAGCCGATAGCAATATTCGTGTGAAGCTTTTAGATAAACGCGTAGATATGGTAGAATTGGCTAGTCAATCTGGTCGGATAACCTGGCCTGGATTTCGTCACTGATTGGTTTGCTCGCGTTCTGGCTATTGTTTTTTTACACCATTTTTATTTTTAAGGGATCCAAAGCTTATAAAACGGACGCATCAGTGTAAATCAACAAGATAAAAATTACATTCCGGTGATTTGAGTTATGTATAAGTACTCGGTTTTTGCTAAGCCCATGTTTTCTTTAATATGAGTTGGCGTGTTTTTAGGGCATATCTTTACTTTCCATCTAGAAGGGTAAAACAAATTATTTTTATTTTATGTTACTTATTATATTATTCGAAAATCTAATCTTATTTAATTTTATTTTACTTTAATTAGTTTACAGAATATTTCAGTTAGGAAATAAAAGTAGCATCCACTTCCCTTGCATTACCGTGTCTGTATAGGCAAATAAATAACATGTTTTTCGACTAAAATACTTAATAAAAAACTGTTATTGAATTGTTTTAAGAATATTCTTTTAAAAAAAGGTGGTTTTCTTTATTTTTTTAAAATTAATTTTCACAACTCATACGTCAAGATAAGTCGCTTAAAGCACTTGTGTTACGAATGTTCTGTTTTCTGAATAATAGAACAGGAATAAATCCATATATATATATATATATATATAACAGCCACACACAACAAACAAAAATATTCATCATTTAATTATTAGTGGGGATCGAACCTACAAATGTAGGACAAGACACCGATATTATCAAAAGCGCCTACAGGCCTGACGAAAGTTTTCTTCAGTTTTATTGAATACGACGCAAATATATACATATATAATATACGGGCAGAGTAGAATAGCATTTCCTCTGTACCAGGTGTTGTCAGAGTCCACTAAAGTACCAAAATCGACAGGTGGCGGTATATCCATCCGAGACAATATACCTCAAATGCACAAGGTGGAGATGAGCAGCAGCCACTAATTCGTGAAAACTGCGCTATGCGATTGCCAGCAGGTCTGTCCAGCGCGGCAATTATAGGCAAAATTCTCCCTTTCTTGGAAGGTCTATATCCAGCAGTGGACTTCTAATAGCTGTACTGTATTATAAATGTATGTACTTGTTATAGCTAAATGACAATGAAAATAACACATTTATATAACACATAATAGTATTAACTCCGACTTAACAGGAAAACACTCATTCCAGTGCAAAAATGTAGTATTAAAAAACAAACCAAGTTTATGTCTCGCAAAAGTTAATCCAAATATAAACCAAAATTTAATATTTACTATCTATTCCAATCTTAGAGAGACGGGGCACCCTCAGGATTTATTTTTCACAGATATTCCAGTGAAATTCCGAGGCAATATTCTCCGCTATCCCTAGGGATGATAAAGAGTTGGTATCAGTTAGTTTCATCTTGACATTTTGTTTCTATCCGGATTTGTAAAGGTCACAGTATAAAGGGATAGAGAATTGGA
This sequence comes from Heortia vitessoides, assembly GCA_020976665.1. NCBI lineage: Eukaryota > Metazoa > Arthropoda > Insecta > Lepidoptera > Crambidae > Heortia > Heortia vitessoides. The sequence continues at coordinate 13,019 of JACJUM010003419.1, forward strand.
ATAATTCTGAGTTTATTGCATGTTTTTGCTTTTTCAATACGAATACTGTCTAGGAGACTTTTTTATTTACAAATGAAATGTGTAAATAATGCATCTTAATACGTGCAGTAATAATTCTCCACGATTCCGGCAATTGCCACGTTGTGCAGGCTTCACTGCCCACGGCGAGTGCAGGCTTGACTGACAAACGGCGAGTGCATATTTATAACGGGAATGCTGAAACATATACTTTCACAGGACAACTCCAGCATTTTATTCAAATAAATTCAATGAACATGGTGACCAACTCTAAAATAAATAGCTTAAAGCACTTATGATATGGATATCAGACATATAATACTTGGATACATATAAATAATACCTAGAGAAAAAATAAATACAAATATTTATCGTATAAAAATTTGCTCTTGGTGGGGATCAAACCCAAGATCTTTAGCGCAGAAGATAGTATTACTAAAATATACCCCATCAGGCTCCTCGTTCACATTTTACAACAACCGGTACCATTTTATATTGCCGGTACTACAGTACCAAAAAAATTAAGCACAAATACCCATAACATTTATTTATTCATTCCAATTTGGACAGGCTCCACGAAGACCCTTAAGGGTAAACAATTAGAGGTTTCTAAGGCTTTAATAGACCTTGGTCTATGTAGTCGTAAGGAAGTACAGTGTGTCCGGCTACGCTAATGGTACCGGTAAGCGCTACGGGGCCAAGGCCTACGCACACTCACCGGCGAGTGAGTTTAATATTTATTAAATAACTTTGATTGTGCATCGGCTGTCTAATAACAAATGAAATAAATGGTAAATGTATCTTTTTTAGCGTGATTCTACTTGCCATTTAGAAAAGTCATGGGTAAAGTTATTTTGCTATCTTTGGAAAAACCTGTAAATAAATAATAATAAACTCACACGATCTTTAGGTATTAGGCGAGGTATAACCATTTAGATTGTGTATTGACACAGTGTAATTTAAAATAATACAAAAAACATCCATAAAATATATAAAGATTTGTTTCCTAACCTAGCGAAAGGCTAACAAAATGCTTCGATCTAGATTATAATAAGATATAGCGGAGTCGGTAGGAACCCTGTGTTTAAGAAATTTATCGCAAACGCTTAAAATGCGAAAAGATTGAGTTAAGAGAAGTTAATTTAACCTTTTCATGTTAACTAAGATTTGTTAAATCCTGTAAAATATGTCTATGTATAAATCTAATCTCTTGCCGAGAGGTACCGGTAGAGTAGAATAGTACCTCGCACTGCACCAGGTGTCGTAACGGGCGATTAAAGTACCAAAACCAACAGAGGGCGGTATATCCATCTGGATCACTGCAGCTTAAATGCACAGGGCGGAAATGGGCAGCAGCTTCCCCGTCGCAAAAGCTGCGCTCTGCGATTGCCTAAAGGCTTGCCCTGCACGGCAATAATGGGCAACAAACTTCCTTTCTTGAAAAGACCTATGTTCTGCAGTGGACTTCTTCGAATGGCTGGTACGGTGATGATGTAAAATTATCTGAAAAACTGATCGAATATATTTCTTCCCGTACTTCCAGAGGGAAGGATGGGGACAGGAATACGGTACAGAGGTACCAGCTTTAAGAAGTGACAAAGGTACTAAAGATTATAAAAACTTGATCTGAGATGACCCGCAGTATCCCAAGAAGAAGCAATGTGAACTGTTCATGACTTAAATCACGCTGGGCTAAGGTGGCACGACAGTAATTCATCCAAAATTTGACGGCATCTATGTGCAGTGAGACTGTGACGTATACCTGCTTTATTAAAGGTCAATAAACCTTAACTCTGGACCTTATAAACCTCAATCCTAATTGCCCGGACTGCGAATTAACGGCCGCAAACCCTGGTCAGGTTTTACAACCCATAAAAGATACAAAAATCTTTCCTTTTATTGCCAGCATTATGGACTCGTAAAGTCTCAAATGTTCGTATATTGGTGCAGAATGTACGTTGATTACATTATTTTATGTCTACACGTAGACTTGGAGTAAGTTTAGGTTAGAATGATCACTTTTAGTTCACGAACAACAAAGATATTAGTAAAATAAAGTTGGTTTCGAATATTAGTACACACCACCACAAAATTTACCACCAAATTATAGTGTCCGCATTGCTGTGTTCCGGTCTAAAGGGTGAAAGAGACAGTGAATTCACTGAATCATGTGGTATAATATCCTCAAATCAGAAGGTTGGCAACGCGCTCGTGATTTCCTTGTGTTATTACAAGCGTTCATTGGCTACAGACACTCTTAACATCACGCGGAAAAAAGTTGTGTACTTTTTCGTCGGAAAGCCTAACGCTGGACTACTTAATAGTCAATTTCAACGCCGCCGGAGAAGAGTCATTTTGTTATTGATTAACCCTTTGAAAATCGCCCTCTACAACATCTGGTAGGTATTATTCTAATCTACCCGTACCCCACGGTCAAACACGTTTTTAGTATCGATAAGCGTATCCCATAACATTTAGCGAGCGGACGTAACAATTAAACCAGACGTTGAACGTTTCTTCTCATTTCGCGAAATGAGGCCAGATTACAGAAAAGAGCAATTTTTATTTTCCCTGCGAGACTACCACTTGAAGCGCTTGAGCTTTAGGCATCAGGAGAGGACCGAAGTCGATCAAAGGCGCCTATGAGATACGGATAACAGCTTAAGACGGGAGTACTTGCAAAATAGAGCAGGACTGAGTAAGCCGAAGGGCAGGTAATGCAAGTGCCGTGTTCTACTCTAGTCGAAATTTGCGTTGTATTTGAGGTTGAAGATTGAGCGGGCGGCTGTGGCAGGAACAAAAAGCGATACTGTCAGGGGTTAAGATATTTAATGCTTGTTACAAAATATGAGATTTAATATGAGTGTATAAAAATAAATTTAACAAATATGATACTGATGCGTATCTTTCTTTATAATTAGACCCGGATCACAAACAAGCGTACAGTCCTCGTGATAATAAGCGTTACCGCGTTTATAATTATACACGCTTGTATTACCGATATCACGAGCGCGTTGCCAACCTTGCGACTAAAAAGATATTTCGTCACATTACCAAGTAATTGCCATGAGTCGTTTACAGTGCCTGTTGGCCCAGCAGTTTTTAGAGAACTTGGGGCGATGTATTCAAGTACATAGTGATGTAAGCGTGCCTTACAGCTACGGCACCTCCTCAGAAAAAGATGGAAACGGCTTATCCGGTGTCCCGAACGAAGATTAATTCGTGAATGGTCAATTGCGACTACGGGTGATTTTACAGCTCCGTAACCTTTCTGAAAAAAAAGGTTGTAGATTTCCAACCACGCAGTACTAGTCGGTAATTACTATTTTATTCCATCAGTAATGATTACCGCATCTGGTGCTTGCACTGGTATTGGTCTCTTTAAGTGCCGCAAGTCACCGTACAGGCGACATTTCCCTCCATTTACAACCGTATAGGTTGGTGAAGGGTGAACGCTATAAACAAACAAGTGATTCTACAACATTGGGGATACAGGTTTGTGCTTCTCTCACAATTCAAACCAGAACAGAGCAAACACTGTTATTAAGCGGTATAAATAGGTAAGAGGTACCAATATAGGCGACCTTTGTTTGACGCCAATGTCATGTATCTCCTTTTTTCTACTCTTGACTAAGTATCATTATCACACCAACCATTGAATGTTCACTGTTGGTCATAAGCCTCCCAAAGAAAGGGGGAATTTTGCCCATAATTGTCGCGCCGGGCAAGTGTGTTGGCAATCGCAGAGCGTAGCTTTCGCGACGGGGATACTGCTACCCATCCTCGCCCTGTGCATTCGGGCTGCATTGTTTTGGATGGATTTACCGCCTTGTGTCAGTTCTAGTACCTTAGTCGCCTTTTACGGCACCTGGTACAGGAGGGGTACTATTCTACTCTGCCGGTACCTCACGGCTTACTGAGTATAATCCCAAAATACTCACACCGACCGAATGCTTTTTTAACAAGAAATTATCGCTGCCCCTTACAATGTCTTATAAATCTACATTGTTTATGTTAATTCACACAAAACGCTTCATTCCGTGTCCATTAGCGGCCGGCCGTAAAAATGACAGAAAAATAGCCGTAAAAACAAATCAATACGGCGCGGCGACATCGAAACTTGCGTGCTGCCTGACAGTAAAGCCGTTTGACGTATTCCGAGTTACAGTTCTCATGTGGTTTATATACTACATAACATATTCTTAACACAAACCGAATCTCGACACTATTGCCTTGTATTAAAAACCGAAATCCTCCGGCCCGCTTTAGGGTTTTATAAGGGGTAAGAGTATAAAATCGTCCGTTTCTTGAATAGCTGTTCGTGAAAGTGATGTTCTTTGTAAACTAAATAGGGTTTTATAATTCCATACAAATGTACGCTTGGAGTAGGAATTGGGTAACACGACTTTTGTATGTGAAAGGCGATTATGAACTAAACTAGGTAGTTATTTAGACTGTGGGTGTAGAAAATTGAATAGTCGTCTCCCAAGAAACTTTACACGCGAGTATTTAACATGCATTTGTTACTGTAAAAAATCAAACTAACTTTTGTTCTTCGATGTAGTTTCAGGACAAATACTTTCAGCATTATTTAAACTTCATTATTATGCTTGATGGCCTCCAGTTGGCCAGTTTAGACAGAGAAGTCTAGAAGTTGTAAGTATAGAGTAAATTTTCCAGGTTTTTTCTCGATAGAAATAGCTTAAAATATTTCTATAAAGTTGGATTAGAAATCATTCACTCAAACTTTATGACCGTTTTATTAATTATCGGGCTAGATTTTAGTTAGTGTTTTAGATAAAAAATAAATTGTTAGAAGATCTCGCGACGGGGATGTTGCTGCCAATATACGACCTGTGCATTTAAGCTATACTGTTGCGGATGAACTCACCGCTATCTGTCAGTACCTGGTATAGGGGGAGAATACCATACTCTGCTGGTACCAGACAGCTTACACACTACCTAGTCATCATTTACATTAATTACCATTTAAGTAAAATTTGTCTCCTTCATTTCTTTACTGACGCAAGTAATAGCGAACCAATAAATACTATACTATAATACTACTCAAATAAGCAGGCATCGCCGATTGCCATAGAAAGATAAGAATTCCTTTTATTGTTCTGTCTCGTCATTAACTTATATTTATACAACTTTTGATCGCACTTCTATTGTTTTTTAAATGACAACAATGCTTTTTTTCAGTACCTCCACATTCCATAATATCAGTCTAAGGACACTTACAGCTGGATATGGGCCTGCCCAAGTGTCTTCCAATAAGACCGATTATTTATATGCTGCATTATTTGCCGTGAGATACCGGCAAAGTAGAATAGTACCTCCCAATGCACCAGGTATCGTAAGAGGCGACGGGTAAAAATAAGCAATCAGCCTCTCTGTCACCAGCCGATATCACATGAACCGTGATATACAGTTAAATTGAGTGGTAAATATATTTTATTAATGCATAATTAATTACGTTAAAGGTTGTATGAATACACAAGTGGTAAATAATATGTAAGATAACATATATACTAGAAAAAAAAACAACTAATCTCAAGCTTCAAAGCTGGACTCTAAACTTTCAGTAGCACAACGGTCATGCAGTCCCCCAGCATGAGAAATATGCAGGTTCAAGTCCCGTCTCAAGCCTAAGCTAACTTGATTTTTTTTCTAGTTAATATTAATGGATAATTGTGTTAAAATAAAACTAACATTTATGAAGGGTTCATATACTGGAATACAATGAACAGAAAACTGTCTGTCTGTCACATATATATACATACGCACATACTGCCGCACCTTTAATATACCACTTTAAAAGTAAGCTTTTAAACGCGGTTTTAATTTAGCGTTTTACATTTCCTGTACTTCGTTTCGTGTACTTATCTTAAGAATAGTGACGTCATAATACGTATTATGACGTCATAGACTGACATATTTTCAGAAAGTTCGTGTTAAAAGCGTCTATATTCTGTGGTAAGTGCTTAACAACTGTGCTGGTTTATATAGCTGCTAAAATAACTTTGATAAAGCTTTCGTTGAAAATAAATTTATGATCAAGACCAACTCGAGTTTATTATATGTCCATAACAGAGGTACATTAAACAATTCTGGTGATTACAATTATGTATAAACATTCTTTATTACAATTTAAATATAGGTATATTTTTTGAAAATGAAAATCATATCCGCCATTGGAGGTCCTCTATTAAACATAGGCACCAAGACAGTGGTATAGTTTTTATTCCCGCCTTGTGCATTTGAGTTAGACTTGGATGGATATACCGCCATTTGTCGGTTCTGGTACCTCAGCCGCCTCTTACGACACCTGGTACAGGGGGACGTACTATTCTAGTTTGCCTGTACCTGTGGGTCTGATGGCCCAAGATATCCTTACCTTAAGTACTGTGGGTCGTGAGTTTCATCCAGGGCAAACATTATTATATTTGTTTATATTATGTTTGTTAGTCCTGTATCTGGGTATTAAATATGTGTATTTAAGTAGTATATTTGCGATTCCTCTATTATCTGATATCCACGATTTAAGCGACTTATCAAGAAATCAGGTCAATGTATAATATGTTACGGGAATTTATCAATTTATTTTTGATATTAACATTTCTGTTTGTTTGTCCGGGTATAATACCGGACAAACAAACTATGGAATATAAACACGTATTAAGGTATCCTATTTATGATTATGTTGGCTGATATCCTACATGTATGAGATGTTATGTGAATTGTTGTTATTTACCACCATCATTACTACCGGAGAACGGATCCAACTGAAAATAGGCCTCACAAAGAAAGCAACACTATTTGAGGATATACCGCTTCATCTGCAGGTACCTCACTCTCTTTTTACATCTGGTATTTCTCTTTCTTTTTTCTAATATGGATGATCATGAGACATCTAAGAAGTTTTTTTAATGATTGACCCAAAACAGACTCCATGTTATTATTTGTAAAACTGTTCAAATATAATCGGCCAACATCCATTAGATGGTATCACCACAAATTGACCAGGGCACTTTCGTTTGGCCGGCACAAACAACTGTCGGAAATTTAATTAATCGAGATACACTGATTTAGATAAGTCCCTACTCATATGTGATAGAGTTCAAAATTGTACGCGTAAGCCATTTAATATCTCTATTCGGTAAACAACTAAAGTATTAGGTTTTATGAAGCATATTTGGTTTGGGAGTTAATGTTAATTACGTAAATTGTTTATAATCGTTCAGCGTTTTCATTTATAATCTACATCTATCGAATATGTTGATAAAATTGCCGTGAGGTACCGGTGGAGAAGAATAGTACCTTCCACTGCACCAGGTGTCGTAGGAGGTGACTAAGGTACCAGGACCGATAGATAGCGATATATCCATCAGAAACAGTGCATCTCAAATGCACAGGGCGGAGATGGGAGTGCGATTTGCCTGCACGCTTGCCCAGTGAGGCAATTAGGGGCCAAAAACATCCTTTATTGGAGAGTGGATTTTGAATTGCTGGTATGACGATGATAATGATACTTATTGACACAGTTAGTCGTCAGGTTCCAGCCGAGTAGAATAGTACCTCCCTCCGTACCAGGTGATGTAAGAGGTGACCTAGGTATCATTACCGACAGATAGCGGTATATCTATGCGAATCAGTACAGATCTAATGCACAGGATGAGGATAGGCAGCAGCATCACCGTCGCAAAAGCTGGTTGTCATCAGCGCTATCTATTTAGGACATTGTAAAGTGCATACTGCAGCCATATGTTATCTACTATTGGATATTGACCTGCCAGCTTTCGTGACAAGGATGCTGCTGCCTACACCCTAATAAAAATAAGCCCGTGTGTTATGCCACTCTACAATCTATCTTTGTGCTACATATCATATGTATCATGATCATATTCAGATAACGATTAATAATTGTAACTTTAACGGAATTTACGTTTTAGTAGTAATTCTATTAAGTGTTAGCATCAAACGACCTAATGAGATTACAACAAAAATTGAGAATCTTAGCTGGAAATCTATACCAAGATTATGAATTTATAAGTCGCTCCAGTCATGTGTTCTACCATGTGCTTGGTCATTTTATATGTAAATTTTTCTCAGCGCTTCTTGGTGGAAAAGTGAACTATAATTTTCCACGAAACAGGTCTGACGTTCACTTAGTCATTTCGTGGATTTAAATATTAAAATGAGCTTGGAAGATATTTTCTCGGATCATTGTATGTCCAGTTTTAAATTATAACATCCGTTGAACACTGATTGACATAGACCATTCCAAACAAGGAAAATATTTCATCCTCTGGTACAGGGGAAAATGTGTTTCATCATAATTACCATAGTAGCCGTAACACGTCCACTGCTGGACATAGACCTCCCAAAAACAGGGGGAATTCACCCATAATTGTCACGCTGAGTAAGCATGGCTAGGATACTGCTTCCTATTCCCAACCTATTGCATTTGAGATACACAGCTTAGGATATACGGAAATCTGTTAGTTCCGGTACCGCAGTCACCTCTTACGACACTTGATGGGGGAGATACCATTCTACTCTTTAAGTACTGCACTGCTATAATAGGGATTAAGTAGTACTAATCATGAAATATAATCTTATCATCATCAACATTGAAACCGGATGTCTGCTGTTTATCTTTATTTTTAGTTTACTATATCGATTTCACTTAACTTAAAAAGCTCTAGTAGGCATTCAACAAATTAATTAAGGTAAGACCCAATGGTTAATTGGTTGAAAGTTTCTGGAAAAAGCTGAAAGTCCCGTCGGGAATCAGAACCACGTTAATTTATTTCTAATTAAAAGCTACAGTATTGAAAATATAGCCTTAGAAATATTTAAATAAACAATATTATAAGTCTATGAATAAAATCTCTGGAAGTAAAACAAGTACTTTTAACGATCTTTGACGAAATTTTACGATTTAAATTGATTATCTTCACATCACTGATTGAGTTCCTTATTCTCATACTAGGAAGTCCTATATCAGTAAAGATATACAAACATGGCCGATGAAAAATACTATCGGAAATCGCGTAAAGATCGGATTGGAAACTCGGATATTTAAAGCCCTTGGTGATTCAGTCGACGGATTAAAGTATTAAATAATGAAACTATCAAGATTTCCTATTGAACTAACCGAAATCTTCGATCAAGGCCAAACAAAATCATAACATGGTTGCCAGAAAACAAAGAATTAGACCCATCACTCAAACTATTTCGAAGTCCATACATTATGTGCTTTTTCCCTGGGCTATAGATCATTCCTCGTATTGTTTATTTTTTTCGCGTTCCAACGATATTCTAGCAGTTCACTCGATTTATGGGCGCAGTCATTTGTTCTCAGCAGAAAATAAAATCTGATTACACAGTGAAGGTGTAGGCTGATGCAGTATGACAAAGTATGACCTATTTGAAAAAGCTAACTAATGTGGCTCGGTATAATTTATTGCGGACCTTCTTTCATATGATTATTTGTGTTGTACACTAAAGTTAGTAGTAGTGAAACCTAATCTATAGAAGATGATAAAAGACTGACGAGCCCGATAGTGCATTTGGTGGTGTTAAGGACACTTCTGTAACGCCGAGGATCATGAATTCGATATCCAACCAGGACTGACATTTTTGTAATATATATTTGTATTTGTAATGAGTCTGATTGTTGAATATTCCACTTAAAATAAATTTACACAACATCTAATACAATTAATATATAGAAATATATGACTTCCATTTTTACATTACTTACATGAGGTAGACATCATACAACGATCGTCTACATGTACCTAACTCTCACTTATTTTTACCGCTACATATCGTTATATCAGTAATATAGGTTCGCATTGGTATATTTCAGTTTGAAGGGTGAGAGAGGCACTGAAATTACTGAGTAATCTTCAAGTTACAAGGTTGGCAACATGTTAGTGATATCCTTATGATATTAAAAGCATCTGTAAGCTGCAGTGACGCTTACTATCACACAGACTGTATGCTTGTTTCTTAAACTAGTTTAATAATATAAAAAATTACTGACCTTTAAAGTATTTTCATTTGAAATTATCTTACATATTTCAATTAATTCTTTCTTCATAACATTCGTGTTCAAATACTAATAATAATAATATAAAGAAAAAACATTTTTATAAAGAATAAACGTATACAATTCGGTCACGAAAACGCACGTGGAGTGTGTTTGTTTATCACGAAAAAAACACGTGCGCTTAAATGACCTGAATAAGAGCGGGCATAGTAATTGGTGTGAGTTTTAAAAAATATAAACACCACCAATTGTGTACAATATACAAGTTTAAGAAGCTGTAAAGTGACCAGTATGTCAAGTTCGCTTTTTTCTAGACCAAGTCAAAAAACAAGCATACAATCTGCGCGATAGCAAGCGTCACTACAGCCTACAAAAGCTCGTTATATCACAAGGATATCACTAGCGCATTGCCAACCTTGTTTTGAAGATATTACGTCACAATAGTCAGTAATTTCACTGCCTATCTTGCCCTTCAAACCAGAACACAGGGATCGGTAGAAATAGGCAAGAGTGAGGTCCCTTTGTATGAGATAAATCTATTATAAATCTAGGTCTATTATAAAATAAAAAAATTTGCCTAGAAATCGGCCTTGTGTTAAACGACACCTCTTACAGGCACTTAAGCAACTTTTGAGGCCCTTCAAGTCTTTTAGTTTATTTATTATTTCTAAACCTGCTAGTCTATTAGTGCGGCAACTATGTGTCAACTATCAGAAGGAGACGCCTGTACCAAAAGACGTAAGAGGCATTTGAGGTAACAGTACCGACATATGGCGGTATAGGTACCTGAGACAGCTTAGCTATGTTCTGCGATTGCCACACAGCCTATAGATTAAGTAGATTAAGTAGTGGTAGGAGGTAGTCTGCGTTGGTACCTCGCTGTAGCTGTTATTTTGATAATGCAAACAGTCAAAATGAATGTATTTATATATATTCTATTACTTGGAATTTAACCTACTCCTTTCATTTTTACTATGACACAAACATCCTTGAAACATGTAAAATATGTACTCAGAAAATTATAAATACTACTTTTTGGAATCGATCTTTGTTTATATTTGTTTTATCATAGAGTTATTTGAAAAAAACTTTGTCTAAAGTGAGTCAGGGTCTATTTTGCCACTTGCTTATAAACTATCTAACTACTAATCTTTACAATAATTTCACTTATCGTTTAAGCCAATTATTATGTTATATACTAGCTCACCCAACAGATATTGTTAACTATATACAGTATATCATGATAGCTAGTAGAACGCTTCTTTAACGAATAAAATATAAAAAACTACTTTTAAAAGGCTTTAGAACGTGATTTATTTGATTTTTTACATTGCATTTTCCTACTTTTCAAGATCGATAACGATATTGTGTCAGGATTTAAAAAATTTAAAGAAACCTAAAGGTAGTTTTAAAGCTAGAGGCAGAACTTTACAGGTAGTCAGCATTGGCACCTCACTCTCATGAAATTTATTTAACAAACATAATATTAAATTCTATTATTCTTATGATACTGATAACTTTGATGACCGCACAGGACCATAAGGATCATCTAACATGTGATGCACCAGACGCGTCTTGAAATTAAGTTTAATGCAGTTTCATTACACGAGCCACCAGAAAGGGACCTGCAAAAATCTGGTTTACATATTATGGTGTAAACCGCAACTATGCGTAAAGAATATTTTTCTAGAACTTAATTTTAAGGCTTCTGCATATAAATATTACCTCTGTGTATTAATAGTGTTAAATATTATATTAATGATAAAACTGTATTAGTACTACTCTAACCTAGGTTAAGGTATTGGTTTACTAGCCCCGACGCCGGTAAGGCTTCCATTTAACCTAACTATTTAGTGTTAATAAAAACCTTTATCTAGTGAGGTACCGGAAGAAATCGATGCCGCCTAAAATAGCGTAGATCATTCCCGGCATACCATTAAATCGGCAGCATCATTCCCGTCGCAAAACCACGCTCTGGTATTGCCGTCATGCATGCCTAGCACGGCAATTCTCATGCAGTTTTATCATTAATATATATAATTTTAACACTATAAATACACAACTAATATATATATATATATAGAAACCTTAAGCATAAAATTCTTTGAAAAAATATTTTTTAAATTGAGTTAATTATGTATAAATTAAATATTGTTAAGTTGTGTGTTTGTAAGAATACAGAATAAAACATTTTATTTTTATGTTAGTCTAGCTGCGTCTAGTCACCCACATTTATCTGAGGAAAATAGTTTATGTTGGTTCTTATTAATTTAGCTTAACAAACAGACAGACAAAAAATTTTAAAATTGATATTTTATGTAAGCCCCTTACGTACTTTCATAAGCATTAAGTGAAAAGCTGTTAATTTAAAATAACAAACAGACACATATTATATATATGTTCATTAATACATAGATACACACACATAAAAATATGTGTGTGTGTGTGTGTTAATTAGCCTCAGTGCATTCGTTTTCAAGAGTGACCCTTTTAAGCCATTAAAAATAGTTTAATATTAATTGTAGTGAATTGCAAGTACTATATAAGAATCTTAAATGACAATTTCAGTTGATGATAATGAAAAAGCGTCTCAAGTTTCTTAGAGAACAGTCTTGTCACGCAAAACAAAAGTATCACGTAATCTAAAATGCTTTTGTCGTGATTTCATATTGTCTCGTGTGGCATCCCGCCGGCAAGATTTAGGTCATTCCAGATGCTGTACACTTCTTTAGACTATTCTATCAGATAATTTTATGACCAACGGACATATGACACTGATATTTAATTCGAGGCAGTATTGGGTAGACTTGTTTGGAGAAAGCTACGAAGTTTTGAAAGAATTTTTTTATTTTAATCTGCATATTGGCCAAAAAATGTCCACTATTGGCCATAGGACAAAAAAAAAATTAAATTTTAAATCGATACTTATGAAATTTTATATGCATATTCAGTAGGTCTGAGAATTGTCTACTATATTTTTTTTCAACGTCTACAACCTTAACAATGTTTATTTTTAATTTTTGGGCAAAAATATTTTAATGTGGCTATGAAAAATACAAACAACAAATTTTCACCATCAGCAACTTATATTTTTTAAAAGTTGTTATACAGCCGAATAACGTTTGCCGGGACAGCTAGTAAGTAATACATAATAATAGTGATTCAAGAGGATATCAGTTTGTCTTTGCTATATATGTATAATACATACTTAATTTAGCAAAGACATACTGATATTTTAGAGGTTTCCAATGAGATGTCGCTAAAATAAATACATTTCTTTACTATTACAGCTATAACAATACCATCGTTACACAGAGTTAAATAAGTAAACAAAGACATTAAATCCCGTATATTTTTACAGTCAAAAGCCGTTATGTATAAACAACCGGCGTCCACAAAGTACTCCTGATTGATGACAAATGTATTCATGTCTTCCTCGTCACACACGCAGTGTTATTAATGCGCCACGTCGGTTTCACATCGATAAATTATTAATACATGTCAGTGAAGTCGGGTGGTTTTATAAATGTCGGACATGATTTATTTGGTTGAACGATCGAAGTTTGTAGTGACGCCGTTACCTGACGTTTATTTTTGTGAAATGTCAACAAACACATGATGTAGAACTCGTGGAAAAGGTCGTCTGCATTGGAACCTCACTTTAACTTATTTCTACCGCCAACTAGCAGTGTTCACATTGCTGTGTTTCGGTTTGAAAGGTGAGAGAGGCAGTGAAATTACTAGGTAATATGTGACATAATATTTTCAAGTCACAAGTTTGTCAATGTGCTCGTGATATCCTTGTGATATTGCTGTGATATTTACCATCACGTGGATTGTACGCTTGTTTATCGATCTAGTCTAATAAAAAAATACAGCATACTTTTATTGAAGGTTGAAATAGGTTGTCTTTACGGATACCTTAGTTATTTGTTCTGCTAAAGAGGAGTGCATCATTATCATTATCATTATCATATCAGCCGTGGGATAACCACTGATGGATCCACACCATGTGATTTAAAATAGGCTCACATGTCTGCGGCCAGCATGATCTTAAAGTTTTTGTCAGATTGTCCAAGCCATATATACACACGGATACTTGTGTGTATTGACTTACAGACACCTCATATATCTGTTTAGTAATTAAAATAAAATAAGTATCAGAATTTACTAAATACTTAATCGTAAAGCTTTTGATATGTTATAACTTTAGGAAGTTAGGTACTCTTAAAAATTGTAAATATTAACGTGAAATAAAAAAATCACACATCTTATACATTGATCCAACTCCAGGATAGGTTGCTTAATGCACTTATGTTAAGTACATTAGATAACAGAGGAATCAGAAATATAATACTTAAAAAAACATGAAACCCAGGCGCAGGTCAAACAAATATAAATATTTGTTCTGGATGGGTAACGAACCTAGGACCTTTGTCACACGATAGGATCGCTACCATCCACGCCATCAGACGTTTTAATAATAATAGTAATCACGATAATCAATAATTGTGAAGTACAATGCAACCTTTAAATGGAAAAGAGTGAATGAAAAAAGACATCGATTTATAAATACAAAAAGACTTTTATGTTCCAATAAGCAATGATTTATTCTTAGATCGTTCACCGCTTAAATGCAGGCAAGGACTGCAAGCATCTAATGCTTGGAGAAAGTGCATTCCACAAAGGAACAGCCTTTGACATAAAGGATTGAGGATTTATAAATGTCTTAACAAACAAGTCTACAATATTGCAACAATATAGATTCTTTATAAATGTTTTCCTTTGTGGGAGTTCTGTCATATTCTGAGATCCAACATTTATTTTATTTTATTAGACTATGTCGACAAGCACGCATACCTGGTGGCTTAAAGGTATTATGCCACACTATCCTGAAAATTCACTGCATCTCTCACCCTTCAAACCGGAACTTAGAATTGCTAATTTTGCTATTTGGCGGTAAAAATAGATGAGAGTGAAGTACCAATGCAAACGACTTTTTGGCAGTCCAACTATAAAAAAACACATTTTGACGTAAAAGCGTGTTTAAGAGCAAAGACGCAAATGGTCTTATACTACTACAGAAGTATAATGAAAATGTTTAGTACCAAACTTGATTGTTTCCGGGGCTATGAGATTTATTTAGAAAAGCCTTTGTGTGAATTAAATGGAAATGAAAATCAATACGTACGCCTGTGGTAAATAAGCGTGAGTTTACTTACGTCATTGTCATCATCATAAAAGTATTATCCGTTGGACATCCACAGCCAATTAACGCTTTTACATCACATAGATATCACTTGCCTCTGGTTAACCTAGTGATAAAAAGACATTACATATGTCACATTACCTAGTAAATTCACTCTATGAGAGGCACTCTCGCCCGTCAAACTTGAACACAGCAATGCGAATGCAGCTGTTTGGTGCAGATATAGCGACTGTTTTATTTGTCTGATAAATAAAATCGAATATTGAAATGTCTCTGAGGACTCGTGTATTTCATAAGAGACAATAGACAAAGAGAGAGAGAGAGCGAGAGATGGGTCTTAAAGTAAAGTCAACAATAAGTTCAGTAAGTATAGAATCAATAAGAATAATGTAATGTTCACTGGAAGAAAAAAACGGGTATGACACTGCATTTAGAATTTCTGATACTACATATATAAAATGAAACGTAACATATACTTAACTATCTAAAACACTTTATCTTGTCTTAACTTAAAAACATATACTTATGTTTATCATTAAAACAATCTTGCGACTATGAATTGTGTTATAAACTATCCTATCTCTCAACTTCAATCAAACTGTACACAATGATTTGACGGGCCCGATGGCGCAGGTGGTAGTAATTTTATCTTATGTGCCAAGGTTCGTGGCTTTGATTCTTACCCAGGAAAAATATTTATATAATGATATTTGTGTTTGTTCTGTGTTCAAAGTATGAATTATATTTGTCTTCTGTTATCTGGCGTCCGTAACACAAGTGCTTTAAGCGACTCACCACAGAGTCGGACCAATGTATAAAATGTGTTAATTTACCTTAACCTTTAAAAAAATTGCAAAAAGTATAATAATATTATTGTATTCGGTTTAATTGTTTAAAAAACCGTACAAATAAAGAGACACGATTTTTTCATAGGTATAAAAAGATTAACTAACCCGACAGACGTCTTTTATTATCTATATATATTTATTATATAAAAATATTGTGATTATAAACATTATATCTCTCTATTTGGATCAAACTTTACACTGTAAGAAAAAAGCTGTTGAACTCAGTTTAGTAGTTTAGATTTTTTATAAGTATATAAGGATATGCTAACTATGTCTTTACTATATATGTTTTATTATTCAGTATTTGAAAGTACACTGTTGGACATAGGAGAATTTTGCACATAATTGCCGCGCAAGGTAAACGTGTTGGCAATCGCATAACGTTTTCACAACAAAGATGCTACTGCCAACCTCCAGTGAAATTGAGTTACGCTGTTTTAAATGGATATACAGCCATCTGTCGGTTCAGTCAGCCTAGTACAGGGGGAGGTACTGTTTCACTCAGCCGGTACTTCACGGCAAATCATCATACCAGCTATTGGAAGTCCACTGCTGAATATAGGCCTCCCAAAAAAGGGGGAGCTTAGCCCATAATTGCCACGCTATCACAATCACAATCGGAATCGCACATCGCAGTTGTCATGACGGGGATGCTGCTGCCTAAAACCGCCATGTCGTTTCTTCAGGGGAAAGTGCTATTGTACTCGGTCAATATATATGTGTTTATATATTGAAATATTAGCTATCCTATCTGTCAATGTGTATACATAAAGATATAGAAAACTTGAAGCTCTTCAGGACCAGGTACCATGATGCAGTTAACTTTAACATAAAAGTTTATGGAGGCATAACTATTGTGCTCGTAAAATCCACGGATTATGCTTCTTTGATCGCCAACGTGTTTCGAATTTACTGTAAAGTGTGGGTAGACTTCGTATGAATAGGTCAATATATAGATATGGTTTTTTTTTCGGACGAACCTATTGCTGGACTACTCAGACGTCAATTCTAGCGCCACCGAAAAAAAAGGGCGGGGCCTCTTCTTCCTGCGTGCCCCGCGGCCGCGACCGCGCGTTTAGCGCGGTAGCGGCCGCAAAGCTCGCGAGATCGGAGCGGGGTAGATATGGTGAATATAAAGTGTTGTATGAACGACGGGCCCGATAGCGCAGATGTTAGTGATCCTATCTTGTGCGCTAAAGGTCATGAGATTCACCCCCACCTAGAACAAATGATAATACTTGTATTTGTTTCGTGTCTGGGTATAAAAATGTATTGAAATGTTATATTTGTTGTCTTATGTCCGCATCACATTCGCTTTCAGCGACTTAGCTTATGTAAAGCAAAGACAAAAAGATATTACCTATTTTTGACAGTCGCTTAAAAATATATACCTTTTGAAGACTAGCCGGCTCAAACCAAATACAAGTAAAAAAAGAGCCTTCAGTGTCAGTAGGCACAGTACATACTTATAAAAAATATTTAACATTAAAAACAGGCACTTTAGTTTGATACTGTCGCGCGTTATTTATAACACATGCGTAGACATTAATAAACGCAAATATCACAGCTCTACTTTCCCTAATGGGTAGCGCTGTACACATTTCGCTGGCAATGTTAGTCTTTATATTTGTGTCTATCTAGAAAAGGTAATGAATGTCGACACGTATTCAAGCCTTTTTATCAGCAGTTTCATACTCGGAGTAATGATAAAATGTACTGAGGTAGCATTTGATAAATTCACTGGTATCAGATAAAATCATTTAATACTTTGTGGGTTAGATGTATCTATAACAAGGAAGGCTTAGGATAGATTATAAAGAATTGAATTAAAAATAATCAATGTCAACATGTAACCTTTTACATGAGGTGGACCTTTTACAAATGTCGTCTGGATTGGTACCATACTCTCACCTATTTCTACCGCTAAATTGCAGTGTTTGCTTTGTTATGTTGAAGGGTGCGTAACTCAGTGAAAATAATGGGTAATGTGACATATTATCTTAAAATCAATGTTGGCAACACGCTAGTGATATCCTTGTGATATTACGAACGTCTATAGACTGCGATGACGCCTACTATCACTCATATTTGAATGTATGTGTTACTGTATATTTGAAAGGCCCTAAGACGCACATGTTAGTGATCCTTTCATATTATGCGTCAAGAGTTTTATTTGTTTGCGTTTGTTTTATGTCTAGGTCTTAAAAATATACTTTCAGGTATTATGTTTGTGTTTCCTCTGTTATCTGATGTCCATAATGCAAGTGTTTTAAGCAACTTTGCAGTCAGGTTGATGTATGAGAACTTATGTGAATTTAGCTATATTATAGTTGATATGTTTTACTATATTTATTTATATATATATATATATATATAATTTATTAGCAAAATTTACCTTTTTTCTTTTCTTTGTAACTATACCCAACTTCGCATTATTTAGTATTACAATGCAAGTTGAAATTCTCTACGCTATTGTCTAAAGCCATATTTTTTTCTTAAAAAAAAACTCTTTGTGTTTTTTTACTTTTTAACTTTTATTACTTTTAAGTCCTAATTAGATTCAGCCAACTCAGTTTTGAAAACAAAAGCTCAATGAGCAAGCTTCCATCAAGTCTTTAATTAAAAAAATGTATTTATATAGTGAGGATATTATTTCGACTTCAAAAGACGTTAGGGAAAAATTTAAAATTCTGGACTACAAAACTTGAGATACCACGTTATTTATACTGTGTGGGTGGTAGGAACCATAAGGAAAGTCAATATCTATCAGTAATAGTGCAAAGGAAATTATTAAGTATGATGTTTCTTTACATTTTGTATTAAAATAAGACGTCCACAGTTTACATCAGAATGCATTACACTTTTTACACTTCAAATTTTATAAACGTGAAATATTTGTTTTTGAACTTCATGCTGGAACAGAGAGGTGAACAGATTTGGACGAATTAAGACTTAAAAATTATTAATAGATAAATAACGCATAGAAAAATACTTTTGTTTCACACAACATAGGCTACTTTATTTCGAAAATTATGTCCATGTAGAATAGCTCTGTCTTTGTATTTTTCTTTAGGAAATTGGCTTCCCTCTTTGCACAGATTTGCAATTTTTCCCGAAATAACAATAGTCTTCTTAAATATTAAATATAAGAAAGACCTCAGGAGAGAGTCTCTAACAGAATGTTCACATATAATATTTGACCCATACGATACTATTCGTGCGAAGTTGAAAAATTGTTGCAAATTGGTTCCATTAGAGTTAAAACACACACCTGACTACGGGCGTCAGATTATTCTAAACATTCTGTACCATTATTTATGTTTTTTAATAACACATATACCTTCTATATTTCTATTAAGTAAGGTTGCAGAACAAATTTAGTATCATTTAAGCTCCTCTGTTATATCGTATTTGCCACATTTTTGATTGATGCTCCGCTCTTATTAGTCGTAGTATAAAGTTATATAGCTTAAATTACTTCTTATTATGTATTCAGATATCTGCCAGTAAAAGTTTCTTAAAAATTGATTAAGCAGCTTGAGAAATTATCTCGAACAAGTAGACAGACTAAAATTAAATATAAATGTTATTTGGTTATACATCCAAATGTTATTAATAAAAAAGGTTACTTTAATATTACAATCAGTAACCAATATTCCAAATATCTCTCTACAAATGTAATAAACTGTTGTTTTGCAAGTGTATTTATTCATATCATGAATATATATTTCATGGTTAATTTTATTATAAATAAATGGTCCTGTAAAATTTAGAAATCGCTGTGCAAACCGCGTACGGCATGGCTAA
This sequence comes from Heortia vitessoides, assembly GCA_020976665.1. Lineage (NCBI taxonomy): Eukaryota > Metazoa > Arthropoda > Insecta > Lepidoptera > Crambidae > Heortia > Heortia vitessoides. Next base: position 32,964 of record JACJUM010003419.1, read on the forward strand.
TGTATATTTTAGAAATTCACATACCTTCGTCTACTATGAGTTGGTTTATTTTCAGATTTACATAGTTTATGCTGTTTGAGAATAAGTTTTTGGTAACATATTCGTTTTAGTAGCACCCCATCCCCCCTAATAATACCCCAATAATGTTGATAAAAAAGGCAAAATCAGAAAAAATCAAACATTTCAAGCAATAGCAAAATAAAATAGCAATATTGATAGCATAATGAACGAAGAGCTGGCCACTTAACTTTAAGGGATGAAGTATGTTCGGAAAAGGGACGTGCCAGCAGTGAAATAAATTTTGACAACGAATTACGAGGGTATTGAAAACATTCTAGTGATTCAGGATTGAGATACGTTGCTGATAACAACCTTTGTGGATATGTTGGGGTTGGAAGACATTACACAGTCTTGCAGATACTCAAATTTCTACATTCAAAACAGTTTGTTCTTGGAGTGTTTATTATATAACATGTGGAGAATTAGAGAGCAAACACGAGCCAAAATCAATGTGCTAGTCTACAGTATTGGTGTTTCATAAAGACCTTATGCCCATGTAAATCGAATAATAATAAAAAATAATTGAACAAACAAGTATCAACATATAAATATTTTTCCTGGGAGGGGATCAAACCCACGACCTTTGGCGTACAAGATAGGTCCAGGACCATCCGCGCCGTCAAATAAATGAATTAAGAATATGTAAGTAAATTGTGATTGTCCTGTGTTTATCCCTTATGCCTAATATATATAACTACTACCGACCTTGTATACGCTATATCCTTAAAAATTATAGAGGACCCCACCTAAAATAGATATAATAATAATATATAATGATAAAGCAAGATTTGTATTTTTGTACGTTTATTTATTAATTTCAAAAACTTGTTCACTCATATAAAGTTACATTACCAATAAATAACAATAAATATATCTTATCTCTCATTTTTACGGTAAAGGAGAGGTAATAATTATTTATATAACTAGTTTGTGACTAGCAAACAATCTTACATGAGTAAATTTGTTCTTCTTTTGGATCAAAAGGATCAATCTATACTGTTGTAAAATCAAAAATAACGTTTTACACGTTCTCATAATAAAACTCTACTCATAATAATACATTTTAAGAAGAACCGTAAAGTAACCGACAAGCTATAAATAAAATTTCAAAGTTAAATAATTCACGTCTTAAAGCCGTTAAAAAAGTAGTTTTACAAAGATAAAATTAATTAAATATTCTCTTTTGAAAGTCATTTCAGAAATCGTGCAACTGTAAAGACGAATAATAAACTGGTACTCTAATAACTAACTCCAGGATATCGTGTCATCCGGTAATTAAAAAATCGAAAATTCAACCATTTTTCTAAGTACAGAGCGATAAAAAAGTATGTTAGTTGACAGTTCCCGCATTTAATTGTAGGTCGATCAATGGCAAACTGTATTCCGTCATGAACGTACGTGTTTTGTTCTACATTTTGATTTCATTTGATTATACATTATACCAGCCAGTGTAAGTTCTCTGCAGGGTATAGGCCTCACCAAAAAAGCGGGATTTGCCCATAATTGCCGCGCTGGGTAAGCTTAGCTTTTGCGACGAGGATAATGTTGGCCATCCCCACCCCATGCATTTGAGCTACACTGTTTCGAAAGCTAAGCCATCAGTCATTTCCGGTACTTCAGTCGTCTCTTACGACACCTGGTTCAGGGTAGGTACTATTTTACTCTGCCGATATTAGTTCCATTATTATTAACATTTTAATTGACCTTATTATTATATTCAACAAAAATGTTTTCTCAAGCTTAATCCATTGCACAAAACTTCAATTACAAAAAAGCAAGGTATAATAGAGACTCTCACATCAATATTATGATCTAGCAAGTTTAATTTTTCTACCATCGCATTTTAATTATATTTCAAACGGTGTGTATGTCCTTAATCATTTAAATTTTTCATTAAATACTAATACAATTTTTATCTAATAATTTTCTATGTTATTTAAATCTAACATAAAAATTAATATAAGCTATATGCTGAATACAAACAATATAATTAATCAGTTTTTTTAATTTATAACAACGTTTTAAAATAAATAAATACCATAAATATCAGCTTAGGAATATTGATCAAAAGTGATTACTGAACTTAATTAAAAAGTATCAAATAGCATAAGTAACTCAATTTTGCAGAGTTAAGCGTACATACAAAGAACAATCGGTTTAACTCTCAGCCTGGAAATACTTGGAATTAGTATTTTTTATATTATATCTCTTTGCATATTCATGTATATAGGTATTTAGGTATTTATGTGTAAGTGTGTAGGTATATTATATTTATTCATTTACTTAAAATCCACAGCTCTTAAAATACATTTCACCAAGTTTCGAAACGTATAGCTAATAACTCATAGCTGAATATATAACATATATATTAGCATATAAAAACATATAGTTTTTTTTCAAAAAGACACACTCATGTTTGAATTTAAATAATACTTGAGAAAAAGGAAATAAATAGCTACACCTAAGGTAAACATATGTAAAGGCAATATTTAAATATATAACATTTAAAAATACATATGAACTGACTTAAAATCATGCTTTTTTGTTCCAAGTTCTTTTTCTATTACTGAAATCTTCATGTTACGGTTAGGCAAATGAAGGTGGCCTATAGTTGTCTATATTTAATGTTATTGTTGCTAATAATTTATTCTTGTACTAAAATATTTCCTAAATTAATGTTCGTTCCCATACTCCTACAAAACGGCTTGACCGATTCTTATGAAAATGTTTATGCATAAAAATACATACTCCCCCCTAAATTTTTACGCTTCTATCAGCAACCACTATTTTTTAATAGTTGTTTTAGTAATTTAATATTTTTTTATCATGTACATGGCAGTACAACGTTTGCCGAGATAGCTAGAACATATACAAATATCATGTAAATATCCGATGTATGTTGCTATTGAATCAACAATTCTCAAAATACTAATTCTTCTAAAATTATTTTTTTTAAATATGAGTCGAATTCGGATATCTTAAGTCATGCTGTATAAAAATTAACTAGAGTTTGGAACCCGGTACCCTTCAGACCCATCGATTTCAACCACAGCGCTTTACATCAAAGTGACAATGAAAACACAAGGCTGCATGAAAAGCATTGCTTTACACTAAAAAACTACAGTTTTCTCCTAATTAATGGAAAAAACGAAAGCCATTCAAACCATCCGTTCGGAAATAAGAGATTAATGGATGCGAGGAACAAATGGGTGAGTCGAGTATTTGTTTGGTCGAAAATAGAAGGATTTTTCATGTAGTCCATATATTTTTACGTCTTTCAGAACCTTACCTACTTTATTTAAATACTAATAAACTAAAGTAATATTATGTTGGCTCTTATTAAGTTAATACCTTCACATTATTTAAATTCAATTTGGATTTATTCTATTCGCTTTATTTTAGAAATATTATGTAATAAAACAGAGGCATTAAATCATTTAAGAATAACGAGTTAATTTACCCTATATATATCAAGAAACTAAGTAACAAAAAAATTTTATTTGATACCCCGAAATGTGGCGTGAAGATGCCGATCAAAAAGCGCCCTTAACTTTAATTATTTTACCTAAGCACGAAACGAAAATTTCACTGTTACCGCACGGTAACCGTAAACAACCCACTTATTACTTAAAAACGGAATAGTTTTCGGGGTCGGCACGCAACTCGGTAATTTAATTCTACCAACCTCTAAGCTGAGCCGCTTACAGGAGCCTCCCAGCCGCACTGCGAAACTGGCATAAAAAATTCAAAAACCACAAAACTTGACACCAAAAAGAACCCACTCGCCAATTCCAATTTATAATCTCTGCTCAACTTGTCACTTTTGAAATCCGAATTCCATTTTCCAATTTGGAACGCGCCGCGAACCAGCCGTGCTTTCGGTCGAGCTCACTTCGAATGACTGAAGTTTCTTGGCTACACGCATGCGTTAACAAGTGTGTCCGATACCTAGGCACATTTCATTTTGTAATGAACCGGAAAAGCGTTTTCGTGCGATTTCCAGTTTTATATATTTGTGTATAGGACAAATTTTCCTCTGCAACTACAATAAAAGGGTGAGTTTAGAGTTCGAAAACGCCTGTCCCGCTCTTGTGTATGCATTTTAATTGAGCAGGAACGCGTGGTTATATATTAACAGTTTGTCGGGCATTGTGTCAGTGTACCAACAAGAATCTTGAGGTTGGGCCTTTTAGGGGATAAAGGGAGGTATTCATTGCATGCATAGATGGAAGCCGTTCAATTTTATCCTAATAACTTTAAATATCAAACTGGCTCCACAAAATAGTGGTGCTCTACGAAGTAGGTTAATCTATAGGAGCCGTCTCCATTTCGTAAATATCATGGCCATTTCTTGGCGTTGTATTTCAGTTATAAGTATTTTTATATAGTGCATTTATTTGAGACCTCAATATTAATGCGTTAATCGTTATTTTTATTTAATTAAAAAAATAACTACATAGTAAAATACAAATAAACTTTCCGCTGTCTGTGCATCCCTACGTAAGCTTAGATCATTAAATCCAAACAACGAAGTTAAATGCGTTTTTTTAAGAAATATTGGTATTCAAAATGAAGGTGAAATACGTGCATACTCTGAAGCACTGATAATAATTTTAGAAGTTTCTTATGTGATTACTTTCCAAAAAGTATCTTCTGTTAGGGTTAACCTACAATAACCATTATTTATTATTTGTAGCTAGTAAACAATAAATAGATCAACTTTTTTGATCTAATGCCGTGGTACCGGTAGAGTAGAATAGTACCTTTCTACAGGTGGCGAACCAGCAAATAGCGGTATGTCCTAAATGACGTAGCTGAAATGCACGGGGCAGGGATGGGAAGTAGCATCAACGTTGTGAAAGCTGCGATTGCCATCACGCTTACCAACACGCTTACCCAGCGCTGAAATTATGGGCAAAATACTTTGATGGTGGTAATATTTATCTGACAACTTTTTAACTGTGAAACAATACACTTAGTGCTGTGAGTGTAAACGCGGTGGACAAACCAAACTATTTTCCCTTTGAAAGCGGTTAAAGAGCACTCGTGTCAAGTATTCTTGATCGTAGAGGCTGAGTGATTGAAAGGCAAAGTTCTTTACATAGTTTACACAAGAAAGTATGGTATAGGTTATTTTATAAATTAATATTTTGATCTTATCTGTCTGTTATATAATACAAAATAGGCATATATATGGTCGTGTGGTACCGACAAAGTAGATTAGCACCTCCCCCTGTACCAGGTGTCGTAAGAGGCGACTGAGGTAAAGGAACCGATAGAAGGCGGTATACCCACCCGAAGCAGTGTCGCTCAAATGCAATAAGGTGGGAATGGGCAGCAGCATTCTAGCAGCTTAATATCGTCATAATTACCGTCCAT
>JACJUM010003419.1:38502-77380 GCA_020976665.1 Heortia vitessoides
ATGGACGGTAATTATGACGATATTAAGCTGCTAGAATGCTGCTGCCCATTCCCGCCCTATTGCATTTGAGCGACACTGCTTCGGGTGGGTATACCGCCTTCTATCGGTTCCTTTACCTCAGTCGCCTCTTACGATACCTGGTACAGGGGGAGGTGCTAATCTACTTTGTCGGTACCACACGACCATATATATGCCTATTTTGTATTATATAACAGACATTTACATGTATAGATAAGATCAAAATATTAATTTATAAAATAACCTATACCATACTTTCTTGTGTAAACTATGTAAAGAACTTTGCCTTTCAATCACTCAGCCTCTACGATCAAGAATACTTGACACGAGTGCTCTTTAACCGCTTTCAAAGGGAAAATAGTTTGGTTTGTCCACCGCGTTTACACTCACAGCACTAAGTGTATTGTTTCGCAGTTAAAAAGTTGTCAGATAAATATTATTACCATCAAAGTATTTTGCCCATAATTTCAGCGCTGGGTAAGCGTGTTGCTAAGCGTGATGGCAATCGCAGCTTTCACAACGCTGATGCTACTGCCCATCCCTGCCCCGTGCATTTCAGCTACGTCATTTAGAACATACCGCTATTTGCTGGTTCGCCACCTGTAGAAAGGTACTATTCTACTCTACCGGTACCACGGCATTAGATCAAAAAAGTTGATCTATTTTATTGTTTACTAGCTACAAATAATAAATAATGGTTATTGTAGGTTAACCCTAACAGAAGATACTTTTTGGAAAGTAATCACATAAGAAACTTCTAAAATTAATATCAGTGCTTCAGAGTATGCACGTATTTCACCTTCATTTTGAATCCCAATATTTCTTAAAAAAACGCATTCAAATTCGTTGTTTGGATTTAATGATCTAAGCATACGTAGGGATGCACAGACAGCGGAAAGTTTATTTGTATTTTACTATGTAGTTATTTTTTTAATTAAATAAAAATAACGATTAACGCATTAATATTGAGGTCTCAGATAAATGCACTATATAAAAATACCTATAACTAAAATACTACGCCAAGAAATGGCCGTGATATTTACAAAATGGAGACGGCTCCTATAGATTAACCTACTTCGTAGAGCACCACTATTTTGTGGAGCCAGTTTGATATTTAAAGTTATTAGGGTAAAATTGAACGGCTTCCATCTATGCATGCAATGAATACCTCCCTTTATCCCCTAAAAGGCCCAACCTCAAGATTCTTGTTGGTACACTGACACAATGCCCGACAAACTGTTAATATATAACCACGCGTTCCTGCTCAATTAAAATGCATACACAAGAGCGGGACAGGCGTTTTCGAACTCTAAACTCACCCTTTTATTGTAGTTGCAGAGGAAAATTTGCCCTATACACAAATATATAAAACTGGAAATCGCACGAAAACGCTTTTCCGGTTCATTACAAAATGAAATGTGCCTAGGTATCGGACACACTTGTTAACGCATGCGTGTAGCCAAGAAACTTCAGTCATTCGAAGTGAGCTCGACCGAAAGCACGGCTGGTTCGCGGCGCGTTCCAAATTGGAAAATGGAATTCGGATTTCAAAAGTGACAAGTTGAGCAGAGATTATAAATTGGAATTGGCGAGTGGGTTCTTTTTGGTGTCAAGTTTTGTGGTTTTTGAATTTTTTATGCCAGTTTCGCAGTGCGGCTGGGAGGCTCCTGTAAGCGGCTCAGCTTAGAGGTTGGTAGAATTAAATTACCGAGTTGCGTGCCGACCCCGAAAACTATTCCGTTTTTAAGTAATAAGTGGGTTGTTTACGGTTACCGTGCGGTAACAGTGAAATTTTCGTTTCGTGCTTAGGTAAAATAATTAAAGTTAAGGGCGCTTTTTGATCGGCATCTTCACGCCACATTTCGGGGTATCAAATAATTTTTTTTTGTTACTTAGTTTCTTGATATATATAGGGTAAATTAACTCGTTATTCTTAAATGATTTAATGCCTCTGTTTTATTACATAATATTTCTAAAATAAAGCGAATAGAATAAATCCAAATTGAATTCAAATAATGTGAAAATATTAACTTAATAAGAGCCAACATAATATTACTTTAGTTTATTAGTATTTACATAAAGTAGGTAAGGTTCTGAAAGACGTAAAAATATATGGACTACATGAAAAATCCTTCTATTTTCGACCAAACAAATACTCGACTCATCCATTTGTTCCTCGCATCCATTAATCTCTTATTTCCGAACGGATGGTTTGAATGGCTTTCGTTTTTTCCATTAATTAGGAGAAAACTGTAGTTTTTTAGTGTAAAGCAATGCTTTTCATGCAGCCTTGTGTTTTCATTGTCACTTTGATGTAAAGCGCTGTGGTTGAAATCGATGGATCTGAAGGGTACCGGGTTCCAAATTCTAGTTAATTTTTATACAGTATGACTTAAGATATCCGAATTCGACTCATATTAAAAAAAATAATTTTAGAAGAATAAGTATTTTGAGAATTTTTGATTCAATAGCAACATACATCGGATATTTACATGATATTTGTATATGTTCTAGCTATCTCGGCAAACGTTGTACTGCCATGTACATGATAAAAATATATTAAATTACTAAAACAACTATTAAAAAATAGTGGTTGCTGATAGAAGCGTAAAAATTTAGGGGAGTATGTATTTTTATGCATAAACATTTTCATAAGAATCGGTCAAGCCGTTTTGTAGGAGTATGGGAACGAACATTAATTTAGGAAATATTTTAGTACAAGAATAAATTATTAGCAATAATAACATTAAATATAGACAACGATAGGTCACCTTCATTTGCCTAACCGTAACATGAAGATTTCAGTAATAGAAAAAGAACTTGGAACAAAAAAGCATGATTTTAAGTCAGTTCATATGTATTTTTAAATGTTATATATTTAAATATTTAAAGAATATTGCCTTTACATTTGTTTACCTTAGATGTAGCTATTTATTTCCTTTTTCTCAAGTATTATTTAAATTCAAACATGAGTGTGTCTTTTTGAAAAAAAACTATATGTTTTTATATATGTTATATATTCAGCTATAAGTTATTAGCTATACGTTTCGAAACTTGGTGAAATGTATTTTAAGAGCTGTGGATTTTAAGTAAATGAATAAATATAATATACCTACACACTTACACATAAATACCTAAATACCTATATACATGAATATGCAAAGAGATATAATATAAAAAATACTAATTCCAAGTATTTCCAGGCTGAGAGTTAAACCGATTGTTCTTTGTATGTACGCTTAACTCTGCAAAATTGAGTTACTTATGCTATTTGATACTTTTTAATTAAGTTCTGTAATCACTTTTGATCAATATTCCTAAGCTGATATTTATGGTATTTATTTATTTTAAAACGTTGTTATAAATTAAAAAAACTGATTAATTCTATTGTTTGTATTCAGCATATAGCTTATATTAATTTTTATGTTAGATTTAAATAACATAGAAAATTATTTAGATAAAAATTGTATTAGTATTTAATGAAAAATTTAAATAATTAAGGACATACACACCGTTTGAAATATAATTAAAATGCGATAGTAGAAAAATTAAACTTGCTAGATCATAATATTGATGTGAGAGTCTCTATTATACCTTGCTTTTTGTAATTGAAGTTTTGTGCAATGGATTAAGCTTGAGAAAACATTTTTGTTGAATGTAATAATAAGGTTAATTAAAATGTTAATAATAATGGAACTAATATCGGCAGAGTAAAATAGTACCTACCCTGAACCAGGTGTCGTAAGAGACGACTGAAGTACCGGAAATGACTGATGGCTTAGCTTTCGAAACAGTGTAGCTCAAATGCATGGGATGGGGATGGCCAACATTATCCTCGTCGCAAAAGCTACGCTTACCCAGCGCGGCAATTATGGGCAAATCCCGCTTTTTTGGGGAGGCCTATACCCTGCAGAGAACTTACAATGGCTGGTATAATGTATAATCAAATGAAATCAAAATGTAGAACAAAACACGTACGTTCATGACGGAATACAGTTTGCCATTGATCGACCTACAATTAAATGCGGGAACTGTCAACTAACATACTTTTTTATCGCTCTGTAGTTAGAAAAATGGTTGAATTTTCGATTTTTTAATTACCGGATGACACGATATCCTGGAGTTAGTTATTAGAGTACCAGTTTATTATTCGTCTTTACAGTAGCACGATTTCTGAAATGACTTTCAAAAGAGAATATTTAATTAATTGTATCTTTGTAAAACTACTTTTTTAACGGCTTTAAGACGTGAATTATTTAACTTTGAAATTTTATTTTTAGCTTGTCGGTTACTTTACGGTTCTTTTTAAAATGTATTATTATGAGTAGAGTTTTATTATGAGAACGTGTAAAACGTTATTTTTGATCTTACAACAGTATAGATTGATCCTTTTGATCCAAAAGAAGAACAAATTTACTCATGTACGATTGTTTACTAGTCACTAACTAGTTATATAAATAATTATTACCTCTCCTTTACCGTAAAAATGAGAGATAAGATATATTTATTGTTATTTATTGGTAATGTAACTTTATATGAGTGAACAAGTTTTTGAAATTAATAAATAAACGTACAATAATACAAATCTTGCTTTATCATTATATATTATTATTATATCTATTTTAGGTGGGGTCCTCTATAATTTTTAAGGATATAGCGTATACAAGGTCGGTAGTAGTTATATATATTAGGCATAAGGGATAAACACAGGACAATCACAATTTACTTACATATTCTTGATTCATTTATTTGACGGCGCGGATGGTCCTGGACCTATCTTGTACGCCAAAGGTCGTGGGTTTGATCCCCTCCCAGGAAAAATATTTATATGTTGATACTTGTTTGTTCAATTATTTTTTATTATTATTCGATTTACATGGGCATAAGGTCTTTATGAAACACCAATACTGTAGACTAGCACATTGATTTTGGCTCGTGTTTGCTCTCTAATTCTCCACATGTTATATAATAAACACTCCAAGAACAAACTGTTTTGAATGTAGAAATTTGAGTATCTGCAAGACTGTGTAATGTCTTCCAACCCCAACATATCCACAAAGGTTGTTATCAGCAACGTATCTCAATCCTGAATCACTAGAATGTTTTCAATACCCTCGTAATTCGTTGTCAAAATTTATTTCACTGCTGGCACGTCCCTTTTCCGAACATACTTCATCCCTTAAAGTTAAGTGGCCAGCTCTTCGTTCATTATGCTATCAATATTGCTATTTTATTTTGCTATTGCTTGAAATGTTTGATTTTTTCTGATTTTGCCTTTTTTATCAACATTATTGGGGTATTATTAGGGGGGATGGGGTGCTACTAAAACGAATATGTTACCAAAAACTTATTCTCAAACAGCATAAACTATGTAAATCTGAAAATAAACCAACTCATAGTAGACGAAGGTATATGAATTTCCAAAATATACATTAGCCATGCCGTACGCGGTTTGCACAGCGATTTCTAAATTTTACAGGACCATTTATTTATAATAAAATTAACCATGAAATAGATATTCATGATATGAATAAATACACTTGCAAAACAACAGTAAGGGAATAGCTTATGACTTTGGTTTACAACAAAACAGAGGAATTGCTAACAATATTATGCTAGACTGTATTATATTTATTGTTACTATTATTATTTATGTATTTTGTTTATACACAGTATAGCTTCATAACCTATGTATTTATGTAATATATACGTATATAATATATTGTATTAACAAAACTTGTATTATATTAGACCATATACACACACATTCACACCTACATGCACACAACAGAGCATAGGTGCCTATAAGAACAGGCAATTATTATTATTAGACATCGACTGGTGTTCTGAAAACTAGTCAAGATTGATGAAACGTTTTGTCAGGTCCAAAATATATTAAAAGTGCCTTTATCACATTTGTAGAGAGATATTTGGAATATTGGTTACTGATTGTAATATTGAAGTAACTTTTGGATGTATAATCAAATAACATTTATTTTTAATTTTAGCCTGTCTACTTGTTAGAGGTAATTTCTCAAACTGCTTAATCGATTTTTAAGAAACTTTTACTAGCAGATATCTGATATATATAATAAGAAGTAATTTAAGCTATATAACTTTATACTACGACCAATAAGAGCGGAGCATCAATCAAAAATGTGGCAAATACGATATAACAGAGGAGCTTAAATGATACTAAATTTGTTCTGCAATCTTACTTAATAGAAATATAAAAGGTATATGTGTTATTAAAAAACATAAATAATGGTACAGAATGTTTAGAATAATCTGACGCCTGTAGTCAGGTGTGTGTTTTAACTCTAATGGAACCAATTTGCAACAATTTTTCAACTTCGCACGAATAGTATCGCATGGGTAAAATATATGTGAACATTCTGTTAGAGACTCTCTCCTGAGGTCTTCATTATATTTAATATTTAAGAAGACTATTGTTATTTCGGGAAAAATTGCAAATCTGTGCAAAGAGGGAAGCCAATTTCCTAAAGAAAAATACAAAGACAGAGCAATTCTACATGGACATAATTTTCGAAATAAAGTAGCCTATGTTGTGTGAAACAAAAGTATTTTTCTATGCGTTATTTATCTATTAATAATTTTTAAGTCTTAATTCGTCCAAATCTGTTCACCTTTCTGTTCCAGCATGAAGTTCAAAAACAAATATTTCACGTTTATAAAATTTGAAGTGTAAAAAGTGTAATGCATTCTGATGTAAACTGTGGACGTCTTATTTTATTGCAAAATGTAAAGAAACATCATACTTAATTATTTCCTTTGCACTATTGCTGATAGATATTGATTTTCCTTATGTTTCCTACCACCCACACAGTATAAATAACGTGGTATCACAAGTTTTATAGTCCAGAATTTTAAATTTTTCCCTAACGTCTTTTGAAGTTGAATTAATATCCTCACTATATAAATACATTTTTTTTATTAAAGACTTGCTGGAAGCTTGCTCATTGAGCTTTTGTGCCAGAAGACGAGTTTCCAAAACTGAGTTGGCTGAATCTAATTAGGACTTAAAAGTAACTTAAGTTAAAAAGTAAAAAAACAAAGGGTTTTTTTTTTAAGAAAAAAAAATGGCTTTAGACAATAGCGTAGAGAATTTCAACTTGCATTGTAATACTAAATAATGCGAAGTTGGGTATAGTTACAAAGAAAAGAAAAAAGGTAAATTTTGCTAATAAATTATATATATATATATATATATAAATAAATATAGTAAAACATATCAACTATAATATAGCTAAATTCACATAAGTTCTCATACATCAACCTGACTGCAAAGTTGCTTAAAACACTTGCATTATGGACATCCGATAACAGAGGAAACACAAACATAATACCTGAAAGTATATTTTTAAGACCTAGACATAAAACAAACGCAAACAAATAAAACTCTTGACGCATATGAAACGATCACTAACATGTGCGTCTTAGGGCCTTTCAAATATACAGTAATACATACATTCAAATATAAGTGATAGTAAGCGTCATCGCAGTCTATAGACGTTCGTAATATAACAAGGATATCACTAGCGTGTTGCCAACATTGATTTTAAGATAATATGCCACATTACCCATTATTTTCACTGCGTTACGCACCCTTCAACATAACAAAGCAAACACTGTAATTGGGCGGTAGAAATAGGTGAGAGTATGGTACCAATCCAGACGACATTTGTAAAAGGTCCACCTCATGTAAAAGATTACATGTTGACATTGATTATTTTTAATTCAATTTTTTATAATCTATCCTAAGCCTTCCTTGTTATAGATACATCTAACCCACAAAGTATTAAATGATTTTATCTGATACCAGTGAATTTATCAAATGCTACCTCAGTACATTTTATCATTACTCCGAGTATGAAACTGCTGATAAAAAGGCTTGAATACGTGTCGACATTCATTACCTTTTCTAGATAGACACAAATATAAAGACTAACATTGCCAGCGAAATGTGTACAGCGCTACCCATTAGGGAAAGTAGAGCTGTGATATTTGCGTTTATTAATGTCTACGCATGTGTTATAAATAACGCGCGACAGTATCAAACTAAAGTGCCTGTTTTTAATGTTAAATATTTTTTATAAGTATGTACTGTGCCTACTGACACTGAAGGCTCTTTTTTTACTTGTATTTGGTTTGAGCCGGCTAGTCTTCAAAAGGTATATATTTTTAAGCGACTGTCAAAAATAGGTAATATCTTTTTGTCTTTGCTTTACATAAGCTAAGTCGCTGAAAGCGAATGTGATGCGGACATAAGACAACAAATATAACATTTCAATACATTTTTATACCCAGACACGAAACAAATACAAGTATTATCATTTGTTCTAGGTGGGGGTGAATCTCATGACCTTTAGCGCACAAGATAGGATCACTAACATCTGCGCTATCGGGCCCGTCGTTCATACAACACTTTATATTCACCATATCTACCCCGCTCCGATCTCGCGAGCTTTGCGGCCGCTACCGCGCTAAACGCGCGGTCGCGGCTGCGGGGCACGCAGGAAGAAGAGGCCCCTCCCTTTTTTTTCGGTGGCGCTAGAATTGACGTCTGAGTAGTCCAGCTATAGGTTCGTCCGAAAAAAAAAACATTTCTATATATTGACCTATTCATACGAAGTCTACCCACACTTTACAGTAAATTCGAAACACGTTGGCGATCAAAGAAGCATCCGTGGATTTTACGAGCACAATAGTTATGCCTCCATAAACTTTTATGTTAAAGTTAACTGCATCATGGTACCTGGTCCTGAAGAGCTTCAAGTTTTCTATATCTTTATATATACACATTGACAGATAGGATAGCTTATATCTCAATATATAGACACATATATTTGCCGTGAGGTACCGATTGAGTACAATAGCACTTTCCCCTGAAGAAACGACATGGTGGTTATAGGCAGCAGCATCCCCGTTATGACAACTGCGATGTGCGATTGCGGTTGTGATAGCGCGGCAATTATGGGTTAAGCTCCCCCTTTTTTGGGAGGCCTATATCCAGCAGTGGACTTCCAAATGGCTGAGTGAAACAGTACCTCCCCCTGTACTAGGCCGACTGAACCGACAGATGGCTGTATATCCATTTAAAACAGCGTAACTCAATTTCACTGGAGGTTGGCAGTAGCATCTTCGTTGTGAAAACGTTATGCGATTGCCAACACGTTTACCTTGCGCGGCAATTATGTGCAAAATTCTCCTATGTCCAACAGTGTACTTTCAAATACTGAAATAATAAAACATATATAGTAAAGACATAGTTAGCATATCCTTATATACTTATAAAAAATCTAAACTACTGAACCGAGTTCAACAGCTTTTTTCTTACAGTGTACAATTTGATCCAAATAGAGAGATATAATGTTTATAATCACAATATTTTTATATAATAAATATATATAGATAATAAAAGACGTCTGTCGGGTTAGTTAATCTTTTTATACCTATGAAAAAATCGTGTCTCTTTATTTGTACGGTTTTTTAAACAATTAAACCGAATACAATAATATTATTATACTTTTTGCAATTTTTTTAAAGGTTAAGGTAAATTAACACATTTTATACATTGGTCCGACTCTGTGGTGAGTCGCTTAAAGCACTTGTGTTACGGACGCCAGATAACAGAAGACAAATATAATTCATACTTTGAACACAGAACAAACACAAATATCATTATATAAATATTTTTCCTGGGTAAGAATCGAAGCCACGAAACTTGGCACATAAGATAAAATTACTACCATCTGCGCCATCGGGCCCGTCAAATCATTGTGTACAGTTTGATTGAAGTTGAGAGATAGGATAGTTTATACCACAATTCATAGTCGCAAGATTGTTTTAATGATAAACATAGGTATATGTTTTTAAGTCGAGAGAAGATAAAGTGTGTCAGATAGTTAAGTATATGTTACGTTTCATTTTATATATGTAGTATCAGAAATTCTAAATGCAGTGTCATACCCGTTTTTTTCTTCTAGTGAACATTACATTATTCTTATTGATTCTATACTTACTGAACTTATTGTTGACTTCACTTTAAGACCCATCTCTCGCTCTCTCTCTCTCTTTGTCTATTGTCTCTTATGAAATACACGAGTCCTCAGAGACATTTCAATATTCGATTTTATTTATCAGACAAATAAAACAGTCGCTATATCTGCACCAAACAGCTGTATTCGCATTGCTGTGTTCAAGTTTGACGGGCGAGAGTGCCTCTCATAGAGTGAAATTACTAGGTAATGTGACATAATGTATTTGGCTGTGGATGTCCAACGGCTAATACTTTTATGACGATGATAATGACGTAAGTAAACTCATGCTTATTTACCACAGGCGTACGTATTGATTTTCATTTCCATTTGTTTCACATAAAGGCTTTTCTAAATAAATCTCATAGCCCCGGAAACAATCAAGGTTGGTACTAAACATTTTCATTATACTTCTGTAGTAGTATAAGACCATTTGCGTCTTTGCTCTTAAACACTGTTTTTACGTCAAAATGTGTTTTTTTATAGTTGGACTGCCAAAAAGTCGTTTGCATTGGTACTTCACTCTCATCTATTTTTACCGGCAAATAGCAAAATTAGCAATTCTAAGTTCCGGTTTGAAGGGTGAGAGATGCAGTGAATTTTTAGGATAGTGTGGCATAATACCTTTAAGCCACCAGGTATGCGTGCTTGTCGACATAGTCTAATAAAATAAAATAAATGTTGGATCTCAGAATATGACAGAACTCCCACAAAGGAAAACATTTATAAAGAATCTATATTGTTGCAATATTGTAGACTTGTTTGTTAAGACATTTATAAATCCTCAATCCTTTATGTCAAAGGCTGTTCCTTTGTGGAATGCACTTTCTCCAAGCATTAGATGCTTGCAGTCCTTGCCTGCATTTAAGCGGTGAACGATCTAAGAATAAATCATTGCTTATTGGAACATAAAAGTCTTTTTGTATTTATAAATCGATGTCTTTTTTCATTCACTCTTTTCCATTTAAAGGTTGCATTGTACTTCACAATTATTGATCATCGTGATTACTATTATTATTAAAACGTCTGATGGCGTGGATGGTAGCGATCCTATCGTGTGACAAAGGTCCTAGGTTCGTTACCCATCCAGAACAAATATTTATATTTGTTTGACCTGCGTCTGGGTTTCATGTTTTTTTAAGTATTTTATTTTTGATTCCTCTGTTATCTAATGTCCTTAACATAAGTGCATTAAGCTACCTATCCTGGAGTTGGATCAATGTATAAGATGTGTGATTTTTTTATTTCACGTTAATATTTACAATTTTTAAGAAACTTCCTAAAATTATAACATAGCAAAAGCTTTACGAGTAAGTATTTAGTAAATTCTTATACTTATTTTATTTTAATTACTAAACAGATATATAAGGTGTCTGTAAGCCAATACACACAAGTATCCGTGTGTATATATGGCTTGGACAATCTGACAAAAACTTTAAGATCATGCTGGCCGCAGACATGTGAGCCTATTTTAAATCACATGGTGTGGATCCATCAGTGGTCATCCCACGGCTGATATGATAATGATAATGATGCACACCTCTTTAGCAGAACAAATAACTAAGGTATCCGTAAAGACAACCTATTTCAACCTTCAATAAAAGTATACTGTATTATTTTTTATTAGACTAGATTGATAAAACAAGCGTACAGTCCACGTGATGGTAAATATCACAGCAATATCACAAGGATATCACGAGCACATTGACAAACTTGTGACTTGAAAATATTATGTCACATATTACCCAGTAATTTCACTGCCTCTCTCACCTTTCAAACCGAAACACAGCAATGCGAACACTGCTAGTTGGCGGTAGAAATAAGTTAAAGTGAGGTTCCAATGCAGACGACCTTTTCCACGAGTTCTACATCATGTGTTTGTTGACATTTCACAAAAATAAACGTCAGGTAACGGCGTCACTACAAACTTCGATCGTTCAACCAAATAAATCATGTCCGACATTTATAAAACCACCCGACTTCACTGACATGTATTAATAATTTATCGATGTGAAACCGACGTGGCGCATTAATAACACTGCGTGTGTGACGAGGAAGACATGAATACATTTGTCATCAATCAGGAGTACTTTGTGGACGCCGGTTGTTTATACATAACGGCTTTTGACTGTAAAAATATACGGGATTTAATGTCTTTGTTTACTTATTTAACTCTGTGTAACGATGGTATTGTTATAGCTGTAATAGTAAAGAAATGTATTTATTTTAGCGACATCTCATTGGAAACCTCTAAAATATCAGTATGTCTTTGCTAAATTAAGTATGTATTATACATATATAGCAAAGACAAACTGATATCCTCTTGAATCACTATTATTATGTATTACTTACTAGCTGTCCCGGCAAACGTTATTCGGCTGTATAACAACTTTTAAAAAATATAAGTTGCTGATGGTGAAAATTTGTTGTTTGTATTTTTCATAGCCACATTAAAATATTTTTGCCCCAAAATTAAAAATAAACATTGTTAAGATTGTAGACGTTGAAAAAAAATATAGTAGACAATTCTCAGACCTACTGAATATGCATATAAAATTTCATAAGTATCGATTTAAAATTTAATTCTTTTTTTGTCCTATGGCCAATAGTGGACGTTTTTTTGCCAATATGCAGATTAAAATAAAAAAGTTCTTTCAAAACTTCGTAGCTTTCTCCAAACAAGTCTACCCAATACTGCCTCGAATTAAATATCAGTGTCATATGTCCGTTGGTCATAAAATTATCTGATAGAATAGTCTAAAGAAGTGTACAGCATCTGGAATGAACTAAATCTTGCCGGCGGGATGCCACACGAGACAATATGAAATCACGACAAAAGCATTTTAGATTACGTGATACTTTTGTTTGGCGTGACAAGACTGTTCTCTAAGAAACTTGAGACGCTTTTTCATTATCATCAACTGAAATTGTCATTTAAGATTCTTATATAGTACTTGCAATTCACTACAATTAATATTAAACTATTTTTAATGGCTTAAAAAGGTCACTCTTGAAAACGAATGCACTGAGGCTAATTAACACAACACACACATATTTTTATGTGTGTGTATCTATGTATTAATGAACATATATATAATATGTGTCTGTTTGTTATTTTAAATTAACAGCTTTTCACTTAATGCTTATGAAAGTACGTAAGGGGCTTACATAAACTATCAATTTTAAAATTTTTTGTCTGTCTGTTTGTTAAGCTAAATTAATAAGAACCAACATAAACTATTTTCCTCAGATAAATGTGGGTGACTAGACGCAGCTAGACTAACATAAAAATAAAATGTTTTATTCTGTATTCTTACAAACACACAACTTAACAATATTTAATTTATACATAATTAACTCAATTTAAAAAATATTTTTTCAAAGAATTTTATGCTTAAGGTTTCTATATATATATATATATTAGTTGTGTATTTATAGTGTTAAAATTATATATATTAATGATAAAACTGCATGAGAATTGCCGTGCTAGGCATGCATGATGGCGATACCAGAGCGTGGTTTTGGGACGGGAATGTTGCTGCCGATTTAATGGGATGCCGGGAATGATCTACGCTATTTTAGGCGGCATCGATTTCTTCCGGTACCTCACTAGATAAAGGTTTTTATTACCACTAAATAGTTAGGTTAAATGGAAGCCTTACCGGCGTCAGGGCTAGTAAACCAATACCTTAAACTAGGTTAGAGTAGTTCTAATACAGTTTTATCATTAATATAATCTTTAACACTATTAATACACAGAGGTAATATTTATATAGGTAATACAGAAGCCTTAAAATTAAGTTCTAGAAAAATATTCTTTACGCATAGTTGCGGTTTACACCATAATATGTAAACCAGATTTTTGCAGGTCCCTTTCTGGTGGCTCGTGTAATGAAACTGCATTAGACTTAATTTCAAGACGCGTCTGGTGCGTCACATGTTAGATGATTCTTATTGTCCTGTGCGGTCATCAAAGTTATCAGTATCATAAGAATAATAGAATTTAATATTATGTTTGTTAAATAAATTTCGTGAGAGTGAGGTGCCAATGCTGACTACCTGTAAAGTTCTGCCTCTAGCTTTAAAGCTACCTTTAGGTTTCTTTAATTTTTTTAAATCCTGACACAATATCGTTATCGATCTTGAAAAGTCGGAAAATGCAATGTAAAAAATCAAATAAATCACGTTCTAAAGCCGTTTAAAAGTAGTTTTTTATATTTTATTCGTTAATGAAGCGTTCTACTAGCTATCATGATATACTGTATATAGTTAACAATATCTGTTGGGTGAGCTAGTATATAACATAATAATTGGCTTAAACGATAAGTGAAATTATTGTAAAGATTAGTAGTTAGATAGTTTATAAGCAAGTGGCAAAATAGACCCTGACTCACTTTAGACAAAGTTTTTTTCAAATAACTCTATGATAAAACAAATATAAACAAAGATCGATTCCAAAAAGTAGTATTTATAATTTTCTGAGTATATATTTTACATGTTTCAAGGATGTTTGTGTCATAGTAAAAATGAAAGGAGTAGGTTAAATTCCAAGTAATAGAATATATATAAATACATTCATTTTGACTGTTTACATTATCAAAATAACAGCTACAGCGAGGTACTACTTAATCTATAGGCTGTGTGGCAATCGCAGAACATAGCTAAGCTGTCTCAGGTACCTATACCGCCATATGTCGGTACTGTTACCTCAAATGCCTCTTACGTCTTTTGGTACAGGCGTCTCCTTCTGATAGTTGACACATAGTTGCCGCACTAATAGACTAGCAGGTTTAGAAATAATAAATAAACTAAAAGACTTGAAGGGCCTCAAAAGTTGCTTAAGTGCCTGTAAGAGGTGTCGTTTAACACAAGGCCGATTTCTAGGCATTTTTTTTTATTTTATAATAGACCTAGATTTATAATAGATTTATCTCATACAAAGGGACCTCACTCTTGCCTATTTCTACCGATCCCTGTGTTCTGGTTTGAAGGGCAAGATAGGCAGTGAAATTACTGACTATTGTGACGTAATATCTTCAAAACAAGGTTGGCAATGCGCTAGTGATATCCTTGTGATATAACGAGCTTTTGTAGGCTGTAGTGACGCTTGCTATCGCGCAGATTGTATGCTTGTTTTTTGACTTGGTCTAGAAAAAAGCGAACTTGACATACTGGTCACTTTACAGCTTCTTAAACTTGTATATTGTACACAATTGGTGGTGTTTATATTTTTTAAAACTCACACCAATTACTATGCCCGCTCTTATTCAGGTCATTTAAGCGCACGTGTTTTTTTCGTGATAAACAAACACACTCCACGTGCGTTTTCGTGACCGAATTGTATACGTTTATTCTTTATAAAAATGTTTTTTTTATTTATATTATTATTATTAGTATTTGAACACGAATGTTATGAAGAAAGAATTAATTGAAATATGTAAGATAATTTCAAATGAAAATACTTTAAAGGTCAGTAATTTTTTATATTATTAAACTAGTTTAAGAAACAAGCATACAGTCTGTGTGATAGTAAGCGTCACTGCAGCTTACAGATGCTTTTAATATCATAAGGATATCACTAACATGTTGCCAACCTTGTAACTTGAAGATTACTCAGTAATTTCAGTGCCTCTCTCACCCTTCAAACTGAAATATACCAATGCGAACCTATATTACTGATATAACGATATGTAGCGGTAAAAAATAAGTGAGAGTTAGGTACCAATGTAGATGATCGTTGTATGATGTCTACCTCATGTAAGTAATGTAAGAATGGAAGTCGTATATTTCTATATATTAATTGTATTAGATGTTGTGTAAATTTATTTTAAGTGGAATATTCAACAATCAGACTCATTACAAATACAAATATATATTACAAAAATGTCAGTCCTGGTTGGATATCGAATTCATGATCCTCGGCGTTAGAGAAGTGTCCTTAACACCACCAAATCCGCTATCGGGCTCGTCAGTCTTCTATCATCTTCTATAGATTAGGTTTCACTACTACTAACTTTAGTGTACAACACAAAGAATCATATGAAAGAAGGTTTGCAATAAATTACAGACGAGCCACATTAGTTCAAATAGGTAATACTTAGTCATACTGCATCAGCCTACAACTTCACTGTGTAATCAGATTTTATTTTCTGCTGAGAACAAATGACTGCGCCCATAAATCGAGTGAACTGCTAGAATATCGTTGGAACGCGAAAAAAATAAACAATACGAGGAATGATCTATAGCCCAGGGAAAAAGCACATAATGTATGGACTTCGAAATAGCTTGAGTGATGGGTCTAATTCTTTGTTTTCTGGCAACCATGTTATGATTTTGTTTGGCCTTGAACGAAGATTTCGGTTAGTTCAATAGGAAATCTTGATAGTTTCATTATTTAATACTTTAATCCGTCGACTGAATCACCAAGGGCTTTAAATATCCGAGTTTCCAATCCGATCTTTACGCGATTTCCGATAGTATTTTTCATCGGCCATGTTTGTATATCTTTACTGATATAGTACTTCCTAGTATGAGAATAAGGAACTCAATCAGTGATGTGAAGATAATCAATTTAAATCGTAAAATTTCGTCAAAGATCGTTAAAAGTACTTGTTTTACTTCCAGAGATTTTATTCATAGACTTATAATATTGTTTATTTAAATATTTCTAAGGCTATATTTTCAATACTGTAGCTTTTAATTAGAAATAAATTAACGTGGTTCTAATTCCCGACGGGACTTTCAGCTTTTTCCAGAAACTTTCAACCAATTAACCATTGGGTCTTACCTTAATTAATTTGTTGAATGACTACTTGAGCTTTTTAAGTTAAGTGAAATCGATATAGTAAACTAAAAATAAAGATAAACAGCAGACATCCGGTTTTAATGTTGATGATGATAAGATTATATTTCATGATTAGTACTACTTAATCCCTATTATAGCAGTGCAGTACTTAAAAAGTAGAATGGTATCTCCCCCATCAAGTGTCGTAAGAGGTGACTGCGGTACCGGAACTGACAGATTTCGGTATATCTATCCTAAGCTGTGTATCTCAAATGCAACAGGTTGGGAATAGGAAGCAGTATCCTAGCCATGCTTACTCAGCGTGACAATTATGGGTGAATTCCCCCTATTTTTGGGAGGTCTATGTCCAGCAGTGGACGTGTTACGGCTGCTATAGTGATTATGATGAAACACATTTTCCCCTGTACCAGAGGATGAAATATTTTCCTTGTTTGGAATGGTCTATGTCAATCAGTGTTCAACGGATGTTATAATTTAAAACTGGACATACAATAATACGAGAAAATATCTTCCAAGCTCATTTTAATATTTAAATCCACGAAATGACTAAGTGAACGTCAGACCTGTTTCGTGGAAAATTATAGTTCACTTTTCCACCAAGAAGCGCTGAGAAAAATTTACATATAAAATGACCAAGCACATGGTAGAACATATGACTGGAGCGACTTATAAATTCATAATCTTGGTATAGATTTCCAGCTAAGATTCTCAATTTTTGTTGTAATCTCGTTAGGTCGTTTGATGCTAACACTTAATAGAATTACTACTAAAACGTAAATTCCGTTAAAGTTACAATTAATTATCGTTATCTGAATATGATCATGATATATATGATATGTAGCACAAAGATAGATTGTAGAGTGGCATAACACACGGGCTTATTTTTATTAGGGTGTAGGCAGCAGCATCCTTGTCACGAAAGCTGGCAGGTCAATATCCAATAGTAGATAACATATGGCTGCAGTATGCACTTTACAATATCCTAAATAGATGGCGCTGATGACAACCAGCTTTTGCGATGGTGATGCTGCTGCCTATCCTCATCCTGTGCATTAGATCTGTACTGATTCGCATAGATATACCGCTATCTGTCGGTAATGATACCTAGGTCACCTCTTACATCACCTGGTACGGAGGGAGGTACTATTCTACTCGGCTGGAACCTGACGACTAACTGTGTCAATAAGTATCATTATCATCGTCATATCAGCAATTCAAAATCCACTCTCCAATAAAGGATGTTTTTGGCCACTAATTGCCTCACTGGGCAAGCGTGCAGGCAAATCGCACTCCCATCTCCGCCCTGTGCATTTGAGATGCACTGTTTCTGATGGATATATCGCTATCTATCGGTCTTGGTACCTTAGTCACCTCCTACGACACCTGGTGCAGTGGAAGGTGCTATTCTTCTCCACCGGTACCTCACGGCAATAATTAGTTTAGTAAAGTGTAATTTTATTAACATATTCGATAGATGTAGATTATAAATGAAAACACTGAACGATATTATAAACAATTTGTGTAATTACCATTCACTCCCAAACCAAATATACTTCATAAAACCTAATACTTTAGTTGTTTACCGAATAGAGATATTAAATGGCTTACGCGTACAATTTTGAACTCTATCACATATGAGTAGGGACTTATCTGAATCAGTGTATCTCGATTAATTAAATTTCCGACAGTTGTTTGTGCCGGCCAAACGAAAGTGCCCTGGTCAATTTGTGGTGATACCATCTAATGGATGTTGGCCGATTATATTAAAACAGTTCTACAAATAATAACATGGAATCTGTTTTGGGTCAAAGATTGAAAAAACTTCTTAGATGTCTCATGATCATCGATATTAGAAAAAAGAAAGAGAAATATCAGATGTAAAAAGAGAGTGAGGTACCTGCAGATGAAGCGGTATATCCTTAAATAGTGTTGCTTTCTTTGTGAGGCCTATTTTCAGTTGGATCCGTTCTCCGGTAGTAATGATGGTGGTAAATAACAACAATTCACATAACATCTCACACATGTAGGATATCAGCCAACATAATCATAAATAGGATACCTTAATACGTGTTTAAATTCCATTGTTTGTTTGTCCGGTATTATACCCGGACAAACAAACAGAAATGTTAATATCAAAAATAAATTGATAAATTCCCGTAACATATTATACATTGACCTGATTTCTTGATAAGTCGCTTAAATCGCGGATATCAGATAATAGAGGAATCGCAAATATACTACTTAAATACACATATTTAATACCCAGATACAGGACTAACAAACATAATATAAACAAATATAATAATGTTTGCCCTGGATGAAACTCACGACCCACAGTACTTAAGGTAAGGATATCTTGGGCCATCAGACCCACAGGTACAGGCAAACTAGAATAGTACGTCCCCCTGTACCAGGTGTCGTAAGAGGCGGCTGAGGTACCAGAACCGACAAATGGCGGTATATCCATCCAAGTCTAACTCAAGTGCAGAAGGCGGGAATAAAAAAACTATCCCCCTGTCTTGGTGCCTATGTTTAATAGAGGACCTCCAATGGCGGATATGATTTTCATTTTCAAAAAATATACCTATATTTAAATTGTAATAAAGAATCTTTATGCATAATTATAATCACCATAATTGTTTAATGTACCTCTGTTATGGACATATAATGAACTCGAGTTGGTCTTGATCATAAATTTATTTTCAACGAAAGCTTTATCAAAGTTATTTTAGCAGCTATATAAACCAGCACAGTTGTTAAGCACTTACCACAGAATATAGACGCTTTTAACACGAACTTCCTGAAAATATGTCAGTCTATGACGTCATAATACATATTATGACGTCACTATTCTTAAGCACGAAACGAAGTACAGGAAATGTAAAACGCTAAATTAACCGCGTTTAAAAGCTTACTTTTAAAGTGGTATATTAAAGGTGCGGCAGTATGTGCGTATGTATATATATGTGACAGACAGACAGTTTTCTGTTCATTGTATTCCAGTATATGAACCCTTCATAAATGTTAGTTTTATTTTAACACAATTATCCATTAATATTAACTAGAAAAAAAATCAAGTTAGCTTAGGCTTGAGACGGGACTTGAACCTGCATATTTCTCATGCTGGGGGACTGCATGACCGTTGTGCTACTGAAAGTTTAGAGTCCAGCTTTGAAGCTTGAGATTAGTTGTTTTTTTTTCTAGTATATATGTTATCTTACATATTATTTACCACTTGTGTATTCATACAACCTTTAACGTAATTAATTGTGCATTAATAAAATATATTTACCACTCAATTTAACTGTATATCACGGTTCATGTGATATCGGCTGGTGACAGAGAGGCTGATTGCTTATTTTTACCCGTCGCCTCTTACGATACCTGGTGCATTGGGAGGTACTATTCTACTTTGCCGGTATCTCACGGCAAATAATGCAGCATATAAATAATCGGTCTTATTGGAAGACACTTGGGCAGGCCTATATCCAGCTGTAAGCGTCCTTAGACTGATATTATGGAATGTGGAGGTACTGAAAAAAAGCATTGTTGTCATTTAAAAAACAATAGAAGTGCGATCAAAAGTTGTATAAATATAAGTTAATGACGAGACAGAACAATAAAAGGAATTCTTATCTTTCTATGGCAATCGGTCGATGCCTGCTTATTTGAGTAGTATTATAGTATAGTATTTATTGGTTCGCTATTACTTGCGTCAGTAAAGAAATGAAGGAGACAAATTTTACTTAAATGGTAATTAATGTAAATTATGACTAGGTAGTGTGTAAGCTGTCTGGTACCAGTAGAGTAGAATGGTATTCTCCCCCGCCTCTAGTCGCCTCTTACAACACCTGGTATACCAGGTGTTGTAAGAGGCGACTAAGGTACCAGATTTGACACATAGCGGTGAATTCATCCGCAACAGAATAGCTTAAATGCACAGGTCGTATATTGGCAGCTACATCCCCATCGCGAGATCTCCTAACAATTTATTTTTTATTTAAAACACTAACTAAAATCTAGCCCGGTAATTAATAAAACAGTCATAAAGTTTGAGTGAATGATTTCTAATCCAACTTTATAGAAATATTTTAAGCTATTTCTATCGAGAAAAAGCCTGGAAAATTTACTCTATACTTACAACTTCTAGACTTCTCTGTCTAAACTGGCCAACTGGAGGCCATCAAGCATAATAATGAAGTTTAAATAATGCTGGAAGTATTTGTCCTGAAACTACATCGAAGAACAAAAGTTAGTTTGATTTTTTACAGTAACAAATGCATGTTAAATACTCGCGTGTAAAGTTTCTTGGGAGACGACTATTCAATTTTCTACACCCACAGTCTAAATAATAATAATAATAAATTCCCACAACATCTCATACATTGACCTGACTCCGTGGTAAGTCACTTAAAGCACTTGTGTTACGAATGCCAAACAACAGAGGAATCACAAATATACTACTTAAATACATATATTTTACACCCATACACAGAGCAAACACAAATATCATCATATAAATATTTGCTCTTGGTGGGAATCGAACCCACGACCCCTGGTGCACAAGACAGGATCGCTACCATCTGTGCCATCAGGCCCGTCTACTATATAATAACTACCTAGTTTAGTTCGTATTCGCCTTTCACATACAAAAGTCGTGTTACCCAATTCCTACTCCAAGCGTACATTTGTATGGAATTATAAAACCCTATTTAGTTTACAAAGAACATCACTTTCACGAACAGCTATTCAAGAAACGGACGATTTTATACTCTTACCCCTTATAAAACCCTAAAGCGGGCCGGAGGATTTCGGTTTTTAATACAAGGCAATAGTGTCGAGATTCGGTTTGTGTTAAGAATATGTTATGTAGTATATAAACCACATGAGAACTGTAACTCGGAATACGTCAAACGGCTTTACTGTCAGGCAGCACGCAAGTTTCGATGTCGCCGCGCCGTATTGATTTGTTTTTACGGCTATTTTTCTGTCATTTTTACTGCCGGCCGCTAATGGACACGGAATGAAGCGTTTTGTGTGAATTAACATAAACAATGTAGATTTATAAGACATTGTAAGGGGCAGCGATAATTTCTAGTTAAAAAAGCATTCGGTCGGTGTGAGTATTTTGGGATTATACTCAGTAAGCCGTGAGGTACCGGCAGAGTAGAATAGTACCCCTCCTGTACCAGGTGCCGTAAAAAGCGACTAAGGTACTAGAACTGACAGAGGGCGGTAAATCCATCCGAAACAATGCAGCCCGAATGCACAGGGCGAGGATGGGTAGCAGTATCCCCGTCGCGAAAGCTACGCTCTGCGATTGCCAACACGCTTGCCCAGCGCGACAATTATGGGCAAAATTCCCCCTTTCTTTGGGAGGCTTATGACCAACAGTGAACATTCAATGGTTGGTGTGATAATAATAATTAGTCAAGAGTAGAAAAAAGGAGATACATAACATTGGCGTCAAACAAAGGTCGCCTATATTGGTACCTCTTACCTATTTATACCGCTTAATAGCAGTGTTTGCTCTGTTCTGGTTTGAATTGTGAGAGAAGCACAAACCTGTATCCCCAATGTTGTAGAATCACTTGTTTGTTTATAGCGTTCACCCTTCACCAACCTATACGGTTGTAAATGGAGGGAAATGTCGCCTGTACGGTGACTTGCGGCGCTTTAAGAGACCAATACCAGTGCAAGCACCAGATGCAGTAATCATTACCGATGGAATAAAATAGTAATTACTGACTAGTACCGCGTGGTTCGAAATCTACAACCTTTTTGTCCAGAAAGGTTACGGAGCTGTAAAATCACCCGTAGTCGCAATTGACCATTTACGAATTAATCTTCGTTCGGGACACCGGATAAGCCGTTTCCATCTTTTTCTGAGGAGGTGCCGTAGCTGTAAGGCACGCTTACATCACTATGTACTTGAATACATCGCCCCAAGTTCTCTAAAAACTGCTGGGCCAACAGGCACTGTAAACGACTCATGGCAATTACTTGGTAATGTGACGAAATATCTTTTTAGTCGCAAGGTTGGCAACGCGCTCGTGATATCGGTAATACAAGCGTGTATAATTATAAACGCGGTAACGCTTATTATCACGAGGACTGTACGCTTGTTTGTGATCCTGGTCTAATTATAAAGAAAGATACGCATCAGTATCATATTAGTTAAATTTATTTTTATATACTCATATTAAATCTCATATTTTGTAACAAGCATTAAATATCCTAACCCCTCGACAGCATCACTTTTTGTTCCTGCCACAGCCGCCCGCTCAATCTTCAACCTCAAATACAACGCAAATTTCGACTAGAGTAGAACACGGCACTTGCATTACCTGCCCTTCGGCTTACTCAGTCCTGCTCTATTTTGCAAGTACTCCCGTCTTAAGCTGTTATCCGTATCTCATAGGCGCCTTTGATCGACTTCAGTCCTCTCCTGATGCCTAAAGCTCAAGCGCTTCAAGTGGTAGTCTCACAGGGAAAATAAAAATTGCTCTTTTCTGTAATCTGGCCTCATTTCGCGAAATGAGAAGAAACGTTCAACGTCTGGTTTAATTGTTACGTCCGCTCGCTAAATGTTATGGGATACGCTTATCGATACTAAAAACGTGTTTGACCGTGGGGTACGGGTAGATTAGAATAATACCTACCAGATGTTGTAGAGGGCGATTTTCAAAGGGTTAATCAATAACAAAATGACTCTTACCCGGCAGCGTTGAAATTGACTATTAAGTAGTCCAGCGTTAGGTTTTCCGACGAAAAAGTACACAACTTTTTTCCGCGTGATGTTAAGAGTGTCTGTAGCTAATGAACAATTGTAATAACACAAGGAAATCACGAGCGCGTTGCCAACCTTCTGATTTGAGGATATTATGCCACATGATTCAGTGAATTCACTGTCTCTTTCACCCTTTAGACCGGAACACAGCAATGCGGACACTATAATTTGGTGGTAAAATAGGTGAGAGTGAGGTACAAATGCAGACGACCTTCTGTTTACTAATATTCGAAACCAACTTTATTTTACTAGTATCTTTGTTGTTCGTGAACTAAAAGTGATCATTCTAACCTAAACTTACTCCAAGTCTACGTGTAGACATAAAATACTGTAATCAACGTACATTCTGCACCAATATACGAACATTTGAGACTTTACGAGTCCATAATGCTGGCAATAAAAGGAAAGATTTTTGTATCTTTTATGGGTTGTAAAACCTGACCAGGGTTTGCGGCCGTTAATTCGCAGTCCGGGCAATTAGGATTGAGGTTTATAAGGTCCAGAGTTAAGGTTTATTGACCTTTAATAAAGCAGGTATACGTCACAGTTTCACTGCACATAGATGCCGTCAAATTTTGGATGAATCACTGTCGTGCCACCTTAGCCCAGCGTGATTTAAGTCATGAACAGTTCACATTGCTTCTTATTGGGATACTGCGGGTCATCTCAGATCAAGTTTTTATAATCTTTAGTACCTTAGTCACTTCTTAAAGCTGGTACCTCTGTACCGTATTCCTGTCCCCATCCTTCCCTCTGGAAGTACGGGCAGAAATATATTCGATCAGTTTTTCAGATAATTTTACATCATCACCGTACCAGCCCTTCGAAGTCCACTGCAGAACATAGGTCTTTTTAAGAAAGGAAGTTTGTTGTCCATTATTGCCGTGCAGGGCAAGCCTTTAAGCAATCGCAGAGCGCAGCTTTTGCGACGGGGATGCTGCTGCCCATTTCCGCCCTGTGCATTTAAGCTGCAGTGTTCCGGATGGATATACCGCCCTCTGTTGGTTTTGGTACTTCAGTCGCCCGTTACGACAACTGGTGCAGTGAGAGGTACTATTCTACTTTACCGGTACCTCTCGGCAAGAGATTAGATTTGTACATAGACATATTTTGCAGGATTTAACAAATCTTAGTTAACATGAAAAGGTTAAATTGACTTCTCTTAACTCAATCTTTTCGCATTTTAAGCGTTTGCGATAAATTTCTTAAACACAGGGTTCCTACCGACTCCGCTATATCTTATTGTAATCTAGATCGAAGCATTTTGTTAGCCTTTCGCTAGGTTAGGAAACAAATCTTTATATATTTTATGGATGTTTTTTGTATTATTTTAAATTACACTGTGTCAATACACAATCTAAATGGTTATACCTCGCCTAATACCTAAAGATCGTGTGAGTTTATTATTTTTTTTTTTACAGGTTTTTCCAAAGATAGCAAAATAACTTTACCCATGACTTTTCTAAATGGCAAGTGAAACCACGCTAAAAAAGATACATTTACCACTTATTTCATTTGTTATTAGACAGCCGATGCACAATCAAAGTTATTTAGTAAATATTAAACGCACTCGCCAGTGAGTGTGCGTTGGCCTTGGCGCCGTAGCGCTTACCGGTACCATTAGCGTAGCCGGACACACTGTACTTCCTTACGACTACATAGACCAAGGTCTATTAAAGCCTTACAAACCTCTAATTATTTACTGTTACGTATACCCTTAAGGGTCCTCGTGGAGGCTGTCCAAATTGGAATGAATAAATAAATGTTATGGGTATTTGTGCTTAATTTTTTTTTGGTACTGTGGTACCGGCAATATAAAATGGTACCGGTTGTTGTTAAATGCGAACGAGGAGCCCGATGGGGTATATTTTAGTAATACTATCTTCTGCGCTAAAGATCGTGGGTTTGATTCCCACCAAGAGCAAATTTTTATACAATAAATATTTGTATTTATTTTATCTCTAGGTATTATTTATATGTATCCAAGTATAATATATCTGATATCCATATCATAAGTATTTAGGCTAATAGGCATAAGTGCTTTAAGCTATTTATTTTAGAGTCGGTCACCATGTTCATTGAATTTATTTGAAAAAAATGCCGGAGTCGTCCTGTGAAAGTATATGTTTCAGCATTCCCGTTATAAATGTGCACTCGCCGTTTGTCAGTCAGTGGGCAGTGAAGCCTGCACAACGTGGCATTGCCGGAATCATGGAGAATTATTACTGCACGTATTAAGATGTATTATTTACACATTTCATTTGTAAATAAAAAAGTCTCCTATACAGTATTCGTATTGAAAAAGCAAAAACATGCAATAAACTCAGAATTATTCCAATTCTCTATTCCTTTATACTGTGACCTTTACAAATCCGGATAGAAACAAAATGTCAAGATGAAACTAACTGATACCAACTCTTTATCATCCCTAGGGATAGCGGGGAATATTGCCTCGGAATTTCACTGGAATATCTGTGAAAAATAAATCCTGAGGGTGCCCCGTCTCTCTAAGGTTGGAATAGATAGTAAATATTAAATTTTGGTTTATATGTGGATTAATTTTTGCTAGACATAAACTTGGTTTGTTTTTTAATACTACATTTTTGCACTGGAATGAGTGTTTTCCTGTTACGTCGGAGTTAATACTATTATGTGTTATATAAATGTGTTATTTTCATTGTCATTTAGCTATTACAAGTACATACATTTATAATACAGTACAGCTATTAGAAGTCCACTGCTGGATATAGACCTTCCAAGAAAGGGAGAATTTTGCCTATAATTGCCGCGCTGGACAGACGTGCTGGCAATCGCATAGCGCAGTTTTCACGAATTAGTGGCTGCTGCTCATCTCCACCCTGTGCATTTGAGGTATATTGTCTCGGATGGATATACCGCCACCTGTCGATTTTGGTACTTTAGTGGACTCTGACAACACCTGGTACAGAGGAAATGCTATTCTACTCTGCCCGTATATTATATATGTATATATTTGCGTCGTATTCAATAAAACTGAAGAAAACTTTCATCAGGCCTGTAGGCGCTTTTGATAATATCGGTGTCTTGTCCTACATTTGTAGGTTCGATCCCCACTAATAATTAAATGATGAATATTTTTGTTTGTTGTGTGTGGCTGTTATATATATATATATATATATATGGATTTATTCCTGTTCTATTATTCAGAAAACAGAACATTCGTAACACAAGTGCTTTAAGCGACTTATCTTGACGTATGAGTTGTGAAAATTAATTTTAAAAAAATAAAGAAAACCACCTTTTTTTAAAAGAATATTCTTAAAACAATTCAATAACAGTTTTTTATTAAGTATTTTAGTCGAAAAACATGTTATTTATTTGCCTATACAGACACGGTAATGCAAGGGAAGTGGACGCTACTTTTATTTCCTAACTGAAATATTCTGTAAACTAATTAAAGTAAAATAAAATTAAATAAGATTAGATTTTCGAATAATATAATAAGTAACATAAAATAAAAATAATTTGTTTTACCCTTCTAGATGGAAAGTAAAGATATGCCCTAAAAACACGCCAACTCATATTAAAGAAAACATGGGCTTAGCAAAAACCGAGTACTTATACATAACTCAAATCACCGGAATGTAATTTTTATCTTGTTGATTTACACTGATGCGTCCGTTTTATAAGCTTTGGATCCCTTAAAAATAAAAATGGTGTAAAAAAACAATAGCCAGAACGCGAGCAAACCAATCAGTGACGAAATCCAGGCCAGGTTATCCGACCAGATTGACTAGCCAATTCTACCATATCTACGCGTTTATCTAAAAGCTTCACACGAATATTGCTATCGGCTGGGTGACCGAAATTCAACCTTGTGCGCTTGGTGATTGAGAGAGGAATGCTTTGGCACTATTAAAAACGATAGATAAAAAAAAATAGGGCAACACAGCAATGGCGGACTATCAACCAATATAATGACTAAAATGCATCACATTTTAGTAATAAAGTAGGGATGGTTGGTGTTCGGGAAATTGTATATACATGTTATCAATATTGCTTATATTTTTACACATGTGTATACGAGTTATTACATGTAATTTAACTTTTAGCCATGGAATACCGGCGGAGTAGAAGAGTACCTCCCTCTATAGCAGGTGCAGTAATCTGGGATTATTAATTCGGAACAGTGCAGTTTAAAGATGACATGGTAAGATTGGGCAACAGCATTGTTATACCTGCCAAGCGTGAAATGTATGGGCAAAAATCTCCCTATCCAGGGGAGGCCTATGACCAACTGTGAACTTTTTATGGGTGATATGATGATGATGAAGAATGATAAGGCAAGCGTACAATTTTTATTGTTTAAGAAAGCGTTTGATTTTACTTTTTTTTCTATGTTTGACGTTTGTGTATCAATCTAAGATGTTCATCATGTCGACATGCTTAATTTGAACAAAGTCAACTGTTTTCATTGTGTGGATAATAAAAAAGGATTATCAATAGACCAGACATTACTCTAGTTGATGAGAAACATAATACAGTACATCTTATAGACATAGCTTACCCTAACACTCACAACCTATATAAAACTATCATAAAAAAATACGTAAATACACAGAACTAAAGGAAAAAACAGTTAAAATTCGGAATACTAATAAAGTGTACATTGTACCGCTGGTGCTTTCAAGCACTGGTGTCGTTCCTAAGCACTTACTTGATCTCTACGAACCCTTAACTTACCAAAAATCATTTACATCACTAAGCAGAAAGGGGCAATTCTTAACACCTGCCGTATTGTCCGAAAGTTTTTGAAAGATGATACTCATTCTAATAAAATAATTCTGAAGTTCACTTGGCCTAAGCCTGTGAATTTTAGTTATATACCTATACACTCTCAGTGTTTTGAGAGATTGAAATCCAAAACATAATAATAATAATACCCACAACATCTTATACATTGACCTGACTCCGTGGTAAGTCGCTTAAAACAATTGTGTTACGGACGCCAGACAACAGAGGAATCACAAATATACTACTTAAATACATATATTTAGCACCCAGTAACAGTACAAACACAAATATCATCATATAAATATTTGGCTTGAGTGGAAATCACACCCTCGACCCTTGGTGCACAAGATGCGCCATAGGGCCCGTCAAATAAAAATAGATAATTAAATAAAAATGCCATATGCATAATAATGCAATATCTTTGCCAAGGCTTAAGTTCTTCTGTTACTTTCAGTCCCAAACAGTTTTTGTGGGCTGCATAATAAAGTAATATAAAAAATCATATTAGTATAAATCTATAAATTAAACAATGACAGAATACTTTTTACACTGTAACGCAAAACATTTCTTATGAATCGAAATAATAATAACAGTTTTTGTTTCAGTATTTTATATATATATAACATTTAAACTCAGAACTAACACAAGTGTTATCATAAATGTTTTTGTTATCGGTTCGATTCCCTCCGGATCGAACCCACAATCTTTGCCGCACAAGATAGGATTACTAACATCTGCGCCATCGGACCCATCAAACAAATATCAGAAACAAAACACAACAACAAACCTTTTGAACAAAGTGAACAATGATTTAAAAGGACTTTTACTTAAATATTTCTTTTAGAAGCAGTATTTTATTTCTGGAGATATTTAAATAGGCTGGCAAAGACGCGGGTGTCAACTAGTGAATGTCGAATGATGAATAAAGCAATCGTACAACGACAATATTGTATTTCATAATATTGAAAACTACGTCTGCATTTCAATGGATTCTTCGCCCCAAGTTTGACCCGGCATTTCTTTTCATACACTTCCATGTTCTTGGAAAGTTCAGTAAGTTTCCTACTAAGTGAGAAGTGATTCCTATAATTCGTATTTGAAACTCAATTTCTGGAAAGTCCTAACGTTTGGAGGAAGTGGTTTTTTGAAGTGTTCCTTTAATAATCTTTTCATACATTCATATTTAAGTGAATATATAATAGTAATAGTACCTGCCCATATATCAGTTGTCGTAAGAGTCCACTAAGGTACCAGAACCGACAGACCGCAGTATATTAATTGGAAATGGTGTAGCTCAAATTCATAAGGCAGGTATGGGCAGCAAAAGCTTCGCTTCGCTTGGCAATTATGGGCAAAATTCCCTCTTTCTGGGCATATGTCCAGCATTAGACTTACAATGACTGATAGGATAATGATGATAATAATATATAAATTAATTATTATACATTGACCTGAATCCGATATAAGTCGCTTAAAGCACTTATGTTACGGACATCAGACAACAGAAGGCTTAGAAATATATTACTTAAATACACATATTCAACATCCAGCAATAGACTAAGCACAAATATAATTATATTAATATTTGTCCTGCGTCATCGGGCTCGTCAAAATAAAAATATTAAAGTACAATAATGTACAAATACTATCAAAGCTTCCAACCAAAACTGTATTTGAATTTAATATCAATCTTTAAATATTCAATTTTTTACGCGCTCCTTGAAGGCTCCTTGAAAATACTAAAGCGCTTTTATGCACTCCACCAGGAAAACATATTTTACACGTTTTCATGACTTTTAATGAAGGACCTTTATACTGAATTTCATTTGAATAACTTAAAAAACAGTGTCATACCAACCTGCATTTTACCCCCTAAGTTATAAAAGAAACCACCGTGCAAAATTTCAAATCCTTATAGTTTAGACGCTGCGTTGATAGATCAGTTAGTTAGCTTCTCATTTTATAAATGTCACAGTTAAAACTAGTTTTTAGATATAAAGGTTTGCGTAGTGAAAACTAGTTCTAAACTACATAATATTATGTGTAGGGTCAACTAGTTTGTTAGAACTGAAAACTACTGTACTCTGCATTGACCAGAACCGAAAAAAAAATATATTAATAGTTTTTTATATATATATATATATATTACATTATAGTTCATTTATTCTTGTTGAACATTAGTTAATGCTAGTATCAACAAAGGCATGAATTAAAGACTAGTTCTAACTAGAAATAACGCGTTCTATTTAAAAAATAGTTTTTATTATAACAAACTTAAACGAAACGGCTGCTAGCTGCTTAAAAAAGACAAATACAGTTTATTGGCAGCTAATTATTCTTTCATGCTAGTTCCTGTTAAAACATCTGGTGTATGGAATCAAGAAAGAAACTGCTTTATCGAAGAATTAGGAAGGCGTTTGGTGGACCGGGGATTTGACTATCGCTCCGGGGCTTTTCAGATGCAGAGGATCTCGCCCGCTGTGCAGGGTGGAAATGCTGCAAGCATTCTGAGGATCTTTGTGTCGTGCATGTCTCTTTTATGGAATGCATATATTTTTTAGAATAATAAATAATATGTATTAATTTTGTAATGAATTCCTCTAATATGATTTCATAATATGTAAAACAAAAAAAAAGATATATAAATTATTATATATAATTATAATTATATATATTACATAGACAGTCACAAAATTATTTTTACTTTAATTAGTTTTTAATTTAATTATTTATTATATATTTTTCAATTTTAGTAGGTAAATTCATATTTGCTTTATGTTTAAAAAAAATGTTTTACTAATAAAAAGCTATATTATCATTAAATAATATAAGCAATATTTTATTTCTGAATTCCGATGGGAACTATGTTTTGTATTAAAAAATATTATTAGACAAAAAAAAATTTTTTCAAAACAATAAAGTACGGCGTAACCAACAAAGTAATGATATGTTATAAAACCAGATCGCATCATTCACAACAGACCAAAAACTTTGGGCTAAAATTAAACCGCAGTAATACAAACATTTCGTCGAAGCAACCGTGCAAGTTTGTATGGCCTCGGAGTTTTTTACACCTGAATGTCTTTCCTATATCTGTTTTCCGTGCGATATTTATTTTGACTGTATCTCTTCTTTGAAATCAAACTTTATGGATCGCATTGGACGAGAGAAGGCCACATGTTGCAGCAAATGTATTTTGGAAAGGAAGTAGAGTTTATCTAATAAACAGTATTCAGATACAAGTTCAGTCCATATGACGGCTATGATATTAGTAATGATGATATATTTGTCTCTATTAAATGATTGAAAATAAAAAAAATTATATTTGCATTTAATATTTTATTTTCCGTCATAAAAGTAGAGTTCGTCATTATTTAGTCCCAAAATCACGATGCTAAAAGTAATGTATGTAAGAATATAATAATTTATACAAATTCGGTCATCCATCCAATTCATGATCATAGCCATATACCATATATAACCTAAATGATTGATTTCTTTCTTTTTTAAAGACTACGAATTTTCAATAAGATTCCTTTGTAAATAAATAGCTTTCTTTGTATCTTACATATAAGACGATATCCTGTCTTCAGAATGTAATTAACCCGTTTTTTTTTCTTTCAGAATACGATTTTTTGTGACATCAACGGATCTCGTATCTTTTCATTATTTCAGAACAATTCAATTCTAACTATGAATGTTACTCTTTTCACAGCTTACCGAGGCAGTAAATATGAGTAAATATTTTTAAATTTCAACTCGATACCTCTACACGTTCTCGAGATCAAGTATTTTGAGAAACAGATAAACGGAGTTAGAAATAATCTTATAAGGGTTCTGTTATTTTTTGCTGTGTCCATATCCACCCTAAGCATTTGAGTTACACTGTTTCGGATGGATATAGTGCCATCTGTTGGTTCTGGTACATTAGTCGCCTCATACGATACCTGATACAGGGAAAGGTACTATTTTACTCTGCCAATACGGCTATTATGTACATACGCTAATGCAATCATTTATTTAAAAAATACCTGGTCATCGTGTGGTTTAAGACATCTGAATGCGACATCAAAGCAGTCTAAATCTTAGTTAAATTTTTAGTTAATCAATGCAACATCATTGTTTTCGTGCCAAGTGCATAACTTTGTGCCGACTTCACAACTGTAGAACGTTTCCAATACTGCCCTGAAACTACGATTTAGTTAAACGCTGCGACATAAGACGCTATAGTCGACATAAGTTAGTTTGCATCGAATTCAAATACGAGTGTAAGTAAGGAGATATTATACATAGTATATATATATATATATATATATATATATATATATAAATAACTTGCAGCTCACCGCGGTCTTTCATACTAATGTTACGCCCCTTTGTTACCTCCTTAAGGGATGATTTTCGAAAAATATTTTACACTTGTAACATGACTTACAGTGAAGAAGCTATTTTCGCAATTTAATGCGAATAACTACAAAACAGCAAAATTTCATACTAATTTGAAATCCCCGTTTTACCCTTTTTAAGGGTGATTTTTCAAAAAAATATCTTATACGTGTTTAACGTTATAAAAAAAAACACAGTGCACAGTGGTGCAACATTTTAGGTTATTTACCCTTATAATTTATACTCTACGTTGATATGTCAGTCATCTTCTTCTATATATAGATGTGTCCTGAGTAAGAATCGAACTAACGGCCTTAGAATACCCATTGTCACCAATCAGGTCATTTTTATCTCTTGAAATAAGCGCCTCTTTTGAAAGAAGCAAAATTAATCGTAAATTACTTAACAGCTGGCTATTCTGCCTTCTTAAAATTACCAGAAAAGTGTGACATCACTATCTGGTATTCTTGATTCTGGCAGCTGCTAATGGCTGTTCCAATTGACAGCTACCACTTGAAGCCCTTAAGGGGATATTCTTATCCAGATGAGGCGAGTGGAAGTACATGTTATGCCAAAAATACAATAAAAACTGAACCATCTCGATGCGCTGACGTAGTAAAAGCTTTTCGAAGTAGCGAATGTAAATGTGGATTCGTTTAAGCGACGAACTGAATTATTCTGAATAATAGGGATTTATGGCGCCATATTTTACGGGATTCGAGTAAACACACCCTTTATTATTTAGTCCGACATTTGTCAAATAGGCGGAATGCTGAAAAAAAGAAAATTACTCGTTGAATCAACGAAATATACGTACTTGTTAATATATGATTCATTCAAAACATTTTTAAAATTATCACCATATTTGAATAAGTTAAATAACGCATAACAGCACGATCCCCCCCCCCCTCCGCATACTCCTTTGTAAAATTGTAAAAAGGATAGTACAATTTGACTTATACTCATTATTAATGTGTAACAACATTATTTATTAATTATGAACTAAAGGTGTTACACATTAAGTTCATATTCTTGTAGATAAAATCTGGTTGGGAAATTTAACCTGACAATTCGTGTATAGTTTATTATATAGTCTATAGTCTACATATATATATATATATATTTGACTATAGTCGTGCTTGCAGTTAAACAACGTTATAAATATATTAGCGATAGATATTCTACAGCTCCTATGATAGTAGTTGAACACAAATAAAAACAAATGTAAAATGAAACAATTGAAGAAAGATGCAGGTTCAAGTCCTGCCTGTCACCTCAGATAAGTTAATTTTATTCTGGTAAATACATACATACATCCACTTGTTACAATCTTGGCATAACTCTGTTTCTTCCCTTACTCGCATTAGTACTTTCTTACACGCTCGTTTATTCTTGGTACTTCTGACCTGGTCGTTTTTTAATACCTCTTCTACCTGGTTAAGATATGCTCGCCTCGGTCGTCCTATACCAACCCTTCCATTCACTTCCGCTCTATATATTTGTGCAGTCATTCTACTTTACCTCTATGAACAGTCTGTCATGCCCTTTTTGACAAATTTTGGCTGCACATAAAAGTATACTTAATTTCATCTTAAATATAATTCCGAATTTTCTATGCACAACTGTTGGTTTATAATCTGTTGGCTTTCTCTGTAAATCTCTAGTCTTTAACCAAGTAATACTAGATGTAAAGCCATAAGGCCCGAAAGTAAAGTAAGGCCCGATGATGCGTATGGTAGTGGTCCTATCTTATAAGCTAGGGGTTATACACTGTTGTTTTGAAACCCACCTAGAAACAATATTTATACAATGATATTTGAGTTATTCATATGTATGGGTGTTAAAAATAAGTTTGTAAATATTTTATTCATAATTCCTGTTCACTGATGCCCGTGCACAAGTACTTGAAGTGACTTACCACAGTTTCAGGTCATAAGAGATGTAATGGGAATATAAAAAGAAAATAAACGAATATATTTAATAATTCACACTGTCTAAACACAGTCGTGTCAAAGCAAATAACATTAGGAAATCACCACCTTGTTGCTTAAAGGAAGTATTTAATCTCGTTAACGCACAATCATCGTGACATATCTATTCCAAGCCCCTTATCCCAACAGCTTTTTGTGTGCACGCCCAATAAATTCCCTTTACCACACATGTATTCCAAACGAGGCCTTTTTATCTCTAATTTTATCTGAGCAATGGATATTCTTTTGTACGGAAGCAACCAATGTTGCCTCATTACACGTATAAACGGTTTAACATCTAAAATTTAGACGTGTTTCACTGAGTTTGGTTGTATAAAATATGGAATTAGTGATCAAATACTGAACAATCTAGGTGATTTACATGTATGTTTGAACTCGTAATGCAGACGTTTGATAGTGTTTTCGTGGATGCAATCAGTCTTAGCCTAACTTACTGCTCTTAGCTTGGGTCATTCAGGCTTTGGAAAGGTTGTCCTTATCAGAGAATTGATGTTTTTATCGATGCCCATCAGGGGGTTACGGTCTCGGGCTTATGCCCGGATCTTGCTCGACCTCACCGGCCGCTGGTAGGCCTTAGTGTCCGGTGGCCTGGCGTTCAGCGGCGCTATACTGCGCAGGTGCGGATTCTTCTAGATATTCCATCCTCAGGTCCCGGTGTATCGTCGAGTTTCGCACCATGCGTGGTGCCTCGACGATTGTGCGTAGAACGCGGGACTGCTGAGATTAAAGGCGGCCTTTACTGGTCCGGCTGGTTAGTGCATACTACGCCGGAGCTGCATATGTTAGGAGAGGTCGATGTCTTGTAAATTCCCAGCTTACGCGACCGTGTTCTTTTTGATCACTTCTTCGGTGTGGTGCTTCATGCTAAGGTGGCCGTTTATTATGATCCACAGGTATTTGACCGTATACTAGGGGACTACTTGACTTCTTGCCCCTTTAGCTTCAGTGGATTTGGGAGTTCTCTGAAACGGCCAATGACTTCAGCCTGAGTCTTGGTTACGTTTACCTGCAGTCTCCACCTGCTTAGCCACTCGGGCAGAAGGTCGAAGGTTTTATGTAGTTTTGTGGCTGCATATTATTTATTTACCGAGAATGCATAGTAGGCAGCGTCGTCTGCGTATAGTGCTAGGAGTATGCCTTCTCCTACTGGTGTATCGTTGTGTACAGGCTGTACAGCGCGGGCGAGATGCAGCTGCCCTGAGGTACACCTGTCTCAGCGGCTCGTTCTGTTGATAGAACGTTTTCCACTTTTACTCGAAAATAACTGTTATCGAGGAAGGAAGCTACCACTCGTGTGATCTGACGGGGTGTCTGTGACGTCGTTAATTTGTATAGCAGACCCAGGTGCCACACCTTATCGAACGCCTTTTTCATGTCGAGGAGGCGGTGTATTCCTTTTTGTTGAAGGCCATCTTCATGTGGTGGAGTACTCTCGACAGTTGTAGTGAAGTGGAATGTTCTGTCCGAAATACGAACTGCGCCTTCCTCGGTATTATGTGCGGTTCCTGATGTAGAAGCAGCAACTTTTTATACACCTTGGGTACCATAGGTAGCAATGTGATGGGATGGTAACTCTCGGGCTTGAGTACGTTCTTCCCGGGCTTGGGCAGCATGATAACTCCTCCCGTTTTCCAGGGTTGTGGGTAATGGCTTGTGCGGTTGATGCCGTTGAATAGGCGAGTCAATGCGGACTTCTCGGGAGAAGGTGTCGCAGCATGTTGCCGGTAATATGTCGAGGCCAGGTGCCTTTCACTACGTCATTGACGATAATACTGTCGAATATATATTTTTTTATTATACCGGGTCGACAAACAAGAGTACAGTCCACGTGATAGTAAACGTCAGTGCAGCCTACAGACGCCCACAATATCACAAGCATATCACTAGCAAATTATTTACTTTGAAATTTAAATTTAGGCTGTCAAAATAAAATCTGTGTCAACGAGTATAATATTTTAAAAATATGTCACTTATAGGTCATAAAATGTTAATGGACAATTTATAAAAATATTTACCCTGCGTTTATATTTCGACTATTTAAATAGGCCTGTAATAAATATATTAAAAAAAGTGTTATT
Source organism: Heortia vitessoides (assembly GCA_020976665.1). NCBI lineage: Eukaryota > Metazoa > Arthropoda > Insecta > Lepidoptera > Crambidae > Heortia > Heortia vitessoides. The sequence goes on from JACJUM010003419.1 coordinate 75,402, forward strand.
AAATTATGAAGAATGTATAGACTAAAACTAGGATGTTTAGAATGATATATCTCATCTGCATTACTTATATATTATGTATATATGTACAATAATACAGAATTTTGCACTGCGTTTTTTATTTCTCTGAACAGACTATAATATCAGCATCCTCCTCCCCTCCTCCCTAAATTAGGGGATTTTCAGATGGATATACTGCCATCTATCGGTTCCGGTACCTCAGTCACCTTCTACGACATCTAATACAGATAGAGGTACTATTCTACTCCACCGGTACCCCACGGTTCACTATAATAAATAATAAAAAAAATCAATTATCTCCTACGTTCACCTGACCCAGTGATGAGTAGCTTAAAGCTCTTGTGTTACGAATTTCAGACAACAGAGGAATTACAAACACAATACTAAAACATACAAATGAGCATCACATACAAGTTGGTCTTGGTAATCGAGTCCATGACCCTTGATGTACAAGATAGGGATTCATACCATCGCCGTCGGGGCCGATAAATTGCTTGAGTGATTCACTAGGAAGGTTATATATCCAGTTATCTATGATGTTTTGTGCAAGTTAGTGAAATCCAATATTTTTTAAGGTATCCCCAGTTTATCATGGTTATTCAGTTATGTAATAACTGAAAAACATATGCAGCAAAAAAACGTAGGCTTATAATTTGTGAGTCTATATGTCTGGAGCTGGTTGCTGATAACATTTTTCAAGTATTTTAGCTGCTATTACGTCTCAAAAAAAGTTTATTAATTAAAAAAATGTATATCATGCTGTTTCACAGAATTACTACTTTTTTACTTAGTTGCTAGTCGATAGGGATATCTTCCTCTATTCAGTAAGGAGGACTGAGGTAACGGAGCTAACAGATAGCGGTATACGTAACCATAACGGGCAGAAACGTGCAGCAGTATAATATCATAGTAGGAATGGCAAAATTTCCCTTTCCTTATGCCTGTGTCCGACTGTGGACGTGATAATACGATGCTGATATACTATGATAATGTTGATAATGACTTCAATATCAAATTTTCATATGGGAAAGTTGGTATTTAATTTACGTAAATACATTCTACATAATTGTTACAAATTATGTAAACGGTCCGCTTGATGGTAAACGTGACTGCAGCCTATAGGCGATTATGTCATCACAAAAATCAACAGATCGCGTGATAGTGAGCGTCACTGATGTCACGTCACGCTTGTGTCACGCATCACAAATATATCGCCAACCCTGTGAAATGAAGATACCGTGCCACTTTATCCAGTAACTTCACTGCCTCTCTCACCCTTCATACTAGCACACATACATACCAACGCGAACATTGCTAATTGGCGGTAGTAATAGGTGAGAGAGAGGTACCAATGCGGACGACCTTTGACTAATGATGATAACGATCCACTAGCTATTAAGTGGTAATATAAAATTAGAATTGGGATACACATCGTTGGAAAATCACAACGACACCAAACATGTTATGGACCGATGTTATTTTCAGTGTTTTAAATTATCATCTGGTGCTCCCACTAAAGAAGAAAATTCAGAGATGTATTTTCAAAAAAAAACACCTTAATGAAAAACTTTCAAGTAAAAATAAATCTATCCCACATGAACACGCCTTTAGCAATTTAAACCTTTCCGAAGACTCATTTCTATGATAAAAGCCGGCCTCTGGCCTTCAATAACAAAAGGCCGGCCTTTTAACGGCGTTTAATATCAAAGGGAAACCGACACAGAAATAGTTCCTTCTCTGACGAATTCTTTGCCCTTTCATGGTACAATTCAAAGATGAAAAGTTGTACATTGTCCGTGTGTAAGTTCACAATACTTTGAGTACATGACATTTGGGTCTTTCACTAGTGAATTATAATATTTTATTAAAATCAATGAAAGTAATATTTTCAGTATTTTAAATTATCATCTGGTGCCCATTAGAGAAGAAAATTCAATACAGCTGATTATTTTTATCAAGCA
>JACJUM010003420.1:0-29988 GCA_020976665.1 Heortia vitessoides
ATTTTACTAATTAATTTGTAAATTGTACCTATTTAAAACAATAAATTAATATTGAAAGTATTGGCTTTGTGTTTATATTTCATATACTTCTGCATTTAAAAAACGTCAGGCAAAGTTAACTGACTATATGTATTAATTTTATCAAAAACATTAAGGATTATTATTAATTTGGTTGTTTTTCATTCTTCACTCCATATCGATCCCTCGAGTTACGTTAAGTATAAAGGGTTTATACTGTAAATGTTTGTGCACCCAGCTCATGGTAATGGAAATCTTTTGTTTAATTTCAAATTCATTAACGTTTAGTATTTCAGTAATGATTAGTTTTAGAACTTCTTCGAAATTTCGCAGTAATACGAGATCTAAATTCATTATTATATAAAAAAAAAATGCGCCGGTATGAGATAAAAAAATCAATGAAAGAATAGTGTTAAGGCTTTGGACAATAAGTGACAAACAACTGATAGGTTTGTACCATTTTGAAATTCTGAAAGGTCTAATAGCGCAAATGGTAGTGATCCTATTTTGTACGCCAAATGATGTGAGTTCGATCCCCACCCTGAACAAATACTTATATGATGATATTTGTGTTCGTTGTATGCCTGGTCTCAAAATTTATCTTTTTAATTATTATATTTATGATTTGAATTTGCTGATCTATTTATTTTAATGCTCTTTGTATCAATACCACCTAATGATCTTACAACGAGGTTTAGGAAAAAAAACATCATATCACTTCTATACAAATTGAGCCGTCACCAGCGTCCAATTGCCATTTTAAAGCGTTTCTATTCAGGGTTTGGTATTTAAATATATCATCATACCAGCCACTGAAAGTCCACTGCTGGTCATAGATCTCTTCATAAAAGGGGGTATTTTGACCATAATTGCGGGCATGCGTGTTGGCAATCGCAGAGCGCAGCTTTCGCGGTGGGGATGCTACGAGCCATTCCCGCATTGCATGCGTTTGTACTGCACAGATTTGAAAGGCTATACCGCCATCTGTCGGCTCTGGTACCTTAGTCGCCTTTTACGACACCTGGTACAGGGGGAGGTACTATTCTACTCTGCCGGTACCACGGGTCTTAAACCCACTAAAGCATTGATTGTAAAATTATACCTGCTAACTAACAAATTGGAATGACCTATTATAATAGAATTCATAATTGTGTGAATCATTTAAGCCATTCTCTTTGTAAATGGTGAACAATAAAAGACCAATAAGCTGATAAGCGGACACAAAAATGTCACTATTGAATGGTTTGTTTCGTCATGAGTAAAGCAGGACGAGTATAAAAGGGATTAATTAACAATTGCTTGAGTTCATCATGATGACAGTACGACTCGCCCATGCGTTTGATCCACCTAATCTGTGCAGCCATGCCTTCAACCTACAAAGCAAGCGAATTTCAACCTTTTTGCTGAAAAGGCGGTGGAAAACAGTGGGATAAGGAACATTATTGAGCCTTCTTCGTGTTTCTTGTGCTTGAGAGTGAGATGCAAGAAGACTCAAGACAAGCAGCGAAGAGAAGAGAGAAATCAAACAACGAACAGAAAAATATAACGAAACATCAACATTTTGCCAAGAGAAGAGTGCGCAGCAAGCCGCCACACACGAAACCCGCCGCCCAAAAATTCTTTCTTTGGATACCCCCAAATTAAAAACAAATGGACGAAGACGGAATGACGAGCAGAAGTTGACGGCTGTGCGAAAACGACTGCGGCGCTCGGCGCCTTTGTGGCGGTTTTATACCGTCGCCGATCAATATCGGCGGGTCATCGGGTTGCGGGAGAAATCATGATTTTCTTCTACCGTCGATTTTTTTTTGTTTTTTTCACGCAGGTTTGTTATGTTGGAAATCGAATACAATACAATTCAATCATGTGTATTTGATTGAATTGTATTGTATTGGGCTGGGCTGGGCTTTATATCAGAGTTTGTGCGACAAATACGCGCACGTTTAGGCAGGCCGGGCTGCATATATTTCGCCTAGATGCAACGCACACCAGGCCTCACCCCCGCAATCTATGAAATCTCCGAGATACTGTGCATGCCCGAGGAGGAGATTGATGCCTGGCGGGGAAAGAAAGGGCCTGCCCAGTGCCATATGTGCCAGCAGTTTCGGCACTCCTCCCGTGGCTGCCATACATGACAGCTTGCGTGTGTGAGATGCGGAGAGGCACATGCCGCCATTGGCTGCCCCCGCCCACGCGAGGAGCCCCCGCATGCGTGAACTGTGGGCTCGAACCCAACAAACTCGGTGGGCTGCCCGGTCTTCCAACAGGAGGCCAGAGTCAAGAAAGCCGGCACAACAGCGTTAGCCGGGCGGCCTTCAGTACGCACTGGCAACGTACCAGCATCCAAGATAACACCCCATCTGATTACTGAGTCCAACGACGAGGTAAATATACGCTGAGATTTTTGCCGAGCATCTAGAACGTCCTTTGAGAACGGTATCTTCGAGAGAACCTCGCCGTACCCATAGTGGCGGATGAAGACCCTTCACGCCCGGGCAGGTAAGCAGAACAATACGGGGAATAGAACCGAGAAACGCACCCGGCCTCTGTTGTTTATACTTTAATATCACAAAATCAAGAAACTAGCGCCACCTGTGCCATGGAATGTAAAAGTGCATGTAAACCTATATGAACGAATGATGTATTTATCTGTGCAATAAATGAAGTAGTTCAGTTGTTTCAAAGCTACCACTGAGTTTTATTAGGTTATGTGCTCAGCGTGCTATTAAAATCAATATTTTAATAAGTCCACTGTGAAGTTCGAGAAAAATATCTACAAATTACTTGGCGAACGTTCCAAAATTGAAAGGGCGGAATAGTTACGACGACTGGTGTTTAGCTGCAGAAAATGTGCTCGTTCTGGAGGGAATGGCAGACGCTATTAAGGAACTCTTCCGGACAACAGCTACCCCAGCTTATATAGCAGATGATTTGAAGGCCAAAACAAAATTGATACTGACGGTCGACGCTTCTTTTTATGTGCATGTCAAACAAGAAACATCAACATACAGTTTGTGCAAGATTTTGAAGAATATGTTTGACAATCCCGGTTATGCAAGAAAAATAAGTTTATTGAGAAATCTAATCAGTATACGCCTAGATAACTGCGAGTCAATTTCCAGCTATGTCAGCTAGATCTTTGATACAGCTCAAAAATTAAACGGCACCGGCTTCGAGATTAGTGACTAGTGGATTGGGTCACTCATGTTAGCTGAACTACCGGAGAAATATGGACCGATGATAATGGCAATCGAACATTCGGGCATAATCATCACTGCGGACGCTATAAAAAAGTTATTAGACATGAGTTCAGACTTTGAGATTAAGTCGGATGGTGCATTTGCCGCCAGAAATTTTTATAGACGAAATGTTGGCAGTATTGCAAAAACGCAAGTTCAACATGGCAAGACCAAAATGAACGGAACGTCATCATCTGTCAAGAATTGTCAGAATAATATGGCGCAGAGGTAAAAGATAATTCGTTGTTATAAATGCTTATAGATTGGACATTTCAAAAACCAGTATCCGGGTGCAGAGAAAACAACTACAAACGCATTTAGTGCAATTTTTCTAACAAAGGAATTTTGTCAATCAGACTGGCACCAAGGCTCCGGCGTAAGCACGCATATAGTGTCGAACGTGAACTTATTATCAAATGTTTGTAAACAACCCTAGACTAATAATATAATTGGTGATAATCAGACGGTCGTGCCAGTTCTGTGCTCCGGGAACCTGCAATTGACAACATGTGTTGGAGACAGAGAATATACAATTGATGTAAACAATGTTTTGTGTGTTCCTAACCTCACCACTAACTTGCTCTCGGTGAGCAGAATAATTGCAAGCGGTAACAAAGTGGTATTCAAACAGCATGGATGATTGATCTACAACTTACATAATGATTGTATTGGCGAGGCACTCTTATAGAATGGGGCGTACAGTTTGATTGTTAGAAAGATGCAACAACCCTTAGCAGCAGCAGTAAAGGGTTCGAGTATTACTTGGCATCGGCGGCTCAGCCATATCAACACAAATGATTTAAATAAGTTTGATAAATGCCTTTGGGCAGAAGCTGTTAACACAGCTGTTTATATAAAAAATAGATTACCAGCAGACTCAGGACCAGCAGAATCTGGTCAAGATTACTGAAGGTAAAGTGCGTTATTGGGCCAGACTTGTTGCTAAGGGCTTTACCCAGAAAAAGGGTGTAGACTATAATAAACCTTTTTCAACAGTGTTAAAGTATTCGACATTCAGGAAAAATTTATTTAAGGCCTACATAAAATAAGGGTCACCAATTTTATATGTGTCGAAGAATCAATCTTGATTTATGGACAGCATGCCTAATGATTTTAACAATACAATTTGACTATAAGCTGGATGTTATTAATCTATCAACTATCTTAATGTGATGAAAATTGTATCTGTATGTATAATATTGTTGCATATATTTATTACTGTTAGCTTTAATCACTTGAATGTGCCTACTGCATTTCATAATGGTTTACTCCATGAAACAGTTTATATGGGAAATACCAGAACTTTTAGATATTAAAAATTGTAAAAATAAAGTCTTAAAGTTATAGAAGGCCATATATAGTTTGAAACAATCAGCAAGAGCTTAATATAACTACGTTGAAGATTGTTTGTTAAAGTTAAATCTTAAAAGATCTAATTTTGAACCTTGTCTGTTCATAAAGAATGAACATATTGTAAAGATTTATTATATATAGCATTGTTAGTTGATGATTGTTTATTTCATATAATTGTCAGAATGTTTATGAGGACTTAATAATTGCATTAGTAGCAAGATTTAAAATTAAGGATTAAGGTCAGAAAAAACAGTGTTTGGGAAACAGTGTTTGGGAAACAGTATTTGGGAAACAGTGTTTGGGAAACAGTGTTTGGGAAACAGTGTTTCGGAAACAGTGTTTGGGAAACAGTGTTTGCATGTAAATGTTTATAAAGACTGTATTACCATTGATCAGAAGCATTTCATAGAGAGTATTTTGAAGGAATATAATATGACTGATTCTTCTGATTCGAATACACCAATGGAAATCAATTTAAAATTGTCAAAGAATGTAAACAGTAAAGTTATACAAAAATATCCATATCAACAATTAATTGGAAGCTTAATAATGTATTTATCTGTGATTACCATTCCAGACATTTTATATAGTTAAGTTTTTAGATAGACATTCTTATAATGATTATTCTAATTAATTTTTAAGATTAATTTCATATAAAGCTAATAAGCAGAAAACTGTCACTTTTTAGTACTAAAGCAGAATACATAGACCTCTCTGAGTCATGTAAAGAGGCTATATATCTCAGAAATATATTAAATGAACTAACTGTATACAATAAAAGCCTCCCATTGTGTTTATATAGTGATAATCAAAGTTATATTAAATAAGTAACCAATCCATTGTTTAACAGTAATCATATAAAACATATAGATACCAGACATCATTGTTTTAGTGTGTATCATTAAATAAAGTGAAAATTAAATATGTATCAACTTCAGTTATGTCAGCAGAATATTTACAAAGAGTTCGAGTGCAAGTAAATATTATAAGTTTATAAAATTGATTGGCATGTCTGAACTTGAAATATTTTAAAGTTAGTTTTGATTCGATGGCTTAGATTATTTTGTTAGGTTGGGATGTTGTTTATACTTCAATATAACAAAAAAAATAAAGCAACTACAACACAAGTGGCGCCCCTGTGCCATGGAATGTAAACGTGTATGTAAACCTACGAGTGATGTATTTATCTGTGCAATAAATGAAGGTAGTTCAGTTGTTTCAAAAGCACTCCGTTTTATTGTCCTCGACTGCATCTCCAACAACATTCTCCGACACCTCCCACAAAGAAGCATATCTGCCATGACCCGCCTGTTCAACAGCATAAACAGGACAGACCACATCCCTCAGTCGTGGAAAACTGGAGGCGTGATCATGCTACCAAAGCCCGGGAAGAACATACTCAAGCCCGAGAGTTACCGTCCCATCACACTGCTGCCTACGGTATCCAAGGTGCATAAGAAATTGCTGCTTCTATACCTGGAACCGCACATAACACCAAAGAACCAAGTAACTTCATGTAAACAAAGAACATGCATGCAGCAGAAGCAACAGAAAACCCTCGACCTACTGCCCGAGTGGCTAAGCAGGTGGAGACTGCAGGTAAACGTAACCAAGACTCAGGCTGCAGTCATTGGCCGTTTCAAACAACTCCTGAATCCACTGAAGCTAAACGGGCAAGAAGTCGCGTGATCCTACACAGTCACATACCTTGGAATCATAATACCAAGAAGACCAGGTCGGTCGTGCATCAACTCCGCCCGGTACTCGCCTCCAAACTCACGCTCAAAACCCGACCTCACCCGACCCTCACCCGTTCGACCCCATCTAACATATGCAGCCCCGGCGTGGAATGCACTAACCAGCCGGACCAGTAGAGGCGGCCTTCAATCTCAGCAGTCCTGTGTTCTACGCACAATCGTCGAGGCACCACAACACCGAAGAGTTCATCCGCAGACTGTCGAGCGCGATGTTTGCGCTCGCCGACGGCGCCTCCCTGGCGAATCCGCAGAATGCGTCGGTAGAAGAAAATTATAATTTCTCTTGTAACCCGACGACCCGTCGATATTGATGTGACTATACGTATATCGCGGTATATACACGCCGATAAAGGCGCCGAGCGCCGCAGTCGCCTCCGCACAGCCAGCTGCGCGTCGACAACTGCCTCCTGCATTACTGCATTATTGAGTGAACTAGGTGACAGGTAGAAATGATATCAAAACATTGTGCTTGTACGGACTGTGGATCTCTGTTCGGACAGTGGAATAAGCAGGTATGTTTTCAAATTGGTATATTAAATTATCTCTTGTAAAACTTTTGTTATATTACACAAAAAAATCTGTTTGATCAATATTATTTGTCAATAAGAATTATTTTGAAGATATTGAAGTTGATGTAATCGATGCGCGTCTAACTGATAGGTATCTCGAGGAAGTTTAAGGTTACTTATGGAACTTGTTTTTAAAGTGGTGTGTTTTAGAGACCTCTATCAGAATGTGTTCAAAATAAAAATATATTATAGTTGTCGTGTATATGGTGTATTGTCATTCAACAAATAATTTATATTTAATTTATTTGGTGGCTTTATCAAGTAGAGATTCGTACATATCATCAATTTTATTAGAAACTATCAGGTTTTTAAACGTAAATGTATTAATATGTACTAAGTGGATCTAATCTACAAGCAAAAGTTTTAACAGATATATTTTAACTTTTTTTAAAAATATTTTTTTGATCACATACCTTCATTTATTCTTTTACAGCAAAATCCTCCGGGGAGTAGGAGAGTGGTGGAGCCTAACGACATTGAGAGTTATTGTAAAAGTTGCTATAAAAATGCATCCATCTAAAGTAATACTGCAACCTGTCAATGAATTACAATAGGAAGAGGGATTAAAAAAGTAATTAGCAACCAAATTACTCAAGAATTACATACTTGCAAACATTTTACTTCGCCCACTTGAGGAACTTTAGTGATAAAGCGGTTTCTCAAACCAGCCACAACCTAAAAAACAAACTAAAAATGGCGTGAAGAAACTTCGTGTACGCACAGCATTCACAGATGCGCATTTGAAAAAAGAAAATTAATCTGAAATGGATGTAGAATTGTAGATGGCAATAATTTTGTCCTTACAATACCTAAACAGCTTTATTGATCAGTATATTGATATCTGTGTCTAGTCTGCTAATTATATATAGGATGTTTTGTTAAAATTAATGGTATAAAAAAATTATTTTAACATTAAACGATTGGCTTTGTGTTTGTTTCATATACTACTGCAACTAACCTTATATACCCTAACTTACTATTACCAAGCTAATTGATATCTGTTTGCCCAGAATCAACTTGTCGGGTAATTGGGCTATCTTGTTTACGCTGTCCCTATTGATAACAATCGGAGCTCTTTCGATAAATCCGATACGATATCGTTGGCTTCAATCTGACAAATATAGAACAGCGATGCGCAAACGCACAGCTTCACAAATATTAGAAGTAAAGGTACGAGTCAATGACAAATTTGTCATTGACTCATACCTTTTTTCACATACCTCACACTTTAATCTGGTCGCAAAGTAACTAACGCATAGCGCTTGTATTTTCAGACAGCAGATAAATTACAAATATGCTTTAACACCCAGATACGGGACAAAGACCAATTGCAAAAAAACTATAACAAGGAAAAGATGACTTGAATAGTTGGATTACCTTTAAAGAGAGAGTAGACCTTATAGAGAACTGCCCAGCTCACCCTCTTATACCTAATCTTCGAAACGTAGTATTTTTTCCAGCTAATACAACCAGAGTATGTTAAAAGCCTAAAGAGGTAATGACAGCTACTATACAGCATATATTTTGTCACGCGATACTTTATAATGATCAAACAGTAGAATCGCATTCGTTTGATAATTAAGACAATCTACCACTGATTGAATGGATAAAACAATTACCAACAACATACCAGAAAATCTTAACGAAGAACTCAAAAATATAGACGACGATGTGTCCACAACCGGTTCACTGAGTGATGAACAAATTCTTGACTTAGTATCAAAAAGTAAGGAAAAACTGAATGCAGATGAAGATGATCATGTAGATGATTCTGAACCATCACCAACTATTTAACAAGCGCTTGATGCCGATTAAAAAGAGTTTATGCTGTAAATGTTTATGTTAGGTGGGAATGGAAATTTTAGCGTAAAGGTAAAAGATTTCATTTCCAATTCATTAACGTTTAGTATTTCATTAATAATTAGTTTGACTTCTTTGAAATTTCGCAGTAATATGAGATTTAAATTCATTATTGTATAAAAAAATATGAGCCGGTATGAGATAAAAAAAAATCAGTGAATGAATGGTGTTAAGGCGTGAAAGGTGTCTATAAGTGTCGAACAACTGATAGGTTTGTACCATTTTGAAATTCTGAAAGTTCCGATAGCGCAAATGGTATTGATCCTATTTTGTACACCAAAGGAGGTATGCGGGTTCGATACCCACCCAGAACAAATATTTATATGATGATATTTGTGTTTGTTCTATGCCTGGTCGCAAAATTTTTCTTTTTAATCATTATATTTATGATTCCCTTGTTGCCTGATATCCGTAACACAAGTGTTTTAAACAAATGATCTCGGGCTGACTTCTGAGTATATGAGATGTTGAATGAATTATTATAAAAACAATATATTTTACATTTCAAAAATGGGTGAAATTGCTGGTCTAATTATTTCATTGCTTTTTGTATCAGTACCACCTCATGATCTTACAACGAGGTGTAGGAAAAAAAACATCAAATCACATCTATACAAATTGAGCCGTCACGAGCGTCCAATTATCATATTAAAGCGTTTCTATTTAGGGTTTGGTATTTAAATATATCATCATACCAGCCACTGAAAGTCCACAGTCAACAGGTCATAGACCTCCCCAAAAAAGGGGGAATGTTGCCCATAATTGCCGTGCTGGGCATGCGTGTTGGCAATCGCAGAGCGCAGCTTTCACGGCGGAGATACTACTGCCCATCTCCGCATGATTTTATTTTATTTTATTCATACTATGGTGTGCTTGACACCACTTAAAATACATTATAATATACTTCACTTCTCACTGACTGACTAAAAAAACATACAAGATGTGTTTTAGTACGGTAGACTTCATACAAATATTAGTACCTTACTTTTACTAATTTCTGTTGCCAAATAGCAGTGTTCGCATTACTGGGTTCCGGTCTAAAGGGCAAGGTGGCATAATATCCTCACGTCACAGGGTTCGCAACGCGTTAGTGATATCCTTGTGATATTACGAGCGTATATAGGCCGCAGTGACGCTGACTATCACGCGGCCTATCTGTCAACTATCTGTCTGGTCTAATAAAAAAGATGTCGTCTCAAGTTAGATCAAAATACACACGTAAATAAAAATTGATTATTATTGTTGATCCAGTAGTTTATTAGTTTATTCCGGTTAAACGCCGTGACACGTAACTTTCATTTATATATATGGCCCGCTCTGACTTCGTCCGGGTAATATCCGAATCCCGTTACGTTACAAGTTTTGATATCTTTTGTTTAGATTGACATTGATAAATAATATACATCAACTGTTTTGACAAAAAGAAAAGTTTTTTTGATCCAGATAAGTGAAAATACACCCCGTATTTTCACCGGCAGAGTAGAATAGTACCTTTCCTTCCCAGGTATCATAAGAGGCGACTAAAGTACTAGAAACAACAGATGGCGGTATGTCTATTCGAAACAGTGTAGCTCAAATGCGCAGAGCGGGGATTAGCAGTAGCATTCTCGTCGCAAGTCCTACGTTCTGCGATTGCCATCACGCTTGCCCAGCGCGGCGATAATAGGCATATTGCTCTTTTGGGGAGGCCTATATCCAACAGTGGACATGGCTAATAAAATGTGAAAAGTGAAACTATAAACCAAGAGCCGCCACGCACAGAAAAAATATTTTAAGTTACATTATCACTATTTTTCTCTTCATTAAAACTTTCAGAGTGCCTTAAGAAAATTAAAAACTACCGGTTCGGTCAAGCCGTTCGCAAGTTTTGCGCTTAGCATCGTTTATATTTATTTATATAGATGATAATAAATCCGTACTTTATTTACTGATGCTGCTTCTCTAACTTTATAATCCTATTTCTCATGTACGTTATTTTATGTATATATATATATATCATATGCATTTATTGCGTTTATTTATACAAATATGTATGCCACGTTTATTTATTTTGTATATATATTGCCTGCACCACTATATATATATATTTTTCAGTTTTGTGTAATGGTTGACTGGGAGATAATGCCATCTGGCATTAAGTCCGCCATTTGTACATTTTGTAACATTTTGTGCAATAAAGTTTATAAATAAAAAAAATAATACAAGTCTTCTGAGAGAAGTTGTGAATGGTATCTTATCTAATATATATACCGTTTTATTCGTATTCAAATTACCTGAAGTTGTGGAATTATGTTCGATGACAGAAATAAATTAAATTGTAATAATCTTACATATCATACTATTAAAGTATACAAAAGGTGTTCCTTCTTCGTCTTGTTCTTCATACCAGACATAAGTCTACTGCTGGACATAGGCCCAAAGAAGGATTTTGCCCGTAATTTTCCCCCTTTCTCCAAGAAAGGAGGCTTTTGCCCATAATTGCGGCACTGGGCGAGCGAATTGGCAATCACAGAGAGCTTTGGCGACGAAGTTACTGCTGCCCATCCCTGGCAAGTGCATTTGATCTGCACTATTTCGGATGGATATACAGCCATCTTGGTTCGGTTCAGTTGTATGTACTCCAGGGCAGCTGCATCTCGCCCGCGCTGTACAACCTGTACACGGATGACATACCAGTAGGAGAAGGCACACATCTTGCACTATACGCAGATGACGCCGTCTAATATGCAACCTCGGTAAACAAAGAAAATGCAGATAAGAAATTACCATTGCTAAGCAAGTGGAGACTGCAGGTAAACGTAAAAAAGACTCAGGCTGCAGTCATTGGTCGTTTCAAACAACTCCCGAGTCCAATCAAGCTAAAGGGGCAAGAAGTCACGTGGACCCACACGGTCAAATACCTGGGTATCATAATAGACGGCCTTAGCATGAAGCACCACACCGAAGAAGTGATCAAAAAGACCAGGTCGTTCGCGCATCAACTCTGCCCGGTATTCGCCACCAAACTCCCGCTCAGAATGAAGTTGGGAGTTTACAAACATATGTTTGACCTCACCTAACATATGTAGCCCCGGCATGGTATGCACTTACCAGCCGGACCAGTAAAGGCCGCCTTCAATCTCAGCAGTCCCGTATTCTACGCACAATCGTCGAGGCACCACACATGGTGCAAAACTACGATACACCGTGACCTGAAAATAGAATACATAGAAGAGTTCATCCGTAGACTGTCGAGCGCGAAGTTCACGCGTGCCGACGGCGCCTCCCTGGCGAATCCTCATCTGCGCAGCATAGCGCCGCTGCACGCCAGGGCACCGGACACCAAGGCCTACCAGCGGGAACTCGCGGCCGATGCGGTCGAGCAAGAGCTGGGCACAAGACCCGAGACCGGAACCCCCTGATGGGCAACAGCAAACACCTGCATTACGAGTTCAGGCAGTCACGCAAGCGCCTAGAACTCGTAATCAGGCAACAAAAAAAGAAGCAAATTGTAAACAATACAAATTATTTATAAAAAAAGTATTTTATTCAACTCTAAATACAAGGACACGGAAAAAGAAAAATTAAGACGGTAGAAGAATATTTATGTTTCTCTCGCAACCCGACGACCAGGCGATATTGGTCATATAACCGCGATAAAGCCGCCGAGCTATGCAGTCGCTTCAGCGAAGCCGTACAGGCTGTGCGTCGAGTACTCTCCACTTGAGTTCATCATTTACTATCTCGAACAGTGCTTTAGTGAGTGAACGTGGTGACAGGTAGAAATGATATCAAAACACTGAGCTTGTACGAAACGTGGAGCTCTATTCGGCCCGTGGAATAACGAGGTATGTTTTCAAATTGGTATATTAATATATCTCTTGTGAAACTTTTGTTATATTACACAAAAAAATCTGTTTGATCAATATTATTTGTCAATAAGAATTATTTTGAAGATATTGAAGTTGATGTAATCGATGCGCGTCTAACTGATAGGTATCTCGACGAAGTTTAAGATTACTTATGAAACTTGTTTTTGAAGTTGTTTTACAGACCTCTATCAGAATATGTGTTGAAAATAAAAATATAGATGTCGTGTATATGGTATATTGTCATTCAAAAAATAATTTATACAGGTTTTTGAGCGTAAATGTATTATAATATACGAAGTGGATCTAATCTACAAGCAAAAGTAAACAGATATATTGTAACTGTTTCTAAAAATATATTTTTGTCCACATACCTCAATTTATCCTTCCACAGCAAAATCCTTCGGGGAGTCAGAATGGTGGAGCCTGACAACTCTGAGTTGTTGCGAAAGCTGCTATAAAAACAATACATCCAAAATAATTTTAAGTGCATCCAACCAAAGTAATGGAGGAGGATTACATACTTTTATACCTTTTGCTTCGCCTACTGGAGAAACTTTCCTAGTAAATCGGTATTTCAAACTACCAACAAAACCGAACAAAAAACAACTAAAGAATTCGTGTACGCACAGCACTCACAGATGCGCAGTTATGAAAATTAAATGACTAATTTAGTAAAAATCCCAAGTTAGATAAACCCAGACGAACCTATCTAGCACAATCGCTAAATTTAACGGAAAAAACATTAAATATTTGGTTCGAAAATCGCCGACTGCAAGAACAAGAGACAAAACTGATAATAATTTTGGTCGTTACAAGCCCTTCATGAGATCGAACGCGTCCCCAGATGGTGGCCTCCTAGATATGGATGGTACTAGGAAAAATAGATACCTTGCGCGAACCAAAACCAGTGGGCATGGGCGTGCCTTAAGTCGAGGAAGACACTGCCTAAATAATGTTAATCGTGAAACCATATCAGCGAAGTACTTATTATTCGATATATTTTTGAATAAAGGAACCTTGGAATACAGGCTCTTTAATTAATATTAGTATAATATTATTCAATTAGTGTTTTTTTTATTATTAGAAATGTATTGTGTAAAATAAAATCAATCACGTGACCAAATTACCCGATTTCCATATTTAATTGAATACGGTCGTTACGACCTCGAAATAAGTCATAAGGCCTCCCAGATCGTGAAAGAGTTTATCGCTCAATAGGGCATTGGTTTGTGGGAATTGGTGAAATAGTATTCCGAAATAATTACCAATTTAGTTACAGACACATTTTCGACACTAGAAATATATATATAAAAGAAATATAAAAATTAAAAAAATACCCTTATAAACATTTTGTACATTGCTTTTGAAAACATAAAGAAATTTGGAAGAAATATTCATGCATTTAGTTATGCAATATTAGAAGATTTGAATGTAACGTATGTTACAAGATTTGTCAATAATAAATATGATATTAGAATACACTGATGCACTCAGAATTTTAACGTCACCGGAGAAATGATCCTTGCTGCTCGTTAATAAGCTACATGCACCCATCTCGATCCATTTGTAGCGTAAAAGTCACTCACAGATCACAGTATCATACATATTAATTCCGTAAGCCTAGTAAGTACTCTAACGGTATACGCTGCAAACAATTGAAAACGAATGTAAATAACTTAAAAAATCCACATTAAGAATATTTACTAGAAAAAAATAGCTTGTCCTAAGCTGCAGGCGGAACACCTGAGAGTTCAGCAGACCCATCGATATTTTTGAATAATAAAAAATCTTATGTGTTCTATTTGAGGGAAACTGATTGTATTAACTTAATAAAATGAAAAAAAAGAAATGAATTGAAACCCGGTGAATTCGATTACATTATAGAAATTTTAGTAAAAAAAATATTACTATTAAACTATTACTAACTAACTATTACTCGGAAATAATGTAGCATTCTAATGGTGAAAGAATATTGAAATGCGTCCTGTAGTTTTTGATTTCATTCGAGCCAAACTTCTAAATGTAACATTTTCTCTTTATTATATTAGTGTACATCTACACAATACTTACATGAAAAAAATCAGTTTGTCTTAGGCTTCAGGCAAGAATCAAACTTGTATCTTTCCCATACCGGGAGATCACACTATCTTTGCGTTACCATGATCTAAGTAGACCTGATTTTTGTACCGTGTCTCTTCGCTTTATCTTAGATATAGTTCTGCATTTTTTTATTGCAGTAAGGTGTTAAGTAGGTGTTTATTAAAGATAAAAACACGAACAATTGTTGATTAATATATTTGATGTGGTTTGTTCAACAGTTATACAAAGAGTGTTCTATAGCTAATCAATATAAAATGAAGACACATTATTATGATAAAATATTACAAATAAATCTGTCCTAAATATTTGGTACATACATGGCTGCATGGTGAGTTCTTAAAGAATTAAAATTATTAAATTAATACAGATATGTAGGCACATTTCTATGCATAAAAAGCCTTTAATGTTTTATTACATTAGATTATTTGATGTGATATCAATATAGGCAGAAATTCATATCAAACATACTAGTAATAATGCCAATCAACTGAAGCCTGAGACCTAAGACTAATCTTACTTATACCTTACACCAATAGTAGTTCAATTTAGCACCGGCTAAAACAATATTTCCATTTCTAAGCTAGTAGGAACTAATCGAGTTGAATCAAACCATTAGTTGGATGGTTAATTGGATTATACGAAGGAGATTATTCTTGTCAACCCAAACCCAACCCAAACCCAACCCATGTTCTGATCGGGCTCCGATTAAATCTGCTGACATGGGTCTAATAGAAAGAAAACATAAAACTTCTGAAACGATGCCCTTTAACTCTTAAATCTTAATTAGCGGCCGAGAAGTTTCACCAACTGTAATTAACGTGTTAATGTAACAAATTAGAAAAAAGACAAACATAAATTGCACAATCCTACGTGGTGGTCATGCTAAAATCGTAATTTAGTTTTCGATTTCGAATTTCTGGGTATTAGAGATGCTGTGAAAATTCGTTTAAATCATTCTTTAGTCTCATATGAACAGCTTTATTGCAACAATTACACTTTCATACTTGAATATTTTAAGTCTACTGCTGGTAACAGACCTCCCCAAGAAAGGGGAAATTTTTCGCGTAAATGCCGCGCTGGATAAGCGTGTTGGCAGTCCAATCGTAGAGCGCAGCTTTCGAGATGGGGATGCTAGTGCCCATCCCCACCCTGTGCCTTTGAGCTAAACAGTTCTGATGGATATACCGCCATCTGCCATTTTTGGTCATCTTTTAAGATACCCGCTTAGGAGGAAAGTACTATTCTACTCTGTTGTTATTTCACGGCAAATTACTACTTTCATACTTCAACAATGCTTAAAAAAACAAAACTAACTCTTTTTGCCTCTCAAATTGTGTATTGGCAAAATATATTGAATAAGTTTTTCGTCCGAAGTTAGGCCTTTTTTTGTAAAAATAAATAAAAAAAACCACCCAATATCTCATGTATTAACCTTACTCCGAAATCAACAGCTTAAAGCACTTCTGTTACGGATATCAGAGAACAGAGTGTTTAGAAATAAAATAATTAAATACATATAAATAACACATCCTGACACAGAACAATTTATATCAGGTAGACGTCATTAAATAGGTTGTCTGCATTGGTATCTCATTCTCACCTATTTCTATCGCCAAATAGCAAGGCGCCCAGTCGCATTCGTATTGCTGCGTTCCGGTCTAAAGGGTGAGAGAGGCAGTGAAATTACTGTGTAATGTGGCATAATAACTTCAAGTCACAAGGTGGACAACGCTTTGCTAATGTGCTTGTAATATTACGAGCGTGTATAAGCTGCAGTGACGCTAACTATCACACGGACTGTATACTTGTTTGTCGGCCCGGTCTTATAAAAAAAAATAAACACAAATACTATCATATTAATATTTGCTCTGAGTAGGGATCAACACACACTACCTTTGGCCTAAATATAGGACCATCACCCTCTGCGCCATTGGGTCCGTCAAAATATCAGCCATAACGAAATAATATTACATAAAAAACTACAAATTGCTGGCTTTCAAAGTCAGAAATTACATTTTAAAATAATACAATCCTAAAAAAAGTTTTCGTTTTCTATTTCAAATCGTCCAATAATAGGTGTCTAATTCCGAAAAACTCTTAAAAAGCGGGTAACGACCAATAGCAGCATATCTTGTAGAAAAAGTGAAGTTCAAATGCAACTGGGGATGGCCTATTGCTCATTCCAATACTTGCAAAGCTACGCGCTGCAGTATATTATATAAAACTATGCCTGATCGACGTGGCAAATACGGGTCTCACAAAAATAATCTATGCAATAATGATTTTAAACAAATGTTAATAAATAGGATAACCAAAAACTTAATTAAAACGAAACATAGATAAGCAAACAAGAAGCAGCTCACTCGGCAAACGACCGAAGTTTCTTTGCAGCAGCAACCACGGGTTGAGAAGTAACAACGTCCTAACCATATAGCTTATTTTTTCACCTACTATTTTTGGCTTATGGATAACGCCTAACTGATAAATCTTCAATTGGACCACAAATTGCCATACTTTACTTTTCCTAGGTACTAAAGTTGTTAAATATTGGATTTGGTATCACTTTGCTATCAATTTTCAATTAAATTTATAAAATAACAGGCTTATAAAAATATTTTAGGTTAGGTTTTCACCACTTCTTTAATATTAAAAGAGAATATTTTCTATTAATTTTGGTTCAATCTAAGAGTAACTTCATCTTGTATTTAGACCGCTGCCATAATTCAAATTTAAAATGCTATAATTCAATCAACTTGTCCGACGGGATTAAAAGTCTCAACCGAGCCAGCGTCAGACATACATATAGGTAGTTAAAAAGCATTCAACATTTTCAGATACTAATAAAAAGGCCCTTTCAAATATTTCCTTTGCGTAAGTTAAATCTTAAAAAAAAAATTAATAAATAAAACACACAAAAATCAATCTAAATTAAAACCGAAAAAAGGTTTATACAAATAACTATATATTCGAGTTGCAAATAGAATTAAAGAAAACATTTAATAAAAATATGAAATATTTACCCATATACTCCAATGTTTATTTGTCAAGACAGTTTGCATAAGCTTGATAATAATGGTAACTCCTTATGCCGATTACAAAAAAATGTCAGGATACATCACCAAAAGGAGAGAGTACCAAACCAAACTTGTGTTATGAAACGATTTAAAAAGTGTCTACAATAGTTAATAAACGCTATTTAAAGTCAAAGAGGCGAGTCTCAAAGAAGACAAGGAACAACTTAATAGCTTTTCCGAGACCCCGATAGTTAGTCGGGAAAATAAATTTTGCTAGGTTCCTGTAACAATTTTGTAATATACCTTTTCACAATATTAAAATTTACAGCATGAAAGAAGCCATTGATTTAAACTGTTAAATAACGTTTTATGAAAAAAATTGTAGCTTTCATTGCTTTGAGTTTTTTCTTGGGATGATAATCCATAGTTTTTTCGACAAAAAATCACACGGTCAACGTGATACTAAACGTCACCTATACACACTAAAATTATCACAAGGATATCACTAGCGCGTTGCCAACTCTGTGACTTGAAGAAGTTATGTTACATTACCCAATTATATCACTACTTTATTTACCCTTTAAACCGAAACAAAATAATGCAAACACTATTGTTTAGCGTTAATAAATAATAAGTTAGAGTGAGGTACCAATGCAGACGACCTTTGTATGAGGTCAGTTATTTTCAAGCAAACAACAAAGTAAAATAACAACAAATCGATTGATAAATTCCGGAGATTATCAATACATCAAGAGAGGATTTAATCGGGTCATCATATAATATACCTCCTAAACAACTTTAACAAAAAGGTTTCCTTATGAGCAAATTGAAGCTTAAATAGCGTCAATTTGTTTCAATTTATAGCTAGCTAATATATCAGCTAGCAGTTCTGCTATAGTTAAAAAATATACGAAATATATACGAAAGATATATTGAACATAGATGAGGACGTAAGCAGCTTTGACACAGTTTCATAGCAGCCGACAATTACTTCTAGCTTGTTGTTTTATTAAAATAGTAAAGAACAAAAATAAGATTGTTTGTTACGGTTTAATAAAAAAATACTAAACCGATTTTAAAAAATCTTCAAGAACTTCTTTGCACGCTGTATTTACGAAAATAATAAAAGTAAATAAATAATAAATGTAAATACGAAAATCTTAAAAAATAATTGAGTATCATATTACTCTACGGTTAACTGTCTTTCGAATTTTCTCAAGTGCTACATTTAAGTCGGTACTTATTCATATAATTAAGTGTGTTGTGAGCTATATTTTCAATTATTTTATTATTTGTAATGTCTCTTTTTTTATTTGCAATATTGAGATATCATGAAAAGATAAACAAAAGCTAAAAGTTTGCTCTTCAATTTGATTTCTACCTCATAGTAGAGTATGAGGTACAAAGATAATGTACATTGGTACCTCACTTTCACTTGTTTCTACCGCCAAATAGCAGTATTTGCATGGATGTGTTCCGGTTTGAAGGTTGAGAGGCAGGGTAATTACTAGGACAATAAGTAATAGGACGTAATAACTTTAAGTCACAAGGTTGGCAACGCGTTCGTGATATCCTTGTGATACTACAAGCGTCTAAAAATCACGCGGTAAAAATAAATAGAAAATTACATTATCAGCAAGTGACATAGGTTACTTAATATTGTAAAGGGTACATGAGTGAAACCGTGGAGTGCTGCAAGTATTTTATATTGATATAATTTGGATTATGGAAATTAAATACTTTTATTATTTATGTGTTTCAGTATTATATTTGTAATTCATCCGATGTCTGAAGTCCGTATTACTAGTGTTTTGAAATTTTTTTTCAGATACATTATAGATATGATTTTGTTTTTAAAAACCCGGAAAAACTTAGCGGGTTAAAATGATAGTTTTTTTATATATAACAAATGATACGACTTATAGAAGTTTACATAGAATCGCAAAGTTCAACATGTTATTTCTGAATTAATAAGGCAACAAATACTTTATACTTTGAAAAATACTTAATCCGGCTTAAATAAAAAAGCTATATGATACAGAATACATTCATATACATTTTTTCAAAAAATATTAAGATTTTCTTGTATTAAGGATCTCGTGTAATGAAAGATAAACTTTGGTTGCTCAAACAAATTAAAACCATTTTTTGGCTGTAGTGCATTTTAATGTGTTTTATGGTGAAATAAAATGCAATTTGGTTAAGGCGTTTTCAGTAAAAAGGTTCTCTGATGACCTTAGAGATTTCTCGTGGCTGTCACCAGGGTTAGAAGGGTCTCCTGTGCCATGGAGAATGTTGCGAAGAGTGGCTCAATATACTGCCTACAGCTTAATTTATACACTACTCTAAAACGACTGTTATACCATCCTCATTACCTCGGCGGATGGCGCTCAAGCTGTGCGAGTTCAGTGCCATTATCTCAATAAGTCTGTTGATCTATGGATTGAACTCGGTGCATCGTTCTCGACCTGCAAGAGCAAAATCTTTTTTTCTTTAGAAAGGCCGGCAACACGCCTTTAATTATTTTGGTGTTGCAGGTGTACGACGCTGATTACTTATCAGGAGACTTATTGGTCCATTTTCCCCCGGCGTTATTGTATAATATATAAAAAAGGGGCTCTCTAAATGATCTCCTATTTGACTGTATATATGCGGAACTCGTCCAGCGTTATCCTCATCATGCACACTAAACATCACTAGTTCCTAACATTTATCAAACTTTCCCATATTCGTATGTAAAGACCTTCCAATAGTTACAATTCAACTTTCGATAAACAAGATCAGCAAAGAATCCACTTTATTGAGTGTCTCAAACGACATTAAAACTCGTTGTAAACATCAGTAAGGGGAGGTTGTAAACAACGTTGTTAGGGGATGATCCCGATCGAGTCTTTATGGGCCGTCATAGATCGCTGTATCGAGCTTATTTGAATATCCCAGTGCACGTTTAATGTTATCCATATGAAGATTGACGCCTGTATACCCAAACGATATATCTGCCTACGTAATTTCATTTTTATTAACATTTTTTAAATTTACATTTATGATCGTTTGCTACCGCCAAATAGCAGTGTTTCTATTTCAAGGCTGTGTTCCGGTTTTAAAGGTCAAAGAGACAATGAAATGATTGGGTAATATGTCTTGAATACTTTAAAAAATTATAAATATCTTCAAGTCACAAGGTTGGCATCGCGCTTTTGATATTACGAGCATCTGTAAGCTGTTGTGACAATTACTATCCTGCAGTCCGTACGCTTGTGTGTCGGCCTAGTACAAAACAAAATTGTCGGTCAAGATGGTTAGATAAATTTATCTGCCTGCGATTCTGTAATATGTAAGAATTTTTACTAAGAAATGTCAAATTGTTTCTGCAGCATTTTTTTTACAAAGCTTTTGGCAATTATGGGCGTGTTGCCCATAATTGCCGCGCCCATAATAACCCCCTTTCTTGGCGAGGCCTATGTCCAACAATGGAATTTTACATGGACAGCTTTTTTTAAATACAGGCATATATAAGTATGTGTATTTATGAACATATAAAAAATTTTAACATATTTAACTAAAAAAAATCCTAGAATAAATGTAAATGTAAACCGATACATATAACTATCAAAAGGACTGATCCAATGGCGCAGATGGTAGTAATCCTTTTTGTGCGACAAAGGTCATGGGTTTGATTCCCACGCAGAGCAAACATTCATATGATATTTGTTTTCATTCTGTATCTGGATGTTAAATATGTGTATTTAAGTAGTATATTAACACAAGTGCTTTAAGCGGCTTACCACGGAGTCTGGTCAATGTATGAGTTGTTGTAGAAATTTTTTTATATAAAAATTAATTTGGAAGTGAAGTTTGTAATATCAAAATAACAACTCACGGAAGATTATAACAAATTAAGCATTTTTTATTTCTAGTCCATGTGTCTTACTGCCTGTTTGAGGTAAACTCGGCTGGACCAATTTTGACGATATTGTAAGGAGTAACTGCAGCTACTTTTATGATTTTTTATTCTCGCAGGAACATGAATTACTACAAGTGTCCAAAACGGTTGCAGACATACTGACAATATGCCTTGGCATTTCTCAATTACTGTGTATGTATTTGTGAATGTATACTTATATTAACAGGCCCGTTGGCGCAGATGGTAGTGATCCTATCTTGTGCGCCAAAGATCGTGGGTTCCAATCCCACCTCTGAGAAAAATTTATATGATGATATTTATGTTTTCTCTGTGTCTGGGTGTGAAATATGTGTAGGTATTTAAGTAGTATATTTGTGAATTTTCAGTAGTCTGATGTCCGTAACACAAGTGTTTTAAACGTCTTATCACAGAGTCAAATCAATGTATGAGATGCTGTGGATTAATTAACTTAATATGTATATATATAACTTACATTAATAATTTAGTATTACCAATTTCATATTTGTAATTACCAATACCTTTGTTTCATTGCATTGCACCACCGTATCTATTTTCTGTTTTGTATGTCTGTTGACTTGGAAGATAATGGCACTAGGTATAAAGTCCAACATTTTTTTGATGTGCATGAAGTTATGAATTAATAAATCACACTGCATAGATCAACATCCTTATATCTGTTAATATTGGGTAACCCAGTAACAACTGCAACAAAATTTTAATTGCCAATATCAACATTAACCGTTTCTTATTATCAAAAAAATGGAAGTAACGACCCCATGTGAACATGACACGCACAATTAAATTCAATTGCGTAACTTTAAAGATATACTCATAACTGAATCGGCCTTGGTAGTTTAGTAATTTTGTATAAAAACCAGAGTAAATTTTAGTATTTTATCATTTGATATTATTTCTTCTTACAATTGCGAGCATCATGTTTAATAAGGTAAGATATTTGATTTATCTTGTTGTAGTTGTATTTGGGTTAAAATTCAACGTGACTGGTAGCTTGTATACTACTGTAGGATTCATTGATTTGCGGTTCATCAATTTTGAATATGACAAACCGCAAATCAAATTAGTAGTATTACGCAAACCGCACTAAAAATCGAATGTAATAAAAAATATTCAAAAGATTAGACCGCATATTTCTTACGACTTCTAAATATAGCTGGATTAATCAGCTACATTAATCTAGAAAAACCTAGTCTAATTAAGTTAAATGAAATTATTATACGATCGTTTCCATTTTCTTAAAACAAAGCTTTGTTAATAACCTTAATAGTTTCTAAAGTCTTTATTGGAATACTTAATTGTTACTTAATTCTCTTGAGAAAAACTTGATATATACAATGAGGAGTACTTAGTTCTGCCTAGATCTATCTCGGTACATTTTAAGAGTGCTTTATAAAATAAAGATGAAAACGTAATTTAGAACATTATATTTAATTTTTCTGGTTCTGTGCCATAGTTTCCGCATAGGGCAAGCGAGTTCGCAATCGCAGTGCGCATCTTTTACAGCGGGGATGCTGCTGCCCATCCTCACCCTGAGCATTTGATTCTGGTACTTTACTCACCTCTTACGACACCTGGTGCAGAGGGAGGTACTATTCTATCTGTCCCTATAGAGGTAAAAAGGATATATACAAAAAAAAATATTTATATTTATAATGTAATGTCAAAAATAGTTAATAATAATACCGTAATAAATAGATGGCCGTATATCCAACCAAAGTGACGTAGCTAAAATGATTATGGTTAGGATATAGAACATAGTGCCTGTTGCAAAGTTACGCTTTGAGAAATTCTCCTTATCCTGTGGCCTATGGCCAACTGTGGAAGTTCTACGGCTTCTATGAAAGTCAATTAGGAGGTCATCTTACAAACGATTACATGTTGAAGTATACTATCGTAATAAAATTGCTAATATAATAAGAATAGAGGTTCTCGATTTTTTGACATTCTCTCACACTCCGAAATGTCTTCTAAATCTACTCTTTTAACGTCTTTAAAACGTGTTTTATTTAATTTTATATATTTTTTCGTTTTGATATCTCTGGTACCTTAGGGAAACTGTTCTCAAGAATTTCGCTGAAATATCACAAAATATTACGAAAATATTACTTTTACTTCATTTGCAATTGCAACGAGTACCGATGGAACTTGAAACTTTAAAGTTCCTCGGATGTTATGTTGTATCGCATATACTACGTTTATAGACCATTTAACAACACTCATAAACGATTTATTGTTTAGATGAATCTTTAAATATATACCATGCAAGCTTTTTATAGAATATACGTACAAATATAACAAATGCCAAATAAAAATATTTTTTCTACAGATAACCTTCGTCGCTTGTCTGGTTGGCTTTGCCCACGCAGGGGGCCTTAAGGACCCGACAGGTGGTTATGCGTCACCTCACCTCAGGTACGGTTACAGTGGCACCGTAACCACTGGTTACAACCATGGTAACTCTGGTTACAATCCAGGATACAATGTACAGGCCGGTGAAGCTACATCGTACGTGAATATTGTGAAAGAAATATCGTCCAACCCAAGTTACGATGGCGGTTACGCTAGCGGTTTGTCAAGCGCCAGACCAGCGCACGCAAGCGCTGGTTTGCCGTACGCAAGCGCTGGTTTGCCGTACGCAAGCGCTGGATTACCTCACAGTAATGCTCTAGATGCGTACGCTGCGGGTAATGACGGAACTGCCGTGTGGAATAACGCTGGATGGTCAGCTGCTACCAACGGTCTACCTTATTCTGGTTACGGTGCCAATGGCCTGATTGGTGCCAGGTTAGGGCTCGAAAATGCTGGATACGGTAACAATGCTTGGTAAATGTTTAATGTATTATAAAATTAAATAAACGTCTGTCAAACAAAATATTTTTAATTTAATTCTGTACTTAATAAACACTTAAAAAGACAAAGTAATTTTGTTCCTCAAATACTATTGGGCAACAATTTGTGACTTTTTGAAAAAAAATATTGAATTGTGTTCAAAATATTCGCTGCAAGCTATTCAGAATTTAAACAAAACAAAGATAATATATACATTTTTTTAAATATTTCGCTCTGTTACAAGTGCCAAATAAACTTTCAAATGCAGTGAAAAGCTAAAATATAATTTATTACATTACAATTAAACAGATATTGTTTCAATAAGAATAAAAGACAATTAATTGAAAAACCTAACAGATAAACATCCTTGAGTTGTCTCTCTTTTGCACTCTTTGGGATAAATGATAATATTTTCCAAATATTAAGTAGAAAACGATGTTTACAAAAATAAATTAAAATAAAATACCAATTGTCACATAATAAGTATCTGCGAATAATTATTCCTCGTGTGTTCGTAATAATATTGATCAAACAAATACAAGGATCGACCTAATGGCCCGAGACGTATTGAAAGAATTAAGCGAATTCAATTATGTCTGGACTCTTGGGAAATTATCTTTCAATCAAGAGGCATAGTACAAATATATAGAAAGCTTGAACCCATACATGATCATTTATAGCCCGAGAGCTATATTATATTTTATAGGAAAAGCTGAATACAGTTTTAGAAAAAGCTTATTTAAATCATAAGCATTACCATAGCAGCCATTAAAAATCCACTGCTGAACATCCTCTTCAGGAAAGGGGGGATTTTGCCAATAATTAACGCGCTGGGCAAGTGTGTTGGCATTCGCAAAGCGTAGCTTTCGTGACGAGAATTATACTGCCCATCCCTACCCTGTACCTTTAAGCTTCATTAGTTTGGATGGAGATACCGCCATCTGTCGGTTCCAGTACCCTAGTCGACTATTACGACGCCCAGGGCAGGGGGAGACACATATTCTGCGGGTACCTTACGGCTTAATTTTAAATAACCTATATTATACATGATATTTTCGCCCTGGGCTTAAGTAGGCTGATTAGAGTAGTACTTTCTCCTATGCCAGGTGCCGTACGAGGTGACTAAAATTCCGGAACCAACATATAGTGGTAATCCACTAAGTAACTACAATGCGAGGGGGTCGGCAGGTTTTCATACGGATGCTATGATGGTTATGACGTAACATATAACTTTTAAACTTATTAGCTAACTCAAAATTGCCTTAGAAGTTATTTAGTGATTAGATGATGCTCTTAGTATTTTTTCCAATTTGGTGGAATCAGAGGGACAGGAATGAGATCTGAAAAAGAATGAAAGTTACCAACACAGCTTAGTGTATAAGGAAGTACAAGTGAAGTTAAGTGAGGTGACAGTGAGCAGGCCATTTTACACATAGAACCAACAGCCAATGGCGCCGTAAATTCTCGAATAAACAACGCGTAGAATAAGTACCCACAATATTTACAGATAACCTTACTAGATCCGGATTCAGTGAATTCAGAATTGGCCCTATTGGAGATCACTTGGAGAGGCCGATTTCTAACAGACTCCTGCTACAGCTGATATGATGATCATATATAGGATAAATGTATTTGTCGCAAACCAAACAGTTTATCATAATAGTTATAGGATGTCTGTTGCAGAATACAGACCATGAGTTCGATTTTTCGGAAACTCTTGGCTTTAACTCCCAGAACCACCATGTTGCATTTCACCTATGCTGTTTCAAATAGGATATACTGTCACCTGTCTGTTCTGGTACCTCAGTCTAATGACACCTGGGACAAAGGGCTTACAGGGTATAGCTTAAAACTAAAACATAACTTATTTAAACCAGTTTCATACAGAATTAGTAAGGCACAAGCTAAAAAATTTGACTAATACTTGACCAAACTCGAGACAAAAAATTAACATGCTTATTAACAAATGGCTAGTATATAAAAGTTTAAAAGGTATTGCAAATTTTAATACTCTACTTGTATAAGTCTACACATACTATTTTTTTTCATAATTAACAAATTCTAGATAATATATTTTAAAGAGAGACAAATATCTCATACAATATCCTTACTCCGAGATAAGTCTCTTAAAGCACTTGTGTTATGGTCTTCAGATAACAGAGGAATCATAAATATATAACTTAAATACACAAATATAATTATTAAAATATTTGTCGTGGATGGGGATCGAACCTTGGAGACCTTTGGAGCAGAAGATAGGATCACAACCATCTGCGCCAGCGGCCGTCATAGATTACTGCATCCATTCAATTCGATGTTAAAATTTTGAATATCTACGAAGACGTTGGGGCTCCTCTGGCTGTGATGTTGGCTTTTTTTTATTCAAATTAAAAATCTGATCCATATTAACCAATAATCCTATTAACTCATCTACTGTCCGTTAGTCTACTATAGATACGAATCTAACTTGATTTGGTACCGAAACTCGCAATATCGCAGCTAAGTGTATTCTTATGTTCGGAGTCGCGGGCACTAATTAGTTTGACATTGAATTATTAAGCATCTAGAATGTGGGGCGACTCACAAATGTGTATGAATGATTAAAAGTGCTGTTAAGAGTTTGTTTTATAATTTAAGGAAGGATTTTGTTCGTGATTATAATAATAAATGCGCGTTAAATCACTTGGATGTTCCGATCTCGAAATAAATTGACTTTGTATCACAAGGAAGTATTTATACACAGAATAAAATAGTACTTCCCTGTTATCAGTTATAAGTAGAATCAGGAGATGAGTTACGGGATCAGACAGGGTATACATATATACAGCATATAGTAAGTACATAGGCCTTATAGCGCATTCAATATTATTCCTACCTTGTGCGCCAAAAGTCGTGGGTTCTATCTCTAACAGGGACATATATTTATACATACATAAAACATACATCGCGCCTGTGTCTCATCGGGGTATGTAAAGACTATAGACTTCCTCTCGTTACGATCTTGGCATACCTTTCTCGCTTCCCTTACTCGCATTAGACCTTTTATATATGCTCGTATATTCTTTGTACTGCTGACCTGGCCCTTCTTTGATATCTCTTCTGCCTAGTTAAGATATGTTTGCCTCGGTCGTCCTATAACAACTCTTACATTCACTTCCGCTCTATATATTTGTGCAGTCATTCTACTTTAATCCATTTATTATACATGTCCAAACTATCTTAAGATTCTTTACTCTGTTCTTGTCACAGCATCATCGTTTTCTCTTATCACAATATTTATTAATTTATCTCTCAAACTCACACCATAAATACTTCGAAGTACTCTCAACACCATTTATTCTACTCGCGTGCTCTTTCTGCCATTCCTAACATTTACAGTGTTCGAACCAATACATAGCCTATGCCATAATCTATGAACAGCCAGTCGTACCGTAGTCGTCGTTTTTGACACATTTTGGTCATCCATAATTGATCCATTGTCATTTCCAATTTTCATTCTCCGTTCCCTTCTTCATAGTTCTTATCTCTCGTAAAGTCACATACTCACACTCTTTCATTTGTTCAACATATATGTATATGCTTAATATTAATGTTTTTTCCTTATCTAAGTACTAAATATATTTCTAATTCATCCGTTGTCGGATATCTCACAGAGATAAGTGACGCAAGTGCTTTAAGCGACTTATCGCCAAGTCAGGTCAATGAATGTGATGTTTTGTTTTTTACTTTTATTATATATTGTTATTAATATTATATCCATCTAAAATATTGTAGCTAAAATTCATTGGCGTGAATAAGCAACTTCACTGTCACGAAGCAGCGATTTGTGATTGCCACTACATGAGATCAGCATGGCAATCATGGGCATAAAACCCCCAAAAACATGAATAATCCCCTGGTTAGGCTGAAGTATAGCAGTGAACGTTCCATGGTTGATATGTAGATTGCAAGGCATAATTCGACTCAAGTCAAGTACCTGACCGAAGACAGATCGTCGACTTCAGGTAAGATAATCTTTTTTCCTTCTTCTACCGCAAAGTAAAGGTGCTCGCATTGAGTTATTCTGGTTTCAAAAAGGGAGGCATGAAGTGAAACTACATACAAATGTTACGTTTACGAATAAGTGAGCCGAGGGGTACCGGTGGAGTACCTCTGTACCAGGTGTCGTGAGCGATTAAGGTGCCAGAATCGATAATCAAGTACCTGAAATATCGCAGCTTAAATACTACACGATGGAGATGGGCAGCAGCACGATGCTGTTGCCTATCGTCGTGAAGTTGCGCTCTGCAATTACCACCATGCCTGTCCATCACGAAAATTATGGTAATGACTGAAAATGTAATAAATAAAAACAACATTTAATATATGTGATCAATTAATTGTCACAAAATAATAAACGCCATTTACAAGAGCTTTACATTTCATATAAGGAATAGCACGTATTTGAACAGAATAATAACTAGACTAATAACTGTTTGCTTGTTACCCTTGATTCATGAGGTCCTAAGTCTAATTACCATAAATTTCAGTAAAAATCTAAATCCACGAAGAAAGTACACCTGCACGAAGGACAGACGATCTGATAAAAGTATCTGATAAAACAAATCTCTTAGATAAGTCTATTCGGCTATTGATAATTATTGTGTTATGTCAGGAGATACTGAAAATCCTAGTTACTTATCACTTTACATCATCAACATCCTCATCATACTAGCCATTAAAATTCCACCGCTGGACATAGGCCATAGGCTAGATTTATCGTTATTATATTTGATATTATCTTAAGATTTTAATTATCAAATATAAAGTTATTCAGAAAATGGAAACTGTTTTATCATATATGATTACATTTCTGCCAAAGTTAATCGAGGGTAATTAGATTCTCCCATAGTAATATCGGAGACATTTGCATATGTAGGTTCTGATTTTCATAATATTATTTATACAGTTTACATCAGTAAGCTCCAAATATAAGAATACTTAAGTATCTATAAATTATTGACTTAAAAATAAATCAAATTAGAAAATTAATTACCTTAACAACCATTAAAACTCCAATGGAACCTCTTTACAAGTGTTTTCTAAAGAAGAAAAAATCAGCCATAGATCAAAGGAAGTTTTCCGCTGAAAGGAACTTTTCAAATAAATTATTTTCAAATACTCTTTTTAGTCTGATTGAAAATATTCGCTTTTATCGCCTTCCTGCAGTGTCCATTTGACTAATTTAATGATATTTTAGGTACTTACATTTTGTGCTAGTTAAGTGTATTTAATATACTAATGCCATCTTAGACATCAGATTTGAGGAAAATATAATCGTCTTGAATTAGTTTGAGAGCACAAAGCCTGGGTGGTGCCAGAATCTAATTAGATCTTCTGTAAGAACGACGGAACGACAATACTGTTGTTTAGACTTATTTCAAAATTTATTTTTAGAATTCAAGCTTTTTCTTAT
>JACJUM010003420.1:30088-60145 GCA_020976665.1 Heortia vitessoides
ATAAGAAAAAGCTTGAATTCTAAAAATAAATTTTGAAATAAGTCTAAACAACAGTATTGTCGTTCCGTCGTTCTTACAGAAGATCTAATTAGATTCTGGCACCACCCAGGCTTTGTGCTCTCAAACTAATTCAAGACGATTATATTTTCCTCAAATCTGATGTCTAAGATGTCATTAGTATATTAAATACACTTAACTTGACACAAAATGTAAGTACCTAAAATATCATTAAATTAGTCAAATGGACACTGCAGGAAGGCGATAAAAGCGAATATTTTCAATCAGACTAAAAAGAGTATTTGAAAATAATTTATTTGAAAAGTTCCTTTCAGCGGAAAACTTCCTTTGATCTATGGCTGATTTTTTCTTCTTTAGAAAACATTTGTAAAGAGGTTTCATTGGAGTTTTAATGGTTGTTAAGGTAATTAATTTTCTAATTTGATTTATTTTTAAGTCAATAATTTATAGATACTTGAGTATTATTATTTGGAGCTTACTGATGTAAACTGTATAAATAATATTATGGAAATCAGAACCTACATATGCAAATGTCTCCGATATTACTATGGGAGAATCTAATTACCCTCGATTAACTTTGGCAGAAATGTAATCATATATGATAAAACCGTTTCCATTTTCTGAATAACTTTATATTCGATAATTAAAATTTTAAGATAATATCAAATATAATAACGATTAATCTTTATTATTTTTGATATAATCTGTTTATTTTTGACTATGTATAACATAAAAATTCCAATCCAGAAGTACATAAACACTTAAAACTTATTAGTAAAATAATTGCTTCTTATTATTTCTCACGAGATACTTCATAGCCCTGAGGTACCTGAGGTACTGGGTGTCATAAGAGGCATCATAAGTACCAGAACCGACAGATGGCAATATATCCACCAGAAATAATGTAGCTCATATGAACAAGGCGGGGATGGGCAACAGCATCCCCGTCGCGAAAGCTGCGCTCTGCGATTGCAATCACGCTTGCCCAGCTTGGCATTTATGGCCACAATTCCCTCATTCTTGGGGAGGCCTATGTCCAGCGGTGGAATTTTAATGGCTAGTATGTTGATGATGTAAAGTGATAAGTGACTAGGATTTTCAGTATCTCCTGACATAACACAATAATTATCAATAGCCGAATAGACTTATCTAAGAGATTTGTTTTATCAGATCCTTTTATCAGATCGTCTGTCCTTCTTGCAGGTGTACTTTCTTCGTGGACTTAGATTTTTACTAAAAATTTATGCTTATCTCATAGACTTAGGACCTCATGAATCAAGGGTACCAAGGCAACTTAACAAGTAAACAGTTATTAGTCTAGTTATTAGTTATTATTCTGTACAAATACGTGCTATTCCTTATACGAAATGTAAGTGGCAATACATTTTCAGTCATTACCATAATTTTCGTGATGGACAGGCATGGTGGTAATTGCAGAGCGCAACTTCACGACGATAGGCAACAGCATCATGCTGCTGCCCATCTCCATCGTGTAGTATTTAAGCTGCGATATTTCAGGTACCTGATTATCGGTTCTAGCACCTTAATCGCTCACGACACCTGGTACAGAAGTACTCCACCGGTACCCCTCGGCTCACTTATTCGTGAACGTAACATTTGTATGTAGTTTCACTTCATGCCTCCCTTTTTGAAACCAGAATAACTCAATGCGAGCACCTTTACTTTGCGGTAGAAGAAGGAAAAAAGATTATCTTACCTGAAGTCGACGATCTGTCTTCGGTCAGGTACTTGACTTGAGTCGAATTATGCCTTGCAATCTACATATCAATCATGGAACGTTCACTGCTATACTTCAGCCTAACCAGGAGATTATTCATGTTTTTGGGGGCTTTATGCCCATGATTGCCATGCTGATCTCATGTAGTGGCAATCACAAATCGCTGCTTCGCGACAGTGAAGTTGCTTATTCATGCCAATGAATTTTAGCTACAATATTTTAGATGGATATAATATTAATAACAATATATAATAAAAGTAAAAAACAAAACATCACATTCATTGACCTGACTTGGCGATAAGTCGCTTAAAGCACTTGCGTCACTTATCTCTGTGAGATATCCGACAACGGATGAATTAGAAATATATTTAGTACTTAGATAAGGAAAAAACATTAATATTAAGCATATACATATATGTTGAACAAATGAAAGAGTGAGAGTATGTGACTTTACGAGAGATAAGAACTATGAAGAAGGGAACGGAGAATGAAAATTGGAAATGACAATGGATCAATTATGGATGACCAAAATGTGTCAAAAACGACGACTACGGTACAACTGGCTGTTCATAGATTATGGCATAGGCTATGTGTTGGTTCGAACACTGTAAATGTTAGGAATGGCAGAAAGAGCACGCGAGTAGAATAAATGGTGTTGAGAGTACTTCGAAGTATTTATGGTATGAGTTTGAGAGATAAATTAATAAATATTGTGATAAGAGAAAACGATGATGCTGTGACAAGAACAGAGTAAAGAATCTTAAGATAGTTTGGACATGTATAATAAATGGATTAAAGTAGAATGACTGCACAAATATATAGAGCGGAAGTGAATGTAAGAGTTGTTATAGGACGACCGAGGCAAACATATCTTAACTAGGCAGAAGAGATATCAAAGAAGGGCCAGGTCAGCAGTACAAAGAATATACGAGCATATATAAAAGGTCTAATGCGAGTAAGGGAAGCGAGAGAGGTATGCCAAGATCGTAACGAGAGGAAGTCTATAGTCTTTACATACCCCGATGAGACACAGGCGCGATGTATCTTTTATGTATGTATAAATATATGTCCCTGTTAGAGATAGAACCGACGACTTTTGGCGCACAAGGTAGGAATAATATTGAATGCGCTATAAGGCCTATGTACTTACTATATGCTGTATATATGTATACCCTGTCTGATCCCGTAACTCATCTCCTGATTCTACTTATAACTGATAACAGGGAAGTACTATTTTATTCTGTGTATAAATACTTCCTTGTGATACAAAGTCAATTTATTTCGAGATCGGAACATCCAAGTGATTTAACGCGCATTCATTATTATAATCACGAACAAAATCCTTCCTTAAATTATAAAACAAACTCTTAACAGCACTTTTAATCATTCATACACATTTGTGAGTCGCCCCACATTCTAGATGCTTAATAATTCAATGTCAAACTAATTAGTGCCCGCGACTCCGAACATAAGAATACACTTAGCTGCGATATTGCGAGTTTCGATACCAAATCAAGTTAGATTCGTATCTATAGTAGACTAACGGACAGTAGATGAGTTAATAGGATTATTGGTTAATATGGATCAGATTTTTAATTTGAATAAAAAAAAGCCAACATCACAGCCAGAGGAGCCCCAACGTCTTCGTAGATATTCAAAATTTTAACATCGAATTGAATGGATGCAGTAATCTATGGCGGCCGCTGGCGCAGATGGTTGTGATCCAATCTTCTGCTCCAAAGGTCTCCAAGGTTCGATCCCCATCCACGACAAATATTTTAATAATTATATTTGTGTATTTAAGTTATATATTTATGATTCCTCTGTTATCTGAAGACCATAACACAAGTGCTTTAAGAGACTTATCTCGGAGTAAGGATATTGTATGAGATATTTGTCTCTCTTTAAAATATATTATCTAGAATTTGTTAATTATGAAAAAAAAATAGTATGTGTAGACTTATACAAGTAGAGTATTAAAATTTGCAATACCTTTTAAACTTTTATATACTAGCCATTTGTTAATAAGCATGTTAATTTTTTGTCTCGAGTTTGGTCAAGTATTAGTCAAATTTTTTAGCTTGTGCCTTACTAATTCTGTATGAAACTGGTTTAAATAAGTTATGTTTTAGTTTTAAGCTATACCCTGTAAGCCCTTTGTCCCAGGTGTCATTAGACTGAGGTACCAGAACAGACAGGTGACAGTATATCCTATTTGAAACAGCATAGGTGAAATGCAACATGGTGGTTCTGGGAGTTAAAGCCAAGAGTTTCCGAAAAATCGAACTCATGGTCTGTATTCTGCAACAGACATCCTATAACTATTATGATAAACTGTTTGGTTTGCGACAAATACATTTATCCTATATATGATCATCATATCAGCTGTAGCAGGAGTCTGTTAGAAATCGGCCTCTCCAAGTGATCTCCAATAGGGCCAATTCTGAATTCACTGAATCCGGATCTAGTAAGATTATCTGTAAATATTGTGGGTACTTATTCTACGCGTTGATTATTCGAGAATTTACGGCGCCATTGGCTGTTGGTTCTATGTATAAAATGGCCTGCTCACTGTCACTTCACTTAACTTCACTTGTACTTCCTTATATACTAAGCTGTGTTGGTAGCTTTCATTCTTTTTCAGATCTCATTCCTGCCCCTCTGATTCCCCCAATTCAATTGGAAAAAAGGCTAAGAGCATCATCTAATTACTAAATAACTTCTAAGGCAATTTTGAGTTGGCTAATAAGTTTAAAAGTTATATGTTACGTCATAACCATCATAGCATCCGTATGAAAACCTGTCGACCCTCTCGCATTGTAGTTACTTAGTGGATTACCACTATATGTTGGTTCCGGAATTTTAGTCACCTCGTACGACACCTGGTATAGGAGAAAGTACTACTTTAATCAGCCTACTTAAGCCCAGGGTGAAAATATCATGTATAATATAGGTTATTTAAAATTAAGATGGGCGTCGTAATAGGTGACTAGGGTACTGGAACCGACAGATGGCGGTGTCTCCATCCTAACTAATGAAGCTTAAACGTACAGGGTAGGGATGGGCAGTATAATTCTCGTCACGAAAGCTACGCTTTGCGAATGCCAACACACTTGCCCAGCGCGTTAATTATTGGCGAAATCCCCCCTTTCCTGAAGAGGATGTTCAGCAGTGGATTTTTAATGGCTGCTATGGTAATGCTTATGATTTAAATGAGCTTTTTCTAAAACTGTATTCAGCTTTTCCTATAAAATATAATATAGCTCTCGGGCTATAAATGATCATGTATGGGTTCAAGCTTTCTTTATATTTGTACTATGCCTCTTGATTGAAAGATAATTTCCCAAGAGTCCAGACATAATTGAATTCGCTTAATTCTTTCAATACGTCTCGGGCCATTAGGTCGATCCTTGTATTTGTTTGATCAATATTATTACGAACACACGAGGAATAATTATTCGCAGATACTTATTATGTGACAATTGGTATTTTATTTTAATTTATTTTTGTAAACATCGTTTTCTACTTAATATTTGGAAAATATTATCATTTATCCCAAAGAGTGCAAAAGAGAGACAACTCAAGGATTCTTATTTGTTAGGTTTTTCAATTAATTGTCTTTTATTCTTATTGAAACAATGTTTAATTGTAATGTAATAAATTATATTTTAGCTTTTCACTGCATTTGAAAGTTTATTTGGCACTTGTAACAGAGCGAAATATTTAAAAAAATGTATATATTATCTTTCTTTTGTTTAAATTCTGAATAGCTTGCAGCGAATATTTTGAACACAATTCAATATTTTTTTTCAAAAAGCCACTAATTTTTGCCCAAGGGTATTTGAGGAACAAAATTACTTTGTCTTTTTAAGTGTTTATTAAGTACAGAATTAAATTAAAAATATTTTGTTTGACAGAAGTTTATTTAATTTTATAATACATTAAACATTTACCAAGCATTGTTACCGTATCCAGCATTTTCGAGCCCTAACCTGGCACCAATCAGGCCATTGGCACCGTAACCAGAATAAGGTAGACCGTTGGTAGCAGCTGACCATCCAGCGTTATTCCACACGGCAGTTCCGTCATTACCCGCAGCGTACGCATCTAGAGCATTACTGTGAGGTAATCCAGCGCTTTCGTACGGCAAACCAGCGCTTGCGTGCGCTGGACTGGCGTTTGACAATCCGCTAGCGTAACCGCCAGCGTAACTTGGGTTGGACGATATTTCTTTCACAATATTCACGTACGATGTAGCTTCACCGGCCTGTACATTGTATCCTGGATTGTAACCAGAGCTACCATGGTTGTAACCAGTGGTTACGGTGCCACTGTAACCGTACCTGAGGTGAGGTGACGCATATCCACCTGTCGGGTCCTTAAGGCCCCCTGCGTGGGCAAAGCCAACCAGACAAGCGACGAAGGTTATCTGTAGAAAAAATATTTTTATTTGGCATTTGTTATATTTGTACGTATATTCTATAAAAAGCTTGCATGGTATATATTTAAAGATTCATCTAAACAATAAATCGTTTATGAGTGTTGTTAAATGGTCTATAAACGTAGTATATGCGATACAACATAACATCCGAGGAACTTCAAAGTTTCAAGTTCCATCGGTACTCGTTCCAATTGCAAATGAAGTAAAAGTAATATTTTCGGAATATTTTGTGATATTTCAGCGAAATTCTTGAGAACAGTTTCCCTAAGGTACCAGAGATATCAAAACGAAAAAATATATAAAATTAAATAAAACACGTTTTAAAGACGTTAAAAGAGTAGATTTAGAAGACATTTCGGAGTGTGAGAGAATGTCAAAAAATCGAGAACCTCTATTCTTATTATATTAGCAATTTTATTATAATAGTATACTTCAACATGTAATCGTTTGTAAGATGACCTCCTAATTGACTTTCATAGAAGCCGTAGAACTTCCACAGTTGGCCATAGGCCACAGGATAAGGAGAATTTCTCAAAGCGTAACTTTGCAACAGGCACTATGTTCTATATCCTAACCATAATCATTTTAGTTACGTCACCTTGGTTGGGTATACGGCCATCTATTTATTCCGGTATTATTATTAACTATTTTTGACATTACATTATAAATATATATTTTTTTGTATATATCCTTTTTACCTCTATAGGGACAGATAGAATAGTACCTCCCTCTGCACCAGGTGTCGTAAGAGGTGAGTAAAGTACCAGAATCAAATGCTGAGGATGAGAATGGGCAGCAGCATCCCCGTTGCAAAAGATGCGCACTCGCTTGCCCTATGCGGAAACTATGGCACAGAACCAGAACAATTAAATATAACGTTTTAAAACACGTTTTCATCTTTATTTTAAAAAGCACTCTTAAAATGTACCGAGAGAGATCTAGACAGAACTAAGTACTCTTCATTGTATATATCAAGTTTTTCTCAAAAGAATTAAGTAACAATTAAGTATTCCAACAAAGACTTTAGAAACTATTAAGGTTATTAACAAAGCTTTGTTTAAAGAAAATGGAAACGATCGTATAATAATTTCATTTTACTTAATTAGACTAGGTTTTTCTGGATTAATGTAGCCGGTTAATCCAGCTATATTTAAGAGTAATCTTTTGAATATTTTTTATTACATTCGATTTTTAGTGCGGTTTGCGTAATACTACTAATTTGATTTGCGATGTTTCATATTCAAATTTGATAAACCGCAAATCAATGAATCCTACAGTAGTATACAAGCTACGAGTCACGTTGAATTTTAACCCAAATACAACTACAACAAGATAAATCAAATATCTTACCTTATTAAACATGATGCTCGCAATTGTAAGAAGAAATAATATCAAATGATAAAATACTAAAATTTACTCTGGTTTTTATACAAAATTACTAAACTACCAAGGCCGATTCAGTTATGAGTATATCTTTAAAGTTACACAATTGAATTTAATTGTGCGTGTCATGTTCACATGGGGTCGTTACTTCCATTTTTTTGATAATAAGAAACGGTTTATGTTGATTTGGGCAATTAAAATTTTGTTGCAGTTGTTACTGGGTTACCCAATATAAACAGATAAGGATGTTGATCTATGCAGTGTGATTTATTAATTCATAACTTTATGCACATCAAAAAAATGTTGGACTTTATACCTAGTGCCATTATCTTCCAAGTCAACAGACAGACAAAACAGAAAATAGATACGGTGGTGCAATGCAATGAAACAAAGGTATTGGTAATTACAAATATGAAAATGGAAATACTAAATTATTAATGTAAGTTATATATATATACATATTAAGTTAATTAATCCACAGCATCTTATACATTGATTTGACTGTGATAAAACGTTTAAAACACTTGTGTTACGGACATCAGACTACTGAAAATTCTCAAATATACTACTTAAATACCTACACATATTTTACACTCAGACACAGAGAAAACATAAATATCATCATATAAATTTTTCTCAGAGATGGGATTGGAACCCACGATCTTTGGCGCACAAGATAGGATCACTACCATCTGCGCCAACGGGCCTGTTAATATAAGTATACATTCACAAATACATACACAGTAATTGAGAAATGCCAAGGCATATTGTCAGTATGTCTGCAACCGTTTTGGACACTTGTAGTAATTCATGTTCCTGCGAGAATAAAAAATCACAAAAGTAGCAGCAGTTACTCCTTACAATATCGTCAAAATTGGTCCAGCCGAGTTTACCTCAAACAGGCAGTAAGACACATGGACTAGAAATTAAAAAAGCTTAATTTGTTATAATCTTCCGTGATTTTGATATTACAATCTTCACTACAATTTTTTTTTATATAAATAAAATTCTACAACGAACATTGACCAGACGCCGTGGTAAGCCGCTGAAAGCACTAGTGTTAATATACTACTGAAATACATATATTTAACATCCAGATACAGAACAAAAACAAATATCATATAAATATTTGCTCACGTGGGAATCGAACCCATGACCTTTGTCGCACAAAAAGGATTACTACCATCTGCGCCATTGGATCCGTCCTTTTGATAGTTATATGTATCGGTTTACTATATTTATCTTTCAAAGACATGCTTACATTTATTCTAGGATTTTTTTTAGTTAAATATATTAAAGTTTTCTATATTTTCATAAATACACATACTTATATATGCCTGTATTTATAAAAAGCTGTCCATGTAAATTATGGGCAACACGGCCATAATTGCCCAAATGCTTTGTAAAAAAAATGCTTTGTATTTTCAGAAACAATTTGACATTTCTTAGTAAAAATTCTTACATATTACAAGATCGCAGGCAGATAAATTTATCTAACCATCTTGACCGACAATTTTGTTTTGTACTAGGCCGACACACAAGCGTACGGACTGCAGGATAGTAATTATCACAGCAGCTTACAGACGCTCGTAATATCAAAAGCGCGTTGCCAACCTTGTGACTTGAAGATATTATAATCTTTTAAAGTATTCAAGACATATTACCCAATCATTTCATTGTCTCTTTGACCTTTAAAACCGGAACACAGCCTTGAAATAGAAACACTATTATTTGGCGGTAGCAAACGATCATAAATATAAATTTAAAAAATGTTAATAAAAAAAATTACGTAGTCAGATATATCGTTTGGGTATACAGGCGTCAATCTTCATATGGATAACATTAAACTGGCACTGGGATATTCAAATGAGCTCGATACAGCGATCTATGACGGCCCATAAAGACTCGATCGGGATCATCCCCTAACAACGTTGTTTACAACCTTCCCCTTACTGATGTTTACAACGAGTTTTAATGTCGTTTGAGACACTCAATAAAGTGGATTCTTTGCCGATCTTATTTATCGGAAGTTGAATTGTAACTATTGGAAGGTCTTTACGTACGAATATGGGAAAGTTTGATAAATGTTAGGAACTAGTGATTCTTAGTGTGCATGATGAGGATCACGCTGGACGAGTTCCGCATATATACAGTCAAATAGGAGATCATTTAGAGAGCCCCTTTTTTATATATTATACAATAACGCCGGGGGAAAATGGACCAATTAGTCTCCTGATAAGTAATCAGCGTCGTACACCTGCAAAACCAAAATAATTAAAGGCGTGTTGCCGGCCTTTCTGAAGAAAAAAAGATTTTGCTCTTGCAGGTCGGGAACGATGCACCGAGTTTAATCCATAGATCTATATCCATAGAACTTGCACAGCTTGAGCGTCATCTACCAAGGTAGTGTGGATGGTATAACAGTCGATTTCCAGTCGTGAATAAATTAAGCTGTAGGCAGTATATTGAACTACTCTTCGCAACATTCTCCACGGCACAGGAGACCCTTCTAACCCTGGTGACAGCCACGAGAAATCTCTAAGGTCATCAGAGAACCTTTTTACTGAAAACGCCTTAACCAAATTGCATTTTATTTCACCATAAAACACATTAAAATGCACTACAGCCAAAAAATGGTTTTAATTTGTTTGAGCAACCAAAGTTTATCTTTCATTACACGAGATCCTTAATACAAGAAAATCCTAATATATTGTTGAAAAAATGTATATGAATGTATTCTGTACCATATAGCTTTGTTATTTAAGCCAGATTAAGTATTTTTCAAAGTCTTTGTTGCCTTATTAATTCAGAAATAACATGTTGAACTTTGCGATTCTATATAAACTTCTATAAGTCGTATCATTTGTTATATATAAAAAAAACTATCATTTTAACCCGCTAAGTTTTTCCGGGTTTTTAAAAACAAAATCATATCTATAATGTATCTGAAAAAAAATTTCAAAACACTAGTAATACGGACTTCAGACATCGGATGAATTACAAATATAATACTTAAACACATAAATAATAAAAGTATTTAATTTCCATAATCCAAATTATATCAATATAAAATACTTGCAGCGCTCCACGGTTTCACTCATGTACCCTTTACAATATTAAGTAACCTATGTCACTTGCTGATAATGTAATTTTCTATCTATTTTTACCGCGTGATTTATAGACGCTTGTAGTATCACAAGGATATCACGAACGCGATGCCAACCTTGTGACTTAAAGTTATTACGTCCTAATAATTATCAATACATCAAGAAAGGATTTAATCGGGTCATCATATAATATACCTCCTGAACAACTTTAACAAAAAGGTTGCCTTATGAGCAAATTGAAGCTTAAATAGCTTCAATTTGTTTCATTTTATAGCTAGCTAATATATCAGCTAGCAGTTCTGCTATAGTTAAAAAATATACGAAATATATATGGAACATAGATGAGGACGTAAGCAGCTTTGACACAGTTTCATAGCAGCCGACGATTACTTCTAGCTTGTTGTTTTACTAAAATAGTAAAGAACAAAAATAAGATTGTTTGTTATGGTTTAATAAAAAAAATACTAAACCGATTTTAAAAAATCTTCAAGAACTTCTTTGCACGCTGCATTTACGAAAATAATAAAAGTAAATAAATAATAAATGTAAATACGAATATCTTAAAACATAATTGAGTATCATATTACTCTACGGTTAACTGTCTTTCGAATTTTCTCAAGTGCTACATTTAAGTCGGTACTTATTCATATAATTAGGTGTGTTGTGAGCTATATTTTCAATTATTTTATTATTTGTAATGTTTCTTTTTATTTGCAATATTGATATATCATGAAAAGATAAAAAAACTCCAAAAGTTTGCTCTTCAATTTGATTTCTACCTTATAGTAGAGTTTGAAGTACAAAGGTCATCTACATTGGTACCTCAGTTTCACTTGCTTCTACCGCCAAATAGCAGTGTTTGCATAGATGTGTTCCGGTTTGAAGGTTGAGAGGCAGGGTAATTACGGGGACAATAATTAATCTCCGGAATTTATCAATCGATTTGTTGTTATTTTACTTTGTTGTTTGCTTGAAAATAACTGACCTCATACAAAGGTCGTCTGCATTGGTACCTCACTCTAACTTATTATTTATTAACGCTAAACAATAGTGTTTGCATTATTTTGTTTCGGTTT
The DNA here is from genome assembly GCA_020976665.1 of Heortia vitessoides. Lineage (NCBI taxonomy): Eukaryota > Metazoa > Arthropoda > Insecta > Lepidoptera > Crambidae > Heortia > Heortia vitessoides. The sequence goes on from JACJUM010003420.1 coordinate 41,852, forward strand.
AAAGGGTAAATAAAGTAGTGATATAATTGGGTAATGTAACATAACTTCTTCAAGTCACAGAGTTGGCAACGCGCTAGTGATATCCTTGTGATAATTTTAGTGTGTATAGGTGACGTTTAGTATCACGCGGACCGTGTGATTTTTTGTCGAAAAAACTATGGATTATCATCCCAAGAAAAAACTCAAAGCAATGAAAGCTACAATTTTTTTCATAAAACGTTATTTAACAGTTTAAATCAATGGCTTCTTTCATGCTGTAAATTTTAATATTGTGAAAAGGTATATTACAAAATTGTTACAGGAACCTAGCAAAATTTATTTTCCCGACTAACTATCGGGGTCTCGGAAAAGCTATTAAGTTGTTCCTTGTCTTCTTTGAGACTCGCCTCTTTGACTTTAAATAGCGTTTATTAACTATTGTAGACACTTTTTAAATCGTTTCATAACACAAGTTTGGTTTGGTACTCTCTCCTTTTGGTGATGTATCCTGACATTTTTTTGTAATCGGCATAAGGAGTTACCATTATTATCAAGCTTATGCAAACTGTCTTGACAAATAAACATTGGATATATGGATTTATCCATATACTCCAATGTTTTTTTATTTCATATTTTTATTAAATGTTTTCTTTAATTCTATTTGCAACTCGAATATATAGTTATTTGTATAAACCCTTTTTTCGGTTTTAATTTAGATTGATTTTCGTGTAGAGATGTAAAGATTTAACTTACGCAAAGGAAATATTTGAAAGGGCCTTTTTATTAGTATCTAAAAATGTTGAATGCTTTTTAACTACTTATATGTATGTCTGACGCTGGCTCGGTTGAGACTTTTAATCCCGTCGGACAAGTTGATTGAATTATAGCATTTTAAATTTGAATTATGGCAGCGGTCTAAATACAAGACGAAGTTACTCTTAGATTGAACCAAAATTAATAGAAAATATTCTCTTTTAATATTAAAGAAGTGGTGAAGACCTAACCTTAAATATTTTTAATAAGCCTGTTATTTTATAAATTTAATTGAAAATTGATAGCAAAATGATACCCATATTTAACAACTTTAGTACCTAGGAAAAGTAAAGTATGGCAATTTGTGGTCCAATTGAAGATTTATCAGTTAGGCGTCATCCTTAAGCCAAATAATGAAACATAGTAGGTGAAAAAATAAGCTTTATGGTTAGGACGTTGTTACTTCTTAACCCCTGGTTGCTGCTGAGTTGCTTCTTGTTTGCTTATCTATGTTTCTTTTTAATAAATTTTTTTGTTATCCTATTTATTAACATTCGTTAAAAACCATTATTGCATAGATTATTATTGTGAGACACGTATTTGCCACGTCGATCAGGCATAGTGACAACTGCAGCGCGTAGCTTCGCAAGTATTGGGATCAGCAATAGGCCATCCCCAGTTGCATTTAAACTTCACTTTTTCTAAAGGGATATGCTGCTATTGGTCGTATCCCGCTTTTTAAGAGTTTTTCGGAATTAGACACCTATTATTGGACGATTTGAAATAGAAAACGAAAACTTTTTTTAGGATTGTATTATTTTAAAATGTAATTTCTGACTTTGAAAGCCAGCAATTTGTAGTTTTTTATGTAATATTATTTCGTTATGGCTGATATTTTGACGGACCCAATGGCGCAGAGGGTGGTGGTCCTATATTTAGGCCAAAGGTAGTGTGTGTTGATCCCTACTCAGAGCAAATATTAATATGATAGTATTTGTGTTTATTTTTTTTTATAAGACCGGGCCGACAAATAAGTATACAGTCCGTGTGATAGTAAGCGTCATTGCAGCTTATACACTCTCGTAATATTACTAGCATATTAGCAAAGCGTTGTCCACCTTGTGACTTGAAGTTATTATGCCACATTACACAGTAATTTCACTGCCTCTCTCGCCCTTTAGACCGGAACGCAGCAATACGAATGCGACTGGGCGCCTTGCTATTTGGCGATAGAAATAGGTGAGAATGAGGTACCAATGCAGACAACCTATTTTATGACGTCTACCTGACATAAATTGTTCTGTGTCAGGATGTGTTATTTATATGTATTTAATTATTTTATTTCTAAACACTCTGTTCTCTGATATCCGTAACAGAAGTGCTTTAAGCTGTTGATTTCGGAGTAAGGTCAATACATGAGATATTGGGTGGTTTTTTTATTTATTTTTACAAAGAAAAGGCCTAACTTCGGACGGAAAACTTATTTAATATATTTTTCCAATACACAATTTGAGAGGCAAAAAGTTGATGAAGTATGAAAGTAGTGATTTGCCGTGAAATAACAGAGTAGAAGAGTACTTTTTTCAAAAGCGGGTATCTGAAAAGGTGACCAGAAACGGCAGTAAAATAATTGCTTCTTATTATTTCTCACGAGATACTTCATAGCCCTGAGGTACCTGAGGTACTGGGTGTCATAAGAGGCATCATAAGTACCAGAACCGACAGATGGCAATATATCCACCAGAAATAATGTAGCTCAAAGGCACAGGGTGGGGATGGGCACTAGCATCCCCATCTCGAAAGCTGCGCTCTGCGATTGCCAACACGCTTGTCCAGCGCGGCATTTACGCGCAAAATTTCCCCTTTCTTGGGGAGGTCTGTATCCAGCAGTAGACTTAAAATATTCAAGTATGAAAGTGTAATTGTTGCAATAAAGCTGTTCATATGAGACTAAAGAATGATTTAAACGAATTTTCACAGCATCTCTAATACCCAGAAATTCGAAATCGAAAACTAAATTACGATTTTAGCATGACCACCACGTAGGATTGTGCAATTTATGTTTGTCTTTTTTCTAATTTGTTACATTAACACGTTAATTACAGTTGGTGAAACTTCTCGGCCGCTAATTAAGATTTAAGAGTTAAAGGGCATCGTTTCAGAAGTTTTATGTTTTCTTTCTATTAGACCCATGTCAGCAGATTTAATCGGAGCCCGATCAGAACATGGGTTGGGTTTGGGTTGGGTTCGGGTTGACAAGAATAATCTCCTTCGTATAATCCAATTAACCATCCAACTAATGGTTTGATTCAACTCGATTAGTTCCTACTAGCTTAGAAATGGAAATATTGTTTTAGCCAGTGCTAAATTGAACTACTATTGGTATAAGGTATAAGTAAGATTAGTCTTAGGTCTCAGGCTTCAGTTGATTGGCATTATTACTAGTATGTTTGATATAAATTTCTGCCTATATTGATATCACATCAAATAATCTAATGTAATAAAACATTAAAGGCTTTTTATGCATAGAAATGTGCCTACATATCTGTATTAATTTAATAATTTTAATTCTTTAAGAACTCACCATGCAGCCATGTATGTACCAAATATTTAGGACAGATTAATTTGTAATATTTTATCATAATAATGTGTCTTCATTTTATATTGATTAGCTATAGAACACATTCTTTGTATAACTGTTGAACAAACCACATCAAATATATTAATCAACAATTGTTCGTGTTTTTATCTTTAATAAACACCTACTTAACACCTTACTGCAATAAAAAAATGCAGAACAATATCTAAGATAAAGCGAAGAGACACGGTACAAAAATCAGGTCTACTTAGATCATGGTAACGCAAAGATAGTGTGATCTCCCGGCATGGGAAAGATACAAGTTTGATTCTTGCCTGAAGCCTAAGACAAACTGATTTTTTTCATGTAAGTATTGTGTAGATGTACACTAATATAATAAAGAGAAAATGTTACATTTAGAAGTTTGGCTCGAATAAAATCAAAAACTACAGGACGCATTTCAATATTCTTTCACCATTAGAATGGTACATTATTTCCGAGTAATAGTTAGTTAGTAATAGTTTAATAGTAATATTTTTTACTAAAATTTCTATAAGGTAATCGAATTCACCGGGTTTCAATTCATTTCTTTCTTTACAATCAGTTTCCCTCAAATAGAACACATAAGATTTTTAATTCTTCAAAAATAACGATGGGTCTGCTAAACTCTCAGGTATTCCGCCTGCAGCTTAAGACAAGCTATTATTTTCTAGTAAATATTCTTAATGTGGATTTTTTAAGTTATTTACATTCGTTTTCAATTGTTTGCAGCGTATACCATGTGAGTACTTACTAGGCTTACGGAATTGATATGTATGATACTGTGATCTGTGAGTGACTTTTACGCTACAAATAGATCGAGATGGGCGCATGTAGCTTATTAACGAGCAGCAAGGATCATTTCTCCGGTGACGTTGAAATTCTGAGTGCATTAGTGTATTCTTATATCATATTTATTATTGACAAATCTTGTAACATACGTTACATTCAAATCTTCTAATATTGCATAACTAAATGCATGAATATTTCTTCCAAATTTCTTTATGTTTTCAAAAGCAATGTACAAAATGTTTATAAGGGTATTTTTTTAATTTTTATATTTCTTTTATATATATATTTCTAGTGTCGAAAATGTGTCTGTAACTAAATTGGTAATTATTTCGGAATACTATTTCACCAATTCCCACAAACCAATGCCCTATTGAGCGATAAACTCTTTCACGATCTGGGAGGCCTTATGACATGAAATCGGGTAATTTGATCACGTGATTGATTTTATTTTATACAATACATTTCTAATAATAAAAAAAACACTAATTGAATAATATTATACTAATATTAATTAAAGAGCCTGTATTCCAAGGTTCCTTTATTCAAAAATATATCGAATAATAAAGTACTTCGCTGATATGGTTTCAGGATTAACATTATTTAGGCAGTGTCTTCCTCGACTTAAGGCACGCCCATGCCCACTGGTTTTGGTTCGCGCAAGGTATCTATTTTTCCTAGTACCATCCATATCTAGGAGGCCACCATCTGGGGACGCGTTCGATCTCATGAAGGGCTTGTAACGACCAAAATTATTGTCAGTTTTGTCTCTTGTTCTTGCAGTCGGCGATTTTCGAACCAAATATTTAATGTTTTTTCCGTTAAATTTAGCGATTGTGCTAGATAGGTTCGTCTGGGTTTATCTAACTTGGGATTTTTACTAAATTAGTCATTTAATTTTCATAACTGCGCATCTGTGAGTGCTGTGCGTACACGAATTCTTTAGTTGTTTTTTTTTCGGTTTTGTTGGTAGTTTGAAATACCGATTTACTAGGAAAGTTTCTCCAGTAGGCGAAGCAAAAGGTATAAAAGTATGTAATCCTCCTCCATTACTTTGGTTGGATGCACTTAAAATTATTTTGGATATGTTGTTTTTATAGCAGCTTTCGCAACAACTCAGAGTTGTCAGGCTCCACCATTCTGACTCCCCGAAGGATTTTGCTGTGGAAGGATAAATTGAGGTATGTGGACAAAAATATATTTTTAGAAACAGTTACAATATATCTGTTAACTTTTGCTTGTAGATTAGATCCACTTCGTATATTATAATACATTTACGCTCAAAAACCTGTATAAATTATTTTTTGAATGACAATATACCATATACACGACAACTATATTTTTATTTTCAACACATATTCTGATAGAGGTCTGTAAAACAACTTCAAAAACAAGTTTCATAAGTAATCTTAAACTTCGTCGAGATACCTATCAGTTAGACGCGCATCGATTACATCAACTTCAATATCTTCAAAATAATTCTTATTGACAAATAATATTGATCAAACAGATTTTTTTGTGTAATATAACAAAAGTTTCACAAGAGATATATTAATATACCAATTTGAAAACATACCTCGTTATTCCACGGGCCGAATAGAGCTCCACGTTTCGTACAAGCTCAGTGTTTTGATATCATTTCTACCTGTCACCACGTTCACTCACTAAAGCACTGTTCGAGATAGTAAATGATGAACTCAAGTGGAGAGTAGGTACTCGACGCACAGCCTGTACGGCTTCGCTGAAGCGACTGCATAGCTCGGCGGCTTTATCGCGGTTATATGACCAATATCGCCTGGTCGTCGGGTTGCGAGAGAAACATAAATATTCTTCTACCGTCTTAATTTTTCTTTTTCCGTGTCCTTGTATTTAGAGTTGAATAAAATACTTTTTTTATAAATAATTTGTATTGTTTACAATTTGCTTCTTTTTTTGTTGCCTGATTACGAGTTCTAGGCGCTTGCGTGACTGCCTGAACTCGTAATGCAGGTGTTTGCTGTTGCCCATCAGGGGGTTCCGGTCTCGGGTCTTGTGCCCAGCTCTTGCTCGACCGCATCGGCCGCGAGTTCCCGCTGGTAGGCCTTGGTGTCCGGTGCCCTGGCGTGCAGCGGCGCTATGCTGCGCAGATGAGGATTCGCCAGGGAGGCGCCGTCGGCACGCGTGAACTTCGCGCTCGACAGTCTATGGATGAACTCTTCTATGTATTCTATTTTAAGGTCACGGTGTATCGTAGTTTTGCACCTTGTGTGGTGCCTCGACGATTGTGCGTAGAATACGGGACTGCTGAGATTGAAGGCGGCCTTTACTGGTCCGGCTGGTAAGTGCATACCATGCCGGGGCTACATATGTTAGGTGAGGTCAAACATATGTTTGTAAACTCCCAACTTCATTCTGAGCGGGAGTTTGGTGGCGAATACCGGGCAGAGTTGATGCGCGAACGACCTGGTCTTTTTGATCACTTCTTCGGTGTGGTGCTTCATGCTAAGGTGGCCGTCTATTATGATACCCAGGTATTTGACCGTGTGGGTCCACGTGACTTCTTGCCCCTTTAGCTTGATTGGACTCGGGAGTTGTTTGAAACGACCAATGACTGCAGCCTGAGTCTTTTTTACGTTTACCTGCAGTCTCCACTTGCTTAGCAATGGTAATTTCTTATCTGCATTTTCTTTGTTTACCGAGGTTGCATATTAGACGGCGTCATCTGCGTATAGTGCAAGATGTGTGCCTTCTCCTACTGGTATGTCATCCGTGTACAGGTTGTACAGCGCGGGCGAGATGCAGCTGCCCTGGAGTACATACAACTGAACCGAACCAAGATGGCTGTATATCCATCCGAAATAGTGCAGATCAAATGCACTTGCCAGGGATGGGCAGCAGTAACTTCGTCGCCAAAGCTCTCTGTGATTGCCAATTCGCTCGCCCAGTGCCGCAATTATGGGCAAAAGCCTCCTTTCTTGGAGAAAGGGGGAAAATTACGGGCAAAATCCTTCTTTGGGCCTATGTCCAGCAGTAGACTTATGTCTGGTATGAAGAACAAGACGAAGAAGGAACACCTTTTGTATACTTTAATAGTATGATATGTAAGATTATTACAATTTAATTTATTTCTGTCATCGAACATAATTCCACAACTTCAGGTAATTTGAATACGAATAAAACGGTATATATATTAGATAAGATACCATTCACAACTTCTCTCAGAAGACTTGTATTATTTTTTTTATTTATAAACTTTATTGCACAAAATGTTACAAAATGTACAAATGGCGGACTTAATGCCAGATGGCATTATCTCCCAGTCAACCATTACACAAAACTGAAAAATATATATATATAGTGGTGCAGGCAATATATATACAAAATAAATAAACGTGGCATACATATTTGTATAAATAAACGCAATAAATGCATATGATATATATATATATACATAAAATAACGTACATGAGAAATAGGATTATAAAGTTAGAGAAGCAGCATCAGTAAATAAAGTACGGATTTATTATCATCTATATAAATAAATATAAACGATGCTAAGCGCAAAACTTGCGAACGGCTTGACCGAACCGGTATTTTTTAATTTTCTTAAGGCACTCTGAAAGTTTTAATGAAGAGAAAAATAGTGATAATGTAACTTAAAATATTTTTTCTGTGAGTGGCGGCTCTTGGTTTATAGTTTCACTTCATTTTATTAGCCATGTCCACTGTTGGATATAGGCGTCCCCAAAACAGCAATAAGCCTATTATCGCCGCGCTGGGCAAGCGTGATGGCAATCGCAGAACGTAGGACTTGCGACGAGAATGCTACTGCTAATCCCCGCTCTGCGCATTTGAGCTACACTGTTTCGAATAGACATACCGCCATCTGTTGTTTCTAGTACTTTAGTCGCCTCTTATAATACCTGGGAAGGAAAGGTACTATTCTACTCTGCCGGTGAAAACACGGGGTGTATTTTCACTTATCTGGATCAAAAAAACTTTTCTTTTTGTCAAAACAGTTGATGTATATTATTTATCAATGTCAATCTAAACAAAAGATATCAAAACTTGCAACGTAACGGGATTTGGATATTACCCGGACGAAGTCAAAGCGGGCCATATATATATATGAAAGTTACGTGTCACGGCGTTTAACCGGAATAAACTAATAAACTACTGGATCAACAATAATAATCAATTTTTATTTACGTGTGTATTTTGATTCAACTTGAGACGACATCTTTTTTATTAGACCAGGTTGACAGATAAGCAGTCCGCGTGATAGTCAGCGTCACTGCGGCCTATATACGCTCGTAATATCACAAGGATATCACTAACGCGTTGCCAACCCTGTGACGTGAGGATATTATGCCACCTTGCCCTTTAGACCGGAACCCAGTAATGCGAACACTGCTATTTGGCAACAGAAATTAGTAAAAGTAAGGTACTAATATTTGTATGAAGTCTACCGTACTAAAACACATCTTGTATATTTTTTTAGTCAGTCAGTGAGAAGTGAAGTATATTATAACGTATTTTAAGTGGTGTCAGGCACACCATAGTATGAATAAAATAAATAAAATCATGCGGAGATGGGCAGTAGTATCTCCGCCGTGAAAGCTGCGCTCTGCGATTGCCAACACGCATGCCCAGCACTGCAATTATGGGCAACATTCCCCCTTTTTTGGGGAGGTCTATGACCTGTTGACTGTGGACTTTCAGTGGCTGGTATGATGATATATTTAAATACCAAACCCTAAATAGAAACGCTTTAATATGATAAGTGGACGCTCGTGACGGCTCAATTTGTATAGATGTGATTTGATGTTTTTTTTCCTACACCTCGTTGTAAGATCATGAGGTGGTACTGATACAAAAAGCAATGAAATAATTAGACCAGCAATTTCGCCCATTTTTGAAATGTAAAATATATTGTTTTTATAATAATTCATTCAACATCTCATATACTCAGAAGTCAGCCCGAGATCATTTGTTTAAAACACTTGTGTTACGGATATCAGGCAACAAGGGAATCATAAATATAATGATTAAAAAGAAAAATTTTGCGACCAGGCATAGAACAAACACAAATATCATCATATAAATATTTGTTCTGGGTGGGTATCGAACCCGCATACATCCTTTGGTGTACAAAATAGGATCAATACCATTTGCGCTATCGGAACTTTCAGAATTTCAAAATGGTACAAACCTATCAGTTGTTCGACACTTATAGACACCTTTCACGCCTTAACACCATTCTTTCACTGATTTTTTTTTATCTTATACCGGCTCATATTTTTTTATACAATAATGAATTTAAATCTCATATTACTGCGAAATTTCAAAGAAGTCAAACTAATTATTAATGAAATACTAAACGTTAATGAATTGGAAATGAAATCTTTTACCTTTACGCTAAAATTTCCATTCCCACCTAACATAAACATTTACAGCATAAACTCTTTTTAGTCGGCATCAAGCGCTTGTTAAATAGTTGGTGATGGTTCAGAATCATCTACATGATCATCTTCATCTGCATTCAGTTTTTCCTTAGTTTTTGATACTAAGTCAAGAATTTGTTCATCACTCAGTGAACCGGTTGTGGACACATCGTCGTCTATATTTTTGAGTTCTTCGTAAGATTTTCTGGTATGTTGATTGTTTTATCCTTTCAATCAGTGGTAGATTGTCTTAATTATCAAATGAATGCGATTCTACTGTTTGATCATTATAAAATACCGCGTGACAAAATATATGCTGTATAGTAGCTGTCATTACCTCTTTAGGCTTTTAACATACTCTGGTTGTATTAGCTGGAAAAAATACTACGTTTCGAAGATTAGGTATAAGAGGGTGAGCTGGGCAGTTCTCTATAAGGTCTACTCTCTCTTTAAAGGTAATCCAACTATTCAAGTCATCTTTTCCTTGTTATAGTTTTTTTGCAATTGGTCTTTGTCCCGTATCTGGGTGTTAAAGCATATTTGTAATTTATCTGCTGTCTGAAAATACAAGCGCTATGCGTTAGTTACTTTGCGACCAGATTAAAGTGTGAGGTATGTGAAAAAAGGTATGAGTCAATGACAAATTTGTCATTGACTCGTACCTTTACTTCTAATATTTGTGAAGCTGTGCGTTTGCGCATCGCTGTTCTATATTTGTCAGATTGAAGCCAACAATATCGTATCGGATTTATCGAAAGAGCTCCGATTGTTATCAATAGGGACAGCGTAAACAAGATAGCCCAATTACCCGACAAGTTGATTCTGGGCAAACAGATATCAATTAGCTTGGTAATAGTAAGTTAGGGTATATAAGGTTAGTTGCAGTAGTATATGAAACAAACACAAAGCCAATCGTTTAATGTTAAAATAATTTTTTTATACCATTAATTTTAACAAAACATCCTATATATAATTAGCAGACTAGACACAGATATCAATATACTGATCAATAAAGCTGTTTAGGTATTGTAAGGACAAAATTATTGCCATCTACAATTCTACATCCATTTCAGATTAATTTTCTTTTTTCAAATGCGCATCTGTGAATGCTGTGCGTACACGAAGTTTCTTCACGCCATTTTTAGTTTGTTTTTTAGGTTGTGGCTGGTTTGAGAAACCGCTTTATCACTAAAGTTCCTCAAGTGGGCGAAGTAAAATGTTTGCAAGTATGTAATTCTTGAGTAATTTGGTTGCTAATTACTTTTTTAATCCCTCTTCCTATTGTAATTCATTGACAGGTTGCAGTATTACTTTAGATGGATGCATTTTTATAGCAACTTTTACAATAACTCTCAATGTCGTTAGGCTCCACCACTCTCCTACTCCCCGGAGGATTTTGCTGTAAAAGAATAAATGAAGGTATGTGATCAAAAAAATATTTTTAAAAAAAGTTAAAATATATCTGTTAAAACTTTTGCTTGTAGATTAGATCCACTTAGTACATATTAATACATTTACGCTCAAAAACCTGATAGTTTCTAATAAAATTGATGATATGTACGAATCTTTAATTGATAAAGCCACCAAATAAATTAAATTTAAATTATTTGTTGAATGACAATACACCATTTACACGACCACTATAATATATTTTTATTTTGAACACATTCTGATAGAGGTCTGTAAAACACACCACTTCAAAAACAAGTTCCATAAGTAACCTTAAACATTATTTTAAAGATTACATCAACTTCAATATCTTCAAAATAATTCTTATTGACAAATAATATTGATCAAACAGATTGTTTTGTGTAATATAACAAAAGTTTTACAAGAGATAATTTAATATACCAATTTGAAAACATACCTGCTTATTCCACTGTCCGAACAGAGATCCACAGTCCGTACAAGCACAATGTTTTGATATCATTTCTACCTGTCACCTAGTTCACTCAATAATGCAGTAATGCAGGAGGCAGTTGTCGACGCGCAGCTGGCTGTGCGGAGGCGACTGCGGCGCTCGGCGCCTTTATCGGCGTGTATATACCGCGATATACGTATAGTCACATCAATATCGACGGGTAGTCGGGTTACAAGAGAAATTATAATTTTCTTCTACCGACGCATTCTGCGGATTCGCCAGGGAGGCGCCGTCGGCGAGCGCAAACATCGCGCTCGACAGTCTGCGGATGAACTCTTCGGTGTTGTGGTGCCTCGACGATTGTGCGTAGAACACAGGACTGCTAAGATTGAAGGCCGCCTCTACTGGTCCGGCTGGTTAGTGCATTCCACGCCGGGGCTGCATATGTTAGATGGGGTCGAACGGGTGAGGGTCGGGTGAGGTCGGGTTTTGAGCGTGAGTTTGGAGGCGAGTACCGGGCGGAGTTGATGCACGACCGACCTGGTCTTCTTGGTATTATGATTCCAAGGTATGTGACTGCCCTTGACTTCTTGCCCGTTTAGCTTCTGTGGATTCAGGAGTTGTTTGAAACGGCCAATGACTGCAGCCTGAGTCTTGGTTACGTTTACCTGCAGTCTCCACCTGCTTAGCCACTCGGGCAGTAGGTCGAGGGTTTTCTGTTGCTTCTGCTGCATGCATGTTCTTTGTTTACATGAAGTTACTTGGTTCTTTGGTGTTATGTGCGGTTCCAGGTATAGAAGCAGCAATTTCTTATGCACCTTGGATACCGTAGGCAGCAGTGTGATGGGACGGTAACTCTCGGGCTTGAGTATGTTCTTCCCGGGCTTTGGTAGCATGATCACGCCTCCAGTTTTCCACGACTGAGGGATGTGGTCTGTCCTGTTTATGCTGTTGAACAGGCGGGTCATGGCAGATATGCTTCTTTGTGGGAGGTGTCGGAGAATGTTGTTGGAGATGCAGTCGAGGACAATAAAACGGAGTGCTTTTGAAACAACTGAACTACCTTCATTTATTGCACAGATAAATACATCACTCGTAGGTTTACATACACGTTTACATTCCATGGCACAGGGGCGCCACTTGTGTTGTAGTTGCTTTATTTTTTTTGTTATATTGAAGTATAAACAACATCCCAACCTAACAAAATAATCTAAGCCATCGAATCAAAACTAACTTTAAAATATTTCAAGTTCAGACATGCCAATCAATTTTATAAACTTATAATATTTACTTGCACTCGAACTCTTTGTAAATATTCTGCTGACATAACTGAAGTTGATACATATTTAATTTTCACTTTATTTAATGATACACACTAAAACAATGATGTCTGGTATCTATATGTTTTATATGATTACTGTTAAACAATGGATTGGTTACTAATTTAATATAACTTTGATTATCACTATATAAACACAATAGGAGGCTTTTATTGTATACAGTTAGTTCATTTAATATATTTCTGAGATATATAGCCTCTTTACATGACTCAGAGAGGTCTATGTATTCTGCTTTAGTACTAAAAAGTGACAGTTTTCTGCTTATTAGCTTTATATGAAATTAATCTTAAAAATTAATTAGAATAATCATTATATGAATGTCTATCTAAAAACTTAACTATATAAAATGTCTGGAATGGTAATCACAGATAAATACATTATTAAGCTTCCAATTAATTGTTGATATGGATATTTTTGTATAACTTTACTGTTTACATTCTTTGACAATTTTAAATTGATTTCCATTGGTGTATTCGAATCAGAAGAATCAGTCATATTATATTCCTTCAAAATACTCTCTATGAAATGCTTCTGATCAATGGTAATACAGTCTTTATAAACATTTACATGCAAACACTGTTTCCCAAACACTGTTTCCGAAACACTGTTTCCCAAACACTGTTTCCCAAACACTGTTTCCCAAATACTGTTTCCCAAACACTGTTTCCCAAACACTGTTTTTTCTGACCTTAATCCTTAATTTTAAATCTTGCTACTAATGCAATTATTAAGTCCTCATAAACATTCTGACAATTATATGAAATAAACAATCATCAACTAACAATGCTATATATAATAAATCTTTACAATATGTTCATTCTTTATGAACAGACAAGGTTCAAAATTAGATCTTTTAAGATTTAACTTTAACAAACAATCTTCAACGTAGTTATATTAAGCTCTTGCTGATTGTTTCAAACTATATATGGCCTTCTATAACTTTAAGACTTTATTTTTACAATTTTTAATATCTAAAAGTTCTGGTATTTCCCATATAAACTGTTTCATGGAGTAAACCATTAAGAAATGGAGTAGGCACATTCAAGTGATTAAAGCTAACAGTAATAAATATATGCAACAATATTATACATACAGATACAATTTTCATCACATTAAGATAGTTGATAGATTAATAACATCCAGCTTATAGTCAAATTGTATTGTTAAAATCATTAGGCATGCTGTCCATAAATCAAGATTGATTCTTCGACACATATAAAATTGGTGACCCTTATTTTATGTAGGCCTTAAATAAATTTTTCCTGAATGTCGAATACTTTAACACTGTTGAAAAAGGTTTATTATAGTCTACACCCTTTTTCTGGGTAAAGCCCTTAGCAACAAGTCTGGCCCAATAACGCACTTTACCTTCAGTAATCTTGACCAGATTCTGCTGGTCCTGAGTCTGCTGGTAATCTATTTTTTATATAAACAGCTGTGTTAACAGCTTCTGCCCAAAGGCATTTATCAAACTTATTTAAATCATTTGTGTTGATATGGCTGAGCCGCCGATGCCAAGTAATACTCGAACCCTTTACTGCTGCTGCTAAGGGTTGTTGCATCTTTCTAACAATCAAACTGTACGCCCCATTCTATAAGAGTGCCTCGCCAATACAATCATTATGTAAGTTGTAGATCAATCATCCATGCTGTTTGAATACCACTTTGTTACCGCTTGCAATTATTCTGCTCACCGAGAGCAAGTTAGTGGTGAGGTTAGGAACACACAAAACATTGTTTACATCAATTGTATATTCTCTGTCTCCAACACATGTTGTCAATTGCAGGTTCCCGGAGCACAGAACTGGCACGACCGTCTGATTATCACCAATTATATTATTAGTCTAGGGTTGTTTACAAACATTTGATAATAAGTTCACGTTCGACACTATATGCGTGCTTACGCCGGAGCCTTGGTGCCAGTCTGATTGACAAAATTCCTTTGTTAGAAAAATTGCACTAAATGCGTTTGTAGTTGTTTTCTCTGCACCCGGATACTGGTTTTTGAAATGTCCAATCTATAAGCATTTATAACAACGAATTATCTTTTACCTCTGCGCCATATTATTCTGACAATTCTTGACAGATGATGACGTTCCGTTCATTTTGGTCTTGCCATGTTGAACTTGCGTTTTTGCAATACTGCCAACATTTCGTCTATAAAAATTTCTGGCGGCAAATGCACCATCCGACTTAATCTCAAAGTCTGAACTCATGTCTAATAACTTTTTTATAGCGTCCGCAGTGATGATTATGCCCGAATGTTCGATTGCCATTATCATCGGTCCATATTTCTCCGGTAGTTCAGCTAACATGAGTGACCCAATCCACTAGTCACTAATCTCGAAGCCGGTGCCGTTTAATTTTTGAGCTGTATCAAAGATCTAGCTGACATAGCTGGAAATTGACTCGCAGTTATCTAGGCGTATACTGATTAGATTTCTCAATAAACTTATTTTTCTTGCATAACCGGGATTGTCAAACATATTCTTCAAAATCTTGCACAAACTGTATGTTGATGTTTCTTGTTTGACATGCACATAAAAAGAAGCGTCGACCGTCAGTATCAATTTTGTTTTGGCCTTCAAATCATCTGCTATATAAGCTGGGGTAGCTGTTGTCCGGAAGAGTTCCTTAATAGCGTCTGCCATTCCCTCCAGAACGAGCACATTTTCTGCAGCTAAACACCAGTCGTCGTAACTATTCCGCCCTTTCAATTTTGGAACGTTCGCCAAGTAATTTGTAGATATTTTTCTCGAACTTCACAGTGGACTTATTAAAATATTGATTTTAATAGCACGCTGAGCACATAACCTAATAAAACTCAGTGGTAGCTTTGAAACAACTGAACTACTTCATTTATTGCACAGATAAATACATCATTCGTTCATATAGGTTTACATGCACTTTTACATTCCATGGCACAGGTGGCGCTAGTTTCTTGATTTTGTGATATTAAAGTATAAACAACAGAGGCCGGGTGCGTTTCTCGGTTCTATTCCCCGTATTGTTCTGCTTACCTGCCCGGGCGTGAAGGGTCTTCATCCGCCACTATGGGTACGGCGAGGTTCTCTCGAAGATACCGTTCTCAAAGGACGTTCTAGATGCTCGGCAAAAATCTCAGCGTATATTTACCTCGTCGTTGGACTCAGTAATCAGATGGGGTGTTATCTTGGATGCTGGTACGTTGCCAGTGCGTACTGAAGGCCGCCCGGCTAACGCTGTTGTGCCGGCTTTCTTGACTCTGGCCTCCTGTTGGAAGACCGGGCAGCCCACCGAGTTTGTTGGGTTCGAGCCCACAGTTCACGCATGCGGGGGCTCCTCGCGTGGGCGGGGGCAGCCAATGGCGGCATGTGCCTCTCCGCATCTCACACACGCAAGCTGTCATGTATGGCAGCCACGGGAGGAGTGCCGAAACTGCTGGCACATATGGCACTGGGCAGGCCCTTTCTTTCCCCGCCAGGCATCAATCTCCTCCTCGGGCATGCACAGTATCTCGGAGATTTCATAGATTGCGGGGGTGAGGCCTGGTGTGCGTTGCATCTAGGCGAAATATATGCAGCCCGGCCTGCCTAAACGTGCGCGTATTTGTCGCACAAACTCTGATATAAAGCCCAGCCCAGCCCAATACAATACAATTCAATCAAATACACATGATTGAATTGTATTGTATTCGATTTCCAACATAACAAACCTGCGTGAAAAAAACAAAAAAAAATCGACGGTAGAAGAAAATCATGATTTCTCCCGCAACCCGATGACCCGCCGATATTGATCGGCGACGGTATAAAACCGCCACAAAGGCGCCGAGCGCCGCAGTCGTTTTCGCACAGCCGTCAACTTCTGCTCGTCATTCCGTCTTCGTCCATTTGTTTTTAATTTGGGGGTATCCAAAGAAAGAATTTTTGGGCGGCGGGTTTCGTGTGTGGCGGCTTGCTGCGCACTCTTCTCTTGGCAAAATGTTGATGTTTCGTTATATTTTTCTGTTCGTTGTTTGATTTCTCTCTTCTCTTCGCTGCTTGTCTTGAGTCTTCTTGCATCTCACTCTCAAGCACAAGAAACACGAAGAAGGCTCAATAATGTTCCTTATCCCACTGTTTTCCACCGCCTTTTCAGCAAAAAGGTTGAAATTCGCTTGCTTTGTAGGTTGAAGGCATGGCTGCACAGATTAGGTGGATCAAACGCATGGGCGAGTCGTACTGTCATCATGATGAACTCAAGCAATTGTTAATTAATCCCTTTTATACTCGTCCTGCTTTACTCATGACGAAACAAACCATTCAATAGTGACATTTTTGTGTCCGCTTATCAGCTTATTGGTCTTTTATTGTTCACCATTTACAAAGAGAATGGCTTAAATGATTCACACAATTATGAATTCTATTATAATAGGTCATTCCAATTTGTTAGTTAGCAGGTATAATTTTACAATCAATGCTTTAGTGGGTTTAAGACCCGTGGTACCGGCAGAGTAGAATAGTACCTCCCCCTGTACCAGGTGTCGTAAAAGGCGACTAAGGTACCAGAGCCGACAGATGGCGGTATAGCCTTTCAAATCTGTGCAGTACAAACGCATGCAATGCGGGAATGGCTCGTAGCATCCCCACCGCGAAAGCTGCGCTCTGCGATTGCCAACACGCATGCCCGCAATTATGGTCAAAATACCCCCTTTTATGAAGAGATCTATGACCAGCAGTGGACTTTCAGTGGCTGGTATGATGATATATTTAAATACCAAACCCTGAATAGAAACGCTTTAAAATGGCAATTGGACGCTGGTGACGGCTCAATTTGTATAGAAGTGATATGATGTTTTTTTTCCTAAACCTCGTTGTAAGATCATTAGGTGGTATTGATACAAAGAGCATTAAAATAATTAGATCAGAAAATTCAAATCATAAATATAATAATTAAAAAGATAAATTTTGAGACCAGGCATACAACGAACACAAATATCATCATATAAGTATTTGTTCAGGGTGGGGATCGAACTCACATCATTTGGCGTACAAAATAGGATCACTACCATTTGCGCTATTGGACCTTTCAGAATTTCAAAATGGTACAAACCTATCAGTTGTTTGTCACTTATTGACCAAACCATCACTATTCTTTCATAGATTTTATTATCTCATACCGGCGCATTTTTTTTATATAATAATGAATTTAGATCTCGTATTACTGCGAAATTTCGAAGAAGTTCTAAAACTAATCATTACTGAAATACTAAACGTTAATGAATTTGAAATTAAACAAAAGATTTCCATTACCATGAGCTGGGTGCACAAACATTTACAGTATAAACCCTTTATACTTAACGTAACTCGAGGGATCGATATGGAGTGAAGAATGAAAAACAACCAAATTAATAATAATCCTTAATGTTTTTGATAAAATTAATACATATAGTCAGTTAACTTTGCCTGACGTTTTTTAAATGCAGAAGTATATGAAATATAAACACAAAGCCAATATTTTCAATATGAATTTATTGTTTTAAATAGGTACAATTTACAAATTAATTAGTAAAAT